>RCIC01000048.1:385000-850740 GCA_018883505.1 Ceratosolen fusciceps
CGTTGATGTTGATGGCGACGTTGATGTTGATGTTGATATTGATGTTGATGTTGATGTTGATGACGTTGATGACGTTGATGTTGATGGTGGTGGCGGGAGGCGCGCGACGCGTTGAAAAGATCCGCGTAAAGAAAATTGTTTTTTTTTTTAAAAATCGCACACTCACTTGCACAGCGACCGGAGCGAAATCGCCTCGATGCCAGGAAACGCTTGCTGGGAACAGGAATCCTCCTCCTGCGAGAGTCGCTTTCAACAGTGCGGCGAGCGCCGTTCCAGGAAGCAGCGGATGCCCCGAAAAATCATGACGGCCCTCGAGAGCAGGGATCCCGATAAGCCGCGGAACGAGCTCCTCCCCGGGGCGACCGAGCCCCCCAAGTCCCGACCGCGTTCGGCTCGACAACGGCCTCTCCTCCTCAGGTGCCTCCTCTGCCCGGACGAGGCGCCGGCCCGTGCCCTGCGCACCCGGCCCTATCACACCTCTCGCTCCCTTCTGCTCCATAAGCTCTGGCGGCACAGGATGAGATTACAGAGGAGGGTCAAGGCCCGCAAGTCCCCTCCGTCGGCACCCGGAGCTTCCATAATCCTGAGGGCGACCCTTTACACCGGACAGGCCTTCGATAACCAAAGATAGCACGAGCCTAGACGTTTAGCCCACCCTCACGGCCCCTACACGGCACGGCACGGCACGGCACGGCCCGGCGCTCCAGCCTCAACTCGTCCCCTCCCATGACCCCCCCACCGTCCCCCGTTCTCCAGCCACGCCGACAGGGTAGGCTCTCGGCCTCGACGCAGTCATTGCCTCTTTAACCGAGCACATCTTCAGGCTGGACCGACTAACGACTATTTCTCCTCCTCCTCCTCCTCCTCCTCCGCCACCACCGCTCGATTCCCCACTTACTCGCTCTCTCGCTCGCTCTCCCTCTCTCTCTCTCCCCCCCGTCTCTCTCTCTCTCTCTCACTCTCTCTCTCTCTCATCCTCATCTCTTCATTCTCGTCCACATTCTCATCCGATTCTTCAGATCGTTGTACTTCAATCATTCGACTTCTCTCCGAATTCTGTTGAATTTTGTCGAATTTTGTCTCGGTCTTTTCTTTATATTCGTCTTTATGTAAAAGCAAGCGACATGTAATATCACATGTACCGACGGGCCTCGACTACCGATCGATGCTCGGTCAGGCCGATTCGAACTTTTAGCCACCAGAGGATATCTATTTATACGTAAATCAATAAGGAAAGGATAATATAATAAGCTAAAGAGGAGAAAATGCGAGAAAAAGAAATTTATCCTCACAATTATTACGCTGCTCTAATTGAATGATTACCACTCTTCTTTTTTATGTACTACGTGTGTATTTTATATATCTTCATTTGTAATTAGGGTATAATTGAAAGAAGCAATTTTATTTAATGACAATTTCTCCCTCCCCCTCCATTTTTCACTCGCTCACTCACTCACTCACTCACTCACTCACTCACTCACTATCTCTCTCTCTCCCCCCGTCCCCCTCACTGTACCTCCGTCTCTCTTCTTCGTTTTCTTTAATATGTGTATGTATATGTATATGTGTATATGTATATATGTATATGTATATATATATGTATATGTATATATATATATATGTATTCGGATAATAGTGTAAGAGAAATGTCGTTATAAGTATTTTGTAAATATGCGACCATATTGTTCACCAACGATGGAAAATTATTTGAATAAAAACCTTTGAGATTGAATAAAACTTTTGACTATTCTTATTGGCACATTGTGATCGTTAAGATTGTGATACACAAGTACGAAACAATGTATGCATTGTATTACCTTCACCCATTATACACAAAAATAAAACGCATTTAAATTATAATGTTTGTACAGTGTAATTTGATCGCACACGTAGAGCGCGTGATTAGCGGAGGATCGAGCGTGGTTGCCGAGTTTCATGATCTACTAGTTTCAAGACCGTAAAATCTCCCCAATTCAAAACTCGTGTCATTAGTCGCTTAGGGAAATCGTTGGACGTAAAGGAAGAAGCATCTCGACTTCGGGACGCTCGAACCTTCGCTTCCGCTAATGAAATGGATGAATGCGCGGGACGGCGAGCGAGATCCAATCTCAGCGTAATTGTTAATGATTATTAAGCGAAGCGGACGAACGTGGCAAGCCGGTGCGGCTTAAGGGTCGTTAAACAAAAGGAAATATTCGTAAACAGTCGTAGCGCGGCAGAGATTGATTTAATACAACAATTTAATATCGTCGCGGCCATGAAGGTTATTGGAATTTCGGTAATTCGAATGTCGTTTAAACGGGAGGCGGAGGGGGAATTCTTTAGAATGGAATGGTAAAGTAATAGGGGAAAAAGGACAGCCGCCTGTATGTAGCTTAAAGGCTCAGACTTCAAACGGATTTGTTTCCCTTCGTCGACGGGACGTATAGGTGTCTGTGGCTGTGGCTGTGGCGGCGGGGGGGTTGGGGGTGGAGTTGGAGTTGGGGGAGAGGCGTTGTTTTATTCACAACACAAGTAGCGACAGCGGCGGCCTTCATTTTCTCAACGAAAACAGCGAGGCACTGAATAACTGAAGCCTGGAACGACGCCGAGGCTGAGAGAGAGGGGGGGGGGGGGAGAGAAGCTGAATCGATAGTCGCCGCTCTGAGCTGAGCTGTACCGTACCGAGACGTGTAGCACTAACAGCAGCAGCAGCACTAGCAGCAGCACTACCACCTTCGCGGGAATCTTTTGTTTGCTTGTGTCGTCGTCGTCGCCGGTCGTCGTAGCCGTCGTCGTCGTCGTCGCGCGGTGCCCAGAGGCGATTTTTTTGTTCGACGCGTCGCTTCGCAAACGCGACCGCGAGTACTCGGTCGATCCCGTGCGGCTCGATTAGCCGGCATTAAAAGAAGCCGGAAATGAGACGTGAAAGTTTTACGGAACCACGTGAAAGGCATTATAGCCTCTGGCGGATTACGAGAAGAAGATTAAAGTAAGGAGTAATAGTCCGGCTGGCGGGGTGAGGAGTGAAAGGGTGGGTGAGAGAGAGAGAGAGAGAGAGATTGAGAGAGAAAACTGCCGTTATGCTCTTCGAATTTGTTAGCCGATTCATCGAGTGTAGCCGGGGCCGCTTCTTGTTTTTAAAGACCATCAACCCTTTACCTCCTTTTCTCATTCTTTTGTAAGCTGTACGCCGAAGGGAAGTGACTCCTCCTCCTCCTCCACCACCTCCTCCTCCTCCACCGCTTGCGCACTCATTAATTCTACGTTAAAGCACGTTTTTTTTTTTTTTTTTTTTTTGCTCTTTACATTTACTATAAAACTCTGAGATGTCGCCGCGTTCCATCATCAAGACTTTCCGTAGCTGTTTTTTTTTTCCTTTTAATCCTTAACCAATCAATTATTGTTCAACTGCAGCTCGAACCAGTGCCAAATGATTCCGAGTCCTTTGTGTAAAATCGCGCCCTTTTCATTGAAAAAAAAAAACACGTTGCCGAGCGTTCGCCTTCCTTTTTTTACGATTTACTTAAAAACGCCAAATCTTGTTCTTTATTTTTTTTTTTATTTATTTATTTATTTTTTTTTTTTTTGTTTTTTTGTTTTTTTTTTTTTTTTGTTTTGTTTGTTACGATAACGTAAAGAAACGGAGTTCATAAAAGTCGCCCGATTGCCTGCAAGTACCAAAGTACCATTCCAGCCACGTACATTCTGCATAAATAAATAAGATCCAACGAGAGCAATTTTCAACCTGTTCAACAACAAAAAAAGAAGAAAAATTAACGTGCTTTTGATAATCTTGATGCCCATTATTTGGTGAAATTACAATGATGTCCCCAGTTTAGGGGGACGGGAAGAAAATTTTAGAAAAGACCATTGGTTGGACCATTGGACCATTAACAAAGGACGCTGAGCACATTGGATTTTTCCAGCAGAGAGAGAGTCGGGAACAATCGTCGATCAATGAATTTTAATAAATAACTGTTTATTACGTAGAATTACTCGATTTGCCGAGAAGTATGTACTATACGGTACGCATCCCGGCGCTTCTTTTAAACAATCGAGAATAGTTGTTGCACGCGCTATTTATTATTATAAATTGGTGCTGAAATAGGTGGCTCGGGCATTCGGAAAAGTCAGGGATAGCCAGGTATTAATTAATTAGGTATTAATTGGGTTCGGCAATAGGGAATAATAATATGTAACTCGTGTTTGCCGGCGTTAAACTATTTTCGTAAGATTAATCGCCGATTAATTTAATGGAGTTGTTCGGTGAAATAAATCAATTTCATTTTAATTCTCCTAATCCAAATTAGAACGTTATTATCGCACATCGCATTAAATCATTAAAATTACAAGCCTAAAGCGTGATTTATTTGAGATTTTAGCTGGGATATATATATGTATGTGGGAAGGATTTATTGGTAAATAATGTATTGCTGCGGCAAAGGAGGGTAGGGGATATAAAAAATTTTTTTAAGTAAAACCTAGTGATTTTGTTGAGACGAGGTTAGTTAACAGCAAGTTAAGGATGATAGCCTTTATCGAATATCTGGATATCGGGTTACGGCATTCAGACACGACGATTCGTTCGATCATTTTTGTGAAAATCAAGCTCGTACGCTTAATGTTTCGTGACTTTTCCACTCTTGCTTGTAAATCGTCCTCGCGTTTCCAATCAGTCATTGTACATAAAAACATTTTCACGTGGTCGGGTGCCGTATACGTAAGACATAAAATAACCACCAAGGGTTCACATTCACATACGATCGGTTAGCGATTGGTGCTTATGTAATGTGTATTATATTGCTTATATCGGGGACAGTGTGCCCGAACACTTATCAACGTATAATTGTCGGCCTATTATCATTATAGGTATGGGCGCGTGCGCGAAGTGCCCCGTGTACATGGGCAACGAAAGCCTGTTGTGACAAGTAATCCTTTCAAAAATCTCGTAAAGATTTTACAAGTAATTTAACGAGCTTAGCGTTAGTTTTCGCCACATGGAGAATCAATAGCTTTTATCGAGGGGTCGTGAAGCCGCGTCGAGTCATTAAAGAAATAAGAAAGAAGCTGCTAGAAATTACACGAATGTCAATGTCAATGTCAATGTCAATGTCAATGTCAATGTCAATGCAATGTAATGTAGTAAAGGTTATTGGGACTTTGGTATTAAAATATGTCGACAAATTAGAAATGCCGCGAGGAGATTATTAGGAGGACTTGATCGGCCTCGTCCCTTCCCTCGTCGACATAATTTCGTTTACCAAAGTCATTGAATGGCGGGCCGATAGCCGAGCGCGGATCGTAAGGGCGGGGGGGGGGGGGGGAAATGTCGATAAACGAATGCAATAAGCTCGTGGAGAGTCAAGTATCGGCCGACGAAAAACGCTCGAGTTTTAATTCTGTTTTTTTTTTTTTTTTTTTTTGCCTTGGCCAGCCTCGGGCTCGATCCCGGCCGAGCCTGCCAAAACGCCTTTACGCACGCACACACACACACACACACGCGCGCCAAAAAAAATTGCCCGTAATATTAAAAGAGTCGATGGCCGATCGTGTGGATGACGCGTTACCCTTTATTCTCATGGAATTCGTAGGCCTCGATAGGAAGCAAAAGGGGCCCTGGGTGGGTGGGAGAAGCGAGGAGCGAGGAAGCCCCTTTTTGTTATTGGCGACGGTATTACGCGACCGCGATAATTTCGTCCCTTTGTGTCCGCGAGATGTGAGCGCCCGTCGCAGGTATGGCACAAGTAACCGATTATTGCCCCGACTCAAGATGACGTAAGCGGGATTAGGAGCGGGCCGAATTAGGGAACGTATATAGTATAGCGCAGTCCCCGCACCGCTGACCGCTCTCACCGCCCTCGGCTGCTGCTTTCTTTCTTTACAGGGGCCGTCCGCGGGGGTCGTTCACTACGTACGTTCAGTACCGAGGCTCCGAGTGAATCGAGCCGTAAATTGCCGACGCGAGCTGGCTCTCGATGAAATTACCGGCTCGACGTACCCAGCGACGTGCACGTCGGGGCTATCGGCTGTCGGCTATCGCGGCACGTCCCCGGATCCAGCCGGAGCTTTCGAGGAGAGCGGATTCCGCCGTCTCGTCCCTTCTCCCCACCCCCCCCCCCCATTCGACTCGGACTGGGCTTTCGAGGTATATATTTTCCGAGGCCATTCCCAGCGATCCATGCCAGCCCGATGCCAGCTCCTCCGAAACGAGCCCGACAGCCCACCCTCCTTGTCCTTGTCCTCCTCCTCCTCCTCCTCCGCCCTACGCACCTGCGATTAATTAAACGTAAGGATATTACGCGGAGACGGGAGCAGGCCATGACTGGTGGGTGGGTGCGGGGGGATCTGGCGGGCCGATGTCATTGACGAAGAGGGCACAGAGATCGCCCGACTCCCTCATCCAAAGCAACGAGATAAAATTAACACAAAAAAGCTATTACTTCCTACTGACGACTGTCATCGACTATCATTTCTCTCCACCACCGCCACCGCCACCACCACCACCACCGCCACTGTCGTGCCACAACGATGAAATAAGAGAACATTCAAGGGCTGATTCTCGCGGACGGTATCGTTACGTTTAACGAAACTAATTTTTATCTCTCGCTCGGGTGTCGAGGCCGGCCACGACTCGCCCGCAATAATTAATTACGCAAAGGATTTTCTTCTCTCTCTCTCTCTCTCTCTCTCTCTCTCTCTCTCTCGATGCGGATGCCGACCATGACGCGGATTGACGAAGACCCGGGCCAGCCGATTATTATACGTTTTTTTTTGTTTCACATTCATGTCGACGATGGCAGGCAGATCCGCGGGAAATTCATTGCAGTGCAGTGCCAAGCGAATGCCAAGCCTTTTGGCCCCGAGGTCCAGTGGAAAAGCGAGGGCAGCTGTATCGTCGTTGTACCCCCGGGGACGTGTCCTTTGCCGATCAGTGTATCGAATTTAAATGCGAGACCGCCGACCGCATTGTTCGCAAAGCCTATCCGTTAAGCTTCGCTCTCACTGTTACCCTCCCTCCTCCTCCTCCTCCTCCTCCACCTCCCTACGTCCTTGGGCTCGCGTCAATCCTCGGGTAGTCCTCTGGCGAACCGAGGCCGGCCGGCCGCTCGCTCGATTGCACTCACTAACACCCAATAACACCGGCTTTGACCTCCCTCCTCGTTCTTACGGGGATACATCCCCGGCGGCCGGGGCCCCACGGCCCTCCCTACTGACGGTCATCCCGTAACGGTGGCTTCCCTCGGCTGCTTGGCGCCGATAATTAGCCCTTGTTGTTTGAATGAGGTGGTTTTTTTTTTTTTTTTTTAGCTCTTGGCCAACGGCGTAGCCGCGCTATCCAGTCAATACGGTCTGACTTTACGTAAAATTGCACGCATGTGTTCGATGTATACCGGCAATGGTAAGGGCAAAGGCGATTTTGTTCAACGGTGAGCTGCCTGCCTTCTTCGAGGTCTTGCAGCCTCAACCTTTGCCATCCGTTGGCTCCCGCACTTTATTGGGGCTGGCTATTGAAACGGCTGCAGACCGCTCGAAACTGACGAATCGGAAATCAATAAACGAATGCCCAGACATTTTGAATAAGCGAATAAACGTGGATAAAGTGGAATAAATGAACGAATAATGAATGGCAAGGAAGAGTATTTGAGAGGGGCGGATCTTTAAAACGCAACTGCATTTATTGTACAATAAATGCATGAATGACTTTTGAGTCCCTTGGTGACCTGACGGGGCCGGCAAGTGGCCAGCCGAAGGAGTCGTCGAATGGGCAAGCGACGCCTCGGCCAACGCCACGTCATTACGACAATTAACGGGGGACGAGGATAATATAGGGGCCGAGCGGGGCCGAGTTCGTTAACTCTACTCACGGGCTCTCCATTGATAATTACGTTTCAAGAATTAACGGTAAGCCCGACCGCAATTGGATTTAAAAGATGGCGACGGCGAAGCTGCGGGAACGTTTAACGACGGGGTTGCGAGTCTCCTGGCAATAGGCGAAGGCTTCAAAGAAACCTCCGGCGCTAAAGCGATCACGTGATCACGTGAGCCGAGCGATAAGAAGCAACGATCCTAACGTTCGCTTCCACGTGTGGATCTCTTCCACGACTTCCTCGCTCCCCCAAGACACGTTCTATTGTCATATTCCTAACGCGCACTACTCTGCCTTCCTTCCTTCGTTCGTTCGTTCCTTCGTTCATTTCTGTCATTCCGTCATTTATTTACGTACGTACGTACGTATTTGTTTATTTATTCGCCCTACAAAGATGCCAGTGGTGTCGATCCTTGCCCAAGAAGGATTTTATCCCCTTGCAAAGACAGTTTATTCCATCAACGGCAATAACTTTCCCACCAAAGGATCATTCTGCCCCGATGGGCATTTCTTTACCCGCGAATCTTGAAAGTAAATCGCTCAATCAATAGCCTGATTCAGGATTCAGGCTAATAAGCATTTAAAATTACGTGATCGCCATTCTCGGCTAAACCCAGTGAGATCATTACGAATTATCGTAATAATAATCGCTTTGCCGGCTCACAATGGTAAATAGTACCACAAGTAAAATGTACTCGTGTCAAATTTTTAAAGTTTCAATTAGAGTTGTAGACGGAGCTCGTAAGAAGAATTGTAAAATTTAATCTTCGTTAATATCGAGAGCAATCGATGAGGTTAATCGTTAATTGTTAATTGTTAATTGTTGTTAGAATAATGAATATTTACGTGAATGCCGCGAATGCAGGATGTGTGGCGAGGGTTTAATGTAAGGTAGGATGGGGAATACATACCGTTAGGTATCGTAATGTTTTTCTACGGGCCGCAGCGACGGTATTTGGGAAATAATTCCATTTGGAGCAATTACACAATTTATATCGTGTGCCATTAAAGCGAGTTCATAAGATCCAATTTATTATATTAGAGATCGGTGTAGAGAAAGCTGTAGGCAGCGCTGATTCAATTCAATTATCAGCCTTTCCACGCCATTTCCCTACGTTAAATTATTTTCGCATTATACGATAATACGCCATTGCCATTTATTAACATTTAACGGGCACGTGTTCCGTTATTTTTTCTTTTTCTTTCTTTTTTTTCTTTTTTTTCTTTTTTTTCTTTTATTTTTGTCAAGCCAATGTCATAACCAAAAACAAAAAAAAAAAAAACCAAAAAAAACCGAGGGCATAATGGCCAAAATACCGGCAGGACCTTTAAATTTTTACAAAACAATAAATAATATAAGAGGTACGTTAATAAGTGAATAACGAGAGTGTATTGTGTCGGCGTCGGGGATTAATCGATAATCGGGGCATTGCCGAGCATTGTCGAGGGAGTTTAAATTTAATTTTTAACGAGACGCACGTAAAAGCCCCGGTCGGCTAACGCATTCTACCTAATGCGCTACCGAGCATCTATCTCCCCGGTTAATGTCCCGCAAATGAAGCGCAGGCGGCCGGCTTTGAACACCGCGCCCGGAATAACCGATGCCCGCACTCCTGCATTCCGTGGTGGTTCGGGGGGTCGGTCGGGGGCTCAGTCCAGTCGCCGCTGACGACCAACACTACGTATCAACAAAAAGAAAGAAAGAAGAAGAAGTTAAAGAAGAAGATAAGACCGAGGATAAATCTTCGACGTAGAAGCGACGTAGAAGAGCGCGTACGCGATCTACACGAAGGAATAACAGGGGGGATGCGTGAAGCGGGAGAGGGGAGCTCGGAGTCGGGGAGCCTCATATCGCGCTAATATTTACGAGGACGCAAATGCCCTTTACCGCGGCCGGCCAAACTCGTCGCAAGGATCTCCGTCCTAACGCTCGGCCAACCGTAATAATAAGCATTTCGCGTGCCGTGTAGACCGTCGTCGGATAGGGACGTTGATCCGCACAAGTATCCGTTCTTTAGCTTACGCGATCCTATAGATCCCGAAAGACAACGTCACCGTCCGCGATATCCTTTCGCGATATTACGTGCCCCTTGTTACGCCATTATGCGCGCAACGGCCCTAGGCCACGTAGCCCAAGGTACGTATATTCAATCGAATACGTTCAATGTAATATAAATTATTCAATTGAATATATACGTACAATAATGGAATGGGGCTGAAGAATATTGGGAATAACGCATAAGCTTAAGACTGCTTTGTGTAATTGCATCCACGGATGCAATATACGAATACGAATGAAATGAATATTTACATTGCGGCAGTTGGGGCTCGACGTCGGGGAAGCTGTCGATCATTGTTACGTCGGCATCCGTCAGTACCGCTCGCGCGTAACGGAACAACCCGTCCTTCGATGGATGACGATATGCATATACATTCGGGGCGGACGTCGAGTCCCGACGAGGATGAGCGGGACGAGGCCGGGGCTCGACCGCTGCCCCAGCCCGACGTCGTTAGGCGCATCCTGGCTCCGTTCCTGGCGAACCGTCCCTTCGCCCATTACATTCCATTTGCTAATACTCTTCTTCTACGCGTCACTCTATCGCTCAATTGTCCTAATTCGGGGTTATTTGGAACGAGTGAATCCTCGGGACGAAACAACAACAACAACAAAAAAAAACAAAAAAAAACCCCCTCGCCTCCCGTTTCATTGATTTCGTCAGTGCAAGAAACGTTGATCCGGAGTCGGCCGGCGAGTCAGGTGCTGACCGAGCTCTCTCATCGGTAGGATCTCTACTTGTAGAGATAAAGGCCGAGGAAGCGATCGGTTAGACGCGCCCACTCACGGCGACGTCGTCGTGAGTGGCATCATACGATACTGAGAGAGAGAGAGAGAGAGAGGCTGGCGAAAATCAAAGCTAGTCTGGCTGATTGAAAGAGAGGAAACAAACGGGATCACGTGAAACTTTAGAATAGAGAGGAGCAGCGTGCGCGAGTGAGCGGCGCCGCTCATACGCTGCTCGGAAGATTGACAAAGATTGACTCCTCTTAAGCGTCATACGCGGCTCCTCGACAGCCTCGCCCCTGCCCCGCCCACTGGGGTAAGAGGCCGACCGCGAGGTGATGATTATCCGCCGCGACAATCACGTGCCTTTGAATCCACTGAGGCGGGCAGATCCCTCCACGGGGGCTGAAGGTGGACGGGGGGGGGCGGCGGAGGAAAGGGTCGTCCGTTCGCTCGAGCCTCCTAAGTATTGTCGAGAGGACTCGGCGGCTACCGCTTGGTCCCCCCCCCCCAAGTCCGTCTGCGGCACTAACCGTGAATAATTTACGATTACATTCAATTATCACCGGCTAGATAAAAAAAAAAACTTTTTGCTCGACGATATGACGATATTGTTCCTCTGTCGTTACGGCAATTAAAAGTCCCGGCGACGATTTACACGATAAAGAAAGGAAGCCACGGACAGTTGGGCTCGTTATGTCGAAGTTAAAAAAAAAACAATTCCATTTCCAAAGCATCGAGAGGGCCTGGATCGTTCAAGCTTTTAAGATCGAGTTATTGAGCGTCAGCTCGACTTCGAGACTCGAATTCACAACAACAACAACAACAACAACAAAACGCAAAAACAAATTAATCATTACTACGTATTGTCTGACCAAACGTGACGTAACTACTTGCCGCGTTGGTGCTTATCGAGAAGCCTCGAGCGCCCCACGTGCACTCTTTCACCTCTTGTGAATTAATGGGCAGCGCGAGGGTCCATCCGGGGGGTGTTTTTACCATGGCATCGGATAAGTTATAACGCACGGCATGTATTACAAATATTTTATAATTTCGAGCGGAAAAGGGTCGGCGGCATCGTTCAATTATCATTGTCGGCGTGGCCAAAGAGTCAAAAGTACTTTGGCAATTGAAGTTATTATTATTGGGCCACCGAAGCTTTTAACGCGAAAGCCTTAATATTGCTTTTGGGCTTAATTTTGGGAAAAATAACGAGTAACGCGATAGCGATACTTCTCTTTACTTTATTGAAATAAAAAAAAAAAAACACCGTAAATTCAATTTGCACGAAGGTAATGGAATCCTGCCGCTTTAACACATTAACGAAAGAGAAATCCCTGGCGACGGACAATACCGGGGGCGGGGGGAAGAGGAAACGAAGAAAGAACGAGAGAAGGGGTGGAAGGGAGGAAAGAAGGGAGGAAGGAAGAAAAAAAAACATTTGTAAAACAGTTGGACGTTTATTTGTATTATAACTGACATTGAAACTGCGGCGAAGTGCAGTCAATGAATGAAAATAAAACGAAACCTTTTTTTTTTTTTTTTTTTCCTGAAAGAATACAAGAATCAAATGAATATAATGCCTCGAGCGCATATAAGAGAGATTAAATTGCACGCTACGGCCACGGTAATTGATACAAGACCCAGAAAATTAGACTCGCGCCAGACGTACTTCGTTTTCAATATATATATATATATATATATATTATCCGACAGTTTCGTATTATAAATAAATTCACCTAAATTTATTACCTCTCGAGCTTCCTGATTTAAACTGATTTCTTTTTTTGTTTTTCCTTTTTTCTCTCTTATTTTATTTTATTTTATTTTTTTTTTTTTATTTTTCTTTTATTTATTTTTCTTCTTCTTCCTCTACAGGAATGACCCGAAAGACTTGACGGGTCGATAAAATTATCGATAAAGAATCATTTCGATACGTCGATACGTAGTGGAGTCGATAAGGTCGCGCTTCGTACCTGATCTTTAAAGATTGTACAAGAGGAATGGCTGAGAGTCTCGCTCGTTTCCCCCCCGTCCCCCCGTCCCCCCCGTACACTTGCCGGAAATGCGTCTGCTCGTATATACGTACGTATATAAAGAGAGAGAGGGTGGGAGGGAGGGAGGGAGGGGGAGAGACGCGAGCGTAATGACACCGGAGCGTTCGTTATACCGTAGAAATTCCTAGTCATGATTCGCGCTGCTGTCATGGGAAATTGGAATATTTTCGCGGAAATTCAGAAACTACAGTACTTGGATTATTTAAACTCGAATGTATTTATACGGGAGGAAAGGAAAATATACAGGAATGTCTCAGAGCTAGAGCAACGTTTTATATTCTACTGTATTGTAGTTGGAAATCATATTTGTTCAATATTCTTCGTAAAAAAGTCAACGTATCCTATAAAGTGGATAAAACCGTTTATTTCTTTTTTTTTCTTTTTTTTATTCTTTCTCTTTCTCTTTCTTTCTTTCTTTTTCTATTTTATTTTATTTTATTTTATTTTATTTTTTATTAATGCACGCGATGTCGAAAGTCGCCTTTTTCGTTCTTTTTTCTTCCTCCAGCCCCTACCCCCTATACCCCCACAGCCCCCCTACCCTCTACCCACCGCCACCCCCATCCACCCGCCATTTAGAGTTTACGCTCGTGTAGAAAAATCCTTTAGAAATCAAGCTTGTGCGCGTATGCTCGTACGTATAGGCAAGCGAGGCGTCGCAAGATCGGCTAACAAGTCAAACGATCGTGCTTAAATTTTATTAAATACGTATTTGACGTAAGATCGGAAAATGTGTTTGAGAATTTTAAAATGGCCTCGGGCTTGGCCGACAACGAAAACGGAACTCGCTGCGGATTATCCTGCTAATTGTAAAGAGACTATTGGCAACGAGCTCTATGAGCCACGAGTATCATCAAGTCGGCAAGTTCGCCGCTAATTAGAAAATGGCGGTCTCAGCGATATCGCGATATGTTCGCATAAGGGGTATACCCGAAGTGCAATGGCCGATCGCTACTTGGAAGTAAACTTAACTAAGGAAGTAAACTTAATATATATATCTCGATGCATAACGATCCTTGATTTCTTAATGTCTTTTTTTTTTTCCTATGTTTTCTATTTTCTTTTTTTTTCTTCTCTCCTCCCCACTCTCCCCCCCCTCCCCCATATACGTATACAGTGTAATCTTGGCCACGAAAAGTAATTCCTTCTCAATGTGAATCGTCCCGATGTATCGCGCGTACCTCTATCGAGCGATAATTCATTTGCTTTGGTTTTAATGAAACCTCGGGCTCTGGCGCTGCCGGATAAACCCATACGGCTCCTTTTGTCAATGTCGTTACACCGCACATTATCAAAACGCGAACTAACTATCCCGTCGGTAAAGTTTCATTTCCCGAGAATCCGTTCATCCACCCTCCCCTCCCCTCCACCCCCGAAATCGTACATATTTTCTTCCCTCCCTCCATTTCTATCTATTTATTTATTTATCAAGTTTGGTTTTGAACCTGTTAGCACACACCTCCCCCCCGCCCCCTTCTCCGCCGAGCAAGATCTTTGATCGAGCGAAAGCCGTGAATCGCAGCACAGGTGAGGAGCGCGTTCGTAAAGTGGCTTGTAATTGAGATGATTTTCTATCGAGACGACGATCCTTTACAAAGCTTCTGCTCTCAATTTTATTTTTTTTTATTTTTTTTTTTTTTAACATGACGCGCACGCGATGATCGAACGTTTGCTTCTAAAACATTTTTATCCCAACAATGATCAATGATGCTTGAGCTATTCGTATTACCATTTATCTCTAAAAATCAAGTTACGACAAATATGAAGAATTTCGTTAAATAAACGCTATTTCATTGGGGACTCGACTCGTCGCTTTTTCGCCCCCCCCCCCGAGTTCTCGTCGCCAATGCGCATCTCCACTATTTCCGTATTCAATATTAATAATAAGTTTTGCCGTGAATATTTGTTTTCCTAATAGAGACTTCCCCTTAAAATATACCATTGAGCTGAAACAATACGTGAACTTATTGAGCTCGTTATTCAGGATTATTGTAAATACAAACAACACTCTTCAGTATTAAGTGAGACCTGATTTCTTTGCGAATGCGAAATCGATCGAGGACTTTGAAACCTTTGTGAACCTTTGCCGTTTTTTAATTAAGAACAATGGCGACAGACGAAAAAAAAAATCCCTCCGATTCAATGCCCCTTCGGGCTTGGTCTTAACGTAGCCGAACCACCTGAAAACGACCGAGATCAGGTTATTAAAGGCATCCTCATTAATTTGACGAGGATGCGCAGCCTTGAATTCCTTTATTTTATGTAAGGAATTATATATACGGACTCAGCGCGATCACCGTATCGCCAACTTTCTCTTATAAACTTTTATATTTCGTATTCTCCTTTGCCTAAAAAGCTTCAGTCAGCTTACCAATAAAAAGTTTCCTCGGCAACTTCGTATTCCTATTCCTTACGTATTCTCATATACATTTCCCCCTTTGCCCCTTTGCCATAATAATCTTACTATCCAAGACTTTTGCACGGCCCCCTGAATCTTTCTATTTTTTTTTTTTTCATGCATTACAGCGCCGTGTACGATTCCCTATACGATTACGCGTAAAAAAAAAAATTATACATATATATATATATATATATATATGTATGAAAAGAAATATATAAAAGACGTTTAACGGCGAATGGTTTTTTTCTAGTAAATTTAATGAAAAAAGATTTATATTGATTTATTTATGTACGTATTATGTACGTGAACGCCGTGCGAGCCTGTGAATTCGTTGGTACGGTATCGGAGCTTGGCAGTGTCGGTGACTACTGAATATGCAAAACTGGCGAATAAGATGGGCGAGACGAAGGGACGTATAATCATCGTTCTTTCCATTCCCGAGGAGGTGACAATAAAAAAAAAAACCGACAGCCCCGAGTACATATAAATCTTGCGGTCCGCGGTGGTGTCGGTGGTGGTGGGTGGTGGTGGTGGCGACTGTGGTGGTGGGTGGTGGGTGGTGGCGGGTTGGAGAAGGGTAAAAAAGACGAGGAGCAGCCGCGTATGGGTGGGATCAGTCGAGAGGAGGTTAACGCGCGTGGGGATCGTCGCATCGCCTGTCCACGAATCGGATTTCCGATTACTTTCCTCGACAAAATCCATAATTTACGATTGGACGTCAGTGACTGACGCTAATCGATACATTGTACATTGTCCTCCTGACTCCAGACTCTGGATACGAGTACCCATGAAGATCCACCGAATATAAATGACATTCGGCCTCCCGTCGATTGAATATCTTCTCGATCCTCCGTACATTCCATTCGTCGGCGGGCTAACTTCATTAGCCAACAATTACAATAATAAAAATGCGTGGGTATTAATGAAAGGACGATGGCGGGCGGGTTGAATTTCCACGAGGCTCGAATCGTATTTATATTAGCCGGTATTTGCACGGCTGATTTTCCTCGTAGTCGAGCTAAGCCGAGAGGATAATTAAATTATCAATAAACCCCAAAGGCGAGCATTAATTAAATTGCATTAGATTTTTTTTGTTAACGGCAGAATTACAAAGATGCAAAGGGGAGAATGCGTGGCAGGATATGCGTAAGTACGTACACGGAGTAGTAGTACATACGGATTTGTATATTTACTACCGCGGCGCTGTTTGCGAAATCAAGAGCGAACGAGTAACGAAAGCGCGAGTAGACTAACGCGGGCAATAAAGGGACGGCGGAGACGACAAGGACGATGCGATTCCGTAATCGTAAGACCCGATTACGCAATCGAGTCCAATTAAGTAATATGATATGATAACTCCTACCGATAAGTAAGTTTATTACAATACGTCCCTTTACATATTACATTGCACGCCGTCCCTTGGTAGCAGGTAGGCAATTAAAGTATTAATTGGCAATCGAATATTCTTAGAGGACGTTAGAAATGTAAAGGGAAGGTAAAGGGATAGTTTTGCAGGGGCGATGAATAATCGGACTAGGAGTATTAGATAAAAGTAGACGAATTTAGGTTGTTGGGTGCACGCTGGCCTCGTGGGAGTGGCCACTCTTGACCAACTCTGTTTAATACGCTCTATAAGAGAGAGAGAGAGAGTACGTGCCGAGAACTTGCCTGCTCATACGGAACAGTAACAACCGCATATTCTCGCCATTTGCGGAAAATATCTGCAATGTACCGTGCAGGAGTATGACTTCCTGTCAGGGGTCAGTCAGTCCTTCTATTACTTCCTTCTCCACGGTTCCCTATACCCCAATAACCCCTCCGTACTAACATCTAATTGCACGCTATTGTCTGTTTATACATATATATATACGTATATATATATATATATATATATATATATATACGCACACGCACACGCACACACACTCCTCGTCGACTCCTCGCCCTTCGGCCGAACCCCGCTCTACGCACGCATACGTACGACGAGAGCATATAGACTGCTTATTGAAATTTAAATTAATTACTCCGCCCGTAATTCAGAATATGCTTCTGCTTTACCAAATAATTAACGATGGCCCGAAGCTTCCTTGCATTATAATGTTCATTCGTCAGGTCTCGTATCTTAATCCTTTAGTCTGATTATTTTTTCTTTTTATCCCCTCTACCATTGCCATTATTGTTGTTGTTATTATTATTATCGTTGTCGTTGTCGTCGTTGTCGTTGTTGTTGGATTGGCGTCAAAGTGGAGGTGACAACCAGACCAATTGTCTCGTTAATATGTCAAAATATGTCTTGTAAAACTAATTGCATATGAAATTTTCCATGAAGATAAGGGGGCACGCTTTGCTTTACTCATACTTATTGTATACGCTATATGTACTTTCGTCGACAAGTGCAATTAAATATTTCTCCTGAATTCGGACTGGCGAATAAATAATTCCGCGACTTACAATGACTTACGTAACTGACGAGCAGCCAGCTTTTAGCTTATCTCTCTTTTTATATTTCCATTTCACGAATCATTCGTCCCACCCGGTTTTGGCATCCCCTGTCACACACACACCCCCCACCCCTCCGTCGGGCCTAAGAGGACTACTACCTAGAATCGATGCTTCGCGCGTACTTGGTCTCTTCAATCGAGCCTGTACTCCCCCGCGCGCCTTTGCACCTGCATTCCTCCATACACGCGAACATTAGCTTCATGCTTCTGAAACCGTTGCCTGGGACATTTCCCCGTGCTCTTCCAGCATTACATTAGATTTCCATCGATCATCTTTGAGCTCATTCCATTCAAATTCCAGCTTATTTATTTACCGTTATTTTACGATCTCGCGCACGTTTTAATACTTCATATAACTTAACGAAATCCTAATTCTCATGATCTATAACAATACAAAGTTTCGTCGATTAATACGATTCGTATTTGTAAAATTTATTTCGCCCAACTTAAGGCTTTAATATTACCCCTTTAACGAAATATTTAAAAAAAAACAATAACAAGTTTATTGTTGGAATGGTAAGATTGTTTATAAAGGTTTTATTTATTATTTCGGAATAAGAAATCGATGGCTTAGAATAAAAGGATGAAAACGGGGTGATTCCTCGATAGTAAAATAATAATAATGACAGAAAAAGATATATCTCTCAAATCTATAAAGCAATTATCCTGTTATTAATAGAGACAGTCGTCGTAGAAAGTCATTTTGCCTTCAACTGAATAAAAGGGTATAGTTATATATTTTATGAAAATTTATTATTCCAGCATCGTCGTAAACTTATCTTTTTTTTTTTTAAACAACGTTTATGCGTACGATATTTAATTTACAACATTTCAATTCATAAATTCAATGCAATATTTCGAGGGAAATCTAAGAGAAATTAATTATTGTTTTTCTAAAGTTTGTTCTAAATGTTATTGTATTGTAGTATAAACTATATTCTTTAAAAATTATGTAGAATTTTGTTAATAATAAAGTTGAAATATTCTCGAATGAGAAAATTCTGAGTAAAACAATTAAAGTATATTGCAATTAATTTTTAAGCAATTTTATGAAATGTCTTATTTCTGCAAACCAGTTACAAAGAACACATAATTGTATTTGTTATTATGGCTTTTGAACTTTCTCAAGAACTTCTCGTCTTGAAGAACTACCTCACGTACAGATCGACCTTTTTCTTTTAAAGACTTCGTAATTATTACACGTGCGTGTAATATTATATAAGTATCGTGCCGTTAAAGTGGCGCTTTTGAGGAAAAGTCGAACCTGTTTGTCAATGTCATCGCTTAAATTTTTGCCAAGAGTCGCGTGAGATCGAATTTTTTCCCCCCCCCCTTTTTTTTTTCCATTTACCAAATACTAACATCTCGCGTAATTGTTACGATTCGTCTCCAAGGTTTTGCGAATGAACGATACTTCGAATGTCGATGTTTTTTTTTATTTTTAATACTCGATGTAAAGATTCGGAGGCGCACTTTCTAATAATAATTTATATTTATCGAGCACTCGAGTAGTAACTCCTGGACGGCATTAGACGGCCGGAAGTCGGACATCTGTGGCTGGTAAGGAATAGGATCCTAAAGGGAAAGATTTTTTTTTTTTCTCATTGAAGGTCCATTTCCGGTCGACGTATTTTACCGATAATTTCGTCCTCGGGCGCGTAGAATATCTCGAAGATTACATCGCAATTAACGGGACAAGTCCGAGCTCCCCTCTCCACCATTGTTTGTGTCAAACGGCTCGTTTGACTTTTCAGGGCCCATCGGCGTTGTCCTCGAAGGTGCACGTTTGCGACGACCCGACGCAGACGGACAGACGTTTATCCATAAGTTATCCAAAGGGCCAGACTCGAAGAAGGGAAGCGAAGGAGGGAAGGGCGAGCGATACGCGAATAGCAGCGGCAGCCTCCGGACAACGAGCTACGTTGCAGCGCGCTTGAGGCTGGTCGGAGGGGGGGGGCGGGGCCATCTCCGTATAATTATCGCGATATATTAGAATAACACGTGGAACGCGAACGGGCACATGGACGGGCACACGAACGAGGCCTGCGTTACAGTTACGTCTGGCCGGACACGATATTATTACCAAAATATCCCTCCGATCCAATACTCTACGGCAGCACATCGTTACACACAGACAATACGCGAATAGTGCCAAGCTTGGTTATAAGCAATAATATAAGAGGTCTATAATAGGTTTATGCAGCGAGGAAAGAATGAATGATCATTGGCGTGCCCGCGATCGCGGAGGCCAACCCGGGCACGGAATGCCAGGCGCAAGATAACAGATCCTGGGAGACGGCTCGCGCATACATTCTCTCCACCGAGTCAATTTAGCTCCCGACTCGGGGGCGGGAGGGGCGGTAATCTTGGACTTACATCCGTTAGAAATCCGTTAGAAGCAGCATTTTCGTCGTCGAGGTACGGATGAGAAGGAGCAGGATGACGATGATGACGATGACGATGACGATGACGATGATGACGACGACGACGATTAGGGGGTATTTAAGAGTCGGGCAGATCCGCGGCTCGTCTTCGTAAATTTAATTTAAAAATAGCCAATAAGCCCAATAAGCCCAATAACCTTCGGTTGCGATGAATCGTCTTTAAGAAAATTCGGTTCTCTTTTTTTGTTGTGAGGATGCGTCTTCTCGGAAGACACGTCACAGCCCATCGTACGATTGTCCCACCCGATTACAATTGCTCCACGACCACGACTTTAAAATCCATCTCCAATTGGTAGGGACGCTTGGCATCGCATGGCAAAACAATTTTTTTTTTTTTTTTTTATATTAAACAATACGCAGGTCAACCTTCAACAATAATGTGTTATTGCGGTTATTGGGGTTATTGGGGGATAAAAAAAAAAAAAAAAAAAAAAAAAAAGAAATGCCATTAAAAAAGTTTCGGTTAAAGTTGAAGACGGCAATGCAGGAATAGTTTTATGCAAAGCTAATAATACGAATCGTCCATCCTTTGACAAGAATTCACATGAAATTGACGGGCTCAAAACTCAATGAGCTCGTGTTCTCCTGTCCGATCCCCATTTATGATTCGTATACGAGACTCGTATTCTAATGAAAGTAGTATACGTTCACGGGTCATTCATTTATGCGCCAGGCGATAGAAATATTTGATATAATTACCGAAATCCGGTACTTACCGTTTTTGTTGTTGTTGTTGTTGTTGTTGTTGATTTTTACATTGCATCTCGGTGCACTGTATCTCGGTTCTGCAGGAATGGTACTACCGAGGGGGGGACGGCGTAAAACAGCGTATGAATTAGTTGGCAATGGAGGGGGGTGGTGGGGTAGGGAGAAGGCCTCATAGCTCGAAGGTAAGGAGCGCAGAGCGGAGAGCTGCTGAAAATAAGAAAAAAAACTCGTTCGTTTTGAAAAGTCATTATTGAAAGCATTGAAGCGCCCCTTTAACGCGAAACGGTACGTCAAACGATTGGTAAGAAAATTTCATACGCTTTAGTCAAGCTGTTCGGGTCTCGGCAGAGAGCAGAGAGCACCCGTTTGTCAGAGAAAGGTAAGTGTGTGTAAATTTACAATTCGCATCAAGCTCGTGGATAACGAATACAACGGATACAACGGATACAACGATACCATCGATCGTCCCAGTCAACATGCAATTATGCAACGAGCGATAATGGCTTATTATTATTTTTTATTCGCGGACAGAGTCGAGTTTTGAGTTGAGCCAGCCCCGGATTGAGATCCAATGGCCGGGAAAGATGAAAGTGTGCGGTATTGTGGGGACTAGAATGTCTCGAGGCAACGAATCCCGAGACTCATTAGGATTCATAATTATATATTTGAGCGACGATTTAAAATTTAAAATTTTAAAATTTTAAATAAAAATTCAAGACTCCTCTCTCTCTCTCTCTCTCTCCGAAGAATCCATTTAAAATTTCCCTTAATTTCACTTAAGAATCACCCTCCACCCCTCTATGAATTTACTTTTACCCTATAAAGACTACCACCGCTCGATTAAATAATAATTAATTATATAATTAATTAATTAATTAATTATTCATTTGAAAAAGAAAAAGGAAAAAAAGTCAAGGAACGCCTGACGCCGACGAGGGAATACGTACCGTTTAAACTTTTCGTTAAACTTTTGCCAATTAGAAAATCATCACGTGGTCACAGCCGTTACGTAGTGCGAGTCCGTCGGCCTAAGTAAACACATTCGTGTAACGCGTTTGCCGATGGCCAAGGAGATGGCGGAGTGATCGAAATACACGGGCAAGCAGATAAAAAGTTACGCGAACGTCTTCTCTTAATTACTAATACGATACCGAATAGGGTTACTCGGATTCCTATAGAAAAAATAACGATCGACGGCAAATAATAATTTCTATAGAAAAACGAACGAAACAAACGAACAAACAAACAAGAGAAACGAACAAACAAACGAACGAACGAAAAAAAAGAAAGTAAGTAAAAAAAAGAGATAGAAAGTAACGTGCCATATAATTGTACTTGGTTTCAATAGTTACTTATTCAATTAAATTTTCGGAATAATGGAGGTAACGAATTGCGGGAATATAATACCAATACGAAAGTTTCTAGGAGTCGATAAAAACGGATACCAATGACGATGGGAAATCATCTTAGGAACTTTGTTTCGAGAAAAGATGGGGACACCGGTCTTATTTAAAAATTATTACTTTCGTCCGAGTTTTGTTCAAAGCTTAAAGTTATCGATTTTAATTACAGTTTTTATTCCCTATTCGAACGGACGATCTCGAATGACTTACTACGACAACGACAACGACAACGACGACAACGACGACTACGACGACAACTACGACAACTATAATCGAGAACGAATGGTGTAAGAAGAGGGAATTTATTTACTAATTTTTAGGTCTCGATGAAGCCTCGGGCGGCCCCAATCACTGTCATTAGCAAAATATTTTCACGGTAAATTTGGTTGTTTTTTTTTATTTTTGGTTGGAAAATCCCGGCCCTGCCCTGGCTTATCCGTCACAGGCACAAGCGTCTGTTGACGTAATAAATACCGGAGTTCCTTCCTTGCTCCGGCCGCGGTCCCGCCGACCCGGGATACGACGGCCGAGCGATTCGACTCGCGCCCCCCGCCCCCCGCCTACCGACCCTAAGACCGAGCCAAAGTCTAATGCAGCGTTCGCTTCTCATTTACGGGATAAACCGAGCCCAACGCCGCCTATCCCGGCCCTTCCTCGCTACACTTCCTTGCACAGCGAGACCTAAATAACGCGGGCCGAGCCGAGCGAATTAAGAAGGAATTTAACTATTATTATAGATAGATGCGGACGTAACGGCCCTCACCGCGAGCCGTTGCGCAACGTTTCACCGACGCCTCTCCCACCCCCTACCCCCCTACCCAACAACGTTTACCCGTCAGATTCACTACTCTTCTTCTACTGATTATCGATAAAAATATTGTCCTCGATCATCGTCCTCGTCCGTACTGTCGTCGCTGTCATACTCATGATTGATTAAATTACGCCTCCATTTCTAGACTTTACCGTATCGAATGGAATTGCCGACACGTCGCACGTGCAGAATTATCATTGTAACTTTTAATGATGCACGAACGCGCGTATCAAGGGCTACGATGACCGATCGTTATGGCATTGACTCGCGTTGGCTCGTCGCCTCTCCCGTCACAATTTCGTACAATATAATGTCAGCGTGTGTGTATGTTCGTGCGTGCGTGCGTGAGAGAGAGAGAGATAAAAAAACAAGAGGAAAATCAACGAGCCATTTTACGAAGATAAATTTAAAGAAAGATCGAGAGAAGAAAAGTTAAAGCATTTCTGGATGTAATTACGCGAGCCGGGGTTCGCGTCGATTTATCGAAATATGACTTTGGCGAGCTGTTGCTGACAATTGAAAAGGAAACGGAACGAGGGCAACTGCACTCGACGTCAACAACAGGGCGTCCCCGAGAACGCCGAGCGGTCTCGAACAAAAAGAACTCATCTGGATCATCCGTCGCGTTATACGTATGCCTGTACACATTGGCCCGCGTGCCCGTAAGCTAATGACTTTCTAACCTATTGTAAGAGTCCTTATTAAACCTACCGTACAATCCATTCTTTCTCTTAATTGTATTAGAACGCGAACCGAAGTGATTTTATTACGATCGGGGTTATTTGGGGTGGGGGGGGGTAAAGGCATTAGTCCGAGAGATTATCGTGATTATCGTGATTATCGTGATTGCGGGCAAAGTCAAAATGTACGACTCGATGGCTGATGGCTGAGCGGATTATAAAGTGGATAGGCATTTTACAAATGGCAGATATTTTCCATAAGGAAGAATATCCTGTGATTTATATAAGTTGAGGAAAGAGTCTCGGTAAGCCGGCCCGTAACGAGCTGCTTATTCACGTCGAATGAAGGTAATAATAGGCCGGGGGGGGGGATACGTCTCTTGGGGGCGGCTTTCGAATACGAGGAGGACCGGCGACTTCGACGTAACTGATCCCTCGTCTGCAGGAGCGCACGTGCGCTCTCACGACTCTGCCCTCTGTAACCTTTAGCCGGATAGACGTATCCGTGTGTATATATATGGAGAGAGAGAGAGAGAGAGAGGAAGCGGATAAGAAGAAAAATAAATAAAAAAGCACGAGCTCCTGAAAGAAAGCGGAAGAGCCGATTCCGCTGAGCTCTTGATCCGATCAATCGAATCCTCTATCACCAGTGAACGCGAACTTGATGATCGTAGACATGGAGAGAGATAGACAGCGAGAGAGAGAGAGAGAGAGAGAGAGCCCCGTATGGCTACTCGATAAAAGCGATTCTTAATTCAATTAAGAATGACGATGACCTTAACCCTGTTATCGAGCTCCTCCGCTGGGACAACGGTGACCGATTGCAAATCGAGGCACGGGATACGGTTGTAAGAAGCGAGGGGGGGGATTTCCTTCCGCGATCCACGAATACCAGGACAGATATCGTCCGTATTCTGGATCTCCCTCCTGTATTATACCGCTAATTATCATTCGGAGTAGGAATTCAGCTGGATTTGGCGACTTGTCAAGCTGTCCCATTAGCGGCTCGCCATCTACACCTTCCCCTTCCTTATCATCGTATTTTCATTTTAATAATATTCCGATTATTTATACTTTTTATTCATATTCATTTTAATCTAATGCCATATCCGACTCCCTCCTATTTTGCTTTAATAAACGAATCATCTGTTTATCATCATCATTATATTCATAATTATTCATTGTTACTAATACTATTATTATTATTATTGTCGTCGTCGTCGTTGCTGTTGTTGTTGTTGCTGTTGTTGTTGTTGTTGTTGTTATTAGTAGTAGTAATATTTTAAATTTCGTCGAGCAGTCAAAATCGGTCAAAATTTCAATGTAATTACGCACGAAAATTACTTCACCACTCGGAGCATATATTCTAATGTCCATTATAGTACTAATATGTAGATACGTACTACATTCGCGATCATTACCATATATTAAATAATTGGTAACCGATTAGGCAGCCTGATAACTTATTAGACATTAATTAGCATAATTTGGCAAATCAATGCATTAACACCATTAAAAAGCCTGTTTATTTATCAAAATTAAGTCTTAATCATACAAATGTATCATTGGACTAGCGCGTATTATTAGTCTTCGTTTCTCGGACAAATGTCTTTGTATTCTATTAGGCCGATAATTGTCATTGAAATTCTAATATTACATCTACGTCGATCGAATGTGCGTAAAATAAACTTTACTGGAGGACAAAAAAAAAACATGTATACATCTTACCCGAACGTTTTCATTGAATTAAATGGTAAAAGAATCGATAGTAACTTGTGCAGTTGCTTGAGTTGCCGACAGAAACAATTCGTATCCCCTTATAATTACGCGTAAATCTAATTATTCCTGGGACGATCTCGTATTATTCCAATTAAAATTCAATAGCAAAATAAATCTTGAGCCGATATCCCTCGCGGAGCCGTGTAATTAAACAAATGCACTAACTGCCGTGAACCCGTTGGATGGATTGGTGGACCCCTCTCTCTCTCTCACTCTATCTCTTGTCTATCTCTCTATCTCTCTCTCTCTCTGTGGAAAAGCGCGCGCGCGCGCGCGCGTGCTCCTGCGCGAACCGCCAACTGGAAACGCGAATAATTTAATTATTCGTATACATTTAATTGCTAATCGGTTGCATTCCACTCGTTCCTATTTATTTATACTCCCTCCCACCCTCTCTCTCTCTCTCTGTCTATATGTACACATACGTGTATGTGCGCGCATTTATGTATGGTAGAGGAGAAATAACGCAAATTCTTCTGCAAAGGCGTGCATGAACGTAAACTTTACTTTTTTACCGAGGGAACGGAGCGGCCCTAGCTCGCCTCTATTTTTCCTTCCTTTACTCTCTTTCCTCCTTTACACAGTTCCTGTTTTGCGCTCTTATTTAATTGCATCTGTCGTTTGCAGAACAAGTGCGAGCTCCCATACACACGCACCCAATAACCTCTTCGCCTCTTTATACTACAAAACGTATACGTATACAAATATAATATAAAAGCATGCATACTGAAAACGGAATTGCGAAAACAATGATTAAGTACGAGTGGGTTTTGGCGGAACGGGAGGGGGGGGACCGGAGGGGGTGTGCGAGAGAGTGAAAGAGATAGAGAGAGAGAGACGGATAGATAGATAGAGAGAGAGAGAGAGAGAGAGAGAGTGCGGGAGCACCGGTACGTCCGAAGGCTTGGCCAAAAGGGATAGAACTAGTGCGCGGAGAGGGTAGGGAAGGGGCGGGGCTAAATGAAATCATACCTATTCTGCGCGGGAGTCGTTGCTTTCGTTTGGTCGCTCCATAAATGGCTAATGGCAAAAACAACAATAAATTATGCTCTTTCAACTGCAGTCCTCGGGGCAAAGAATATTCGCGTCACTTGTACTCTCGTCTTGTAGTCCCGAGCCTTTTCTTCCTCCAATCCTCCAATAACCCCAATCCTCCAATCCTCCAATCCTCCGATCCTCCGATCCTCCGAGCTACGTCATTGACTCTAATCGACAATGTTTTTGACGCTTGCTTAAACATCATCATTGAACGCTTTAAAGGTACGATTTGTTATTAATGTACCAAAATAATAATTATTCTTTCGGCTTAATTAAAGGGTTTCGCTAATTAAATTAAAGTCGCAGCTGCTCTACACGGGCAATGAACCATTTGTACATGTGAAGCCTTGAAACGATTTGGTGATTAGAAAAAAGTACTGACCAACCTTGTACTAACTAAGTATCGCGGCTCGCAATTATCCCTCGAATATCAACTATAAACTAATGCGAATTGAAAATTGTCTCACGAGACTCGTTTAACCTCGTTGACAAGCCTAATATATCATTAATCATTAGTAGTAGTAGAGCCTAATGACAAGCGTGCCTTAATGTATATAAAAAAATTTCCCTGTGACTGTAAGACGGGAATCGCCCGGGTACCCGAAACGTCTCCGGGTATCCAATGCAGGAGTCTCGTATAATTACGGCGATCGTCAGATAAATGATAAAACGTGGCGCGAGCGGCGAAAGTATTGAAAGCATCGCGTGGCTGGAAGGCTGTGGAAGTAATTTTACGAGGTGGGGGGTGGGGGTGGGAGGACCGATTAATTGAAAGCCAGAGGTCGTATACGTCAAGGTATAGTGCGCAGATGCACTATAGGATGCCGGGTCCCTCAAAAGGTTTTTGCGGCAATAGGCGAAACCGACGCCAATGTCAATCTTGGTAATTAATTTATCGTCGTCTCGTCGATCAATGCCTACGATCCCCGTACTTCATGTCTCATATTGCGCTATTAAGCACGAGCGCTCCGTCCTTATTGACTTTTCGAGCCTATTTAAATCGCTTGGCAATTGAATTAATTTCACGAGCCCCAATAACCCATTCGCCATTTAACTCTACGCGTTTGTCAAATCAAAATCAAAATCAATATAAACGAGTGAGCTTAGTGTTTTTTTTTGTCCCCCCCCCAAGCTTCCGACCACCCATCGTTCACTCTCGATCCCTTAAACGTTCACGATTATAAATAAAACGTTATCAATTTTTATGCAAAAAAGATATTCAATTGCCCGTTGAACGAGTCCTCAAATCCCCAAGGATTATTATCAATTATTTTTTTGTAAGAATAAGTAGCAACGGAAGGAAAATGGTAATGATATTTTATGAATAAAATACATTGGCGAGCGGTAGCGATGGTCCAAATATTCGCAACATATTTATATCGCAGTTAATTTCATTTCAGCAGAGGGTAGGTTTTTTTTATCGTGCGTGCAGCCTTTTATCTTACGAGGACCACTCGAATGTGTAGCCGAATGTACTATGGGACTCGCCCCGTAATTACAACGATCGCTGACATCGCTATCACTAAGTCCCCGCGGCTGATTTACACGCGCACTTAAGCGCGTGCTTATAAAAGCAACGAATGCAAATGACGCACCGCGGCCCAAGCGCCACATGTATATTAAATATATACGCGTAATCGGGGTTACGTGGGGTTACGTGGGGTTACGTGGGGTTATTGGGTGGGGTTACGTGGGGGGATCGAGGGAGGAGAACCGAATAGGGATTATTAAGATTTAGTCGACAACGCCATATACATTACGGCACATTAGAGCTTTCGAGGACTTTCTTTTTACTTTTCCTTTTTACTTTTTTTGACATTCCTTTTCATTCCTTTTGTCATCTCCGTCGGGCGATAAAGTTATTTCAATGGTACAAGAGTCTCGATGGATTACGCGAGCTCGATTATCGTATTACGTATATTAAGGGGGAAAAAGCTTCGACCGAATGCCTCCTCCAGTCCGACTCGTTAATTATAACCTTCACTCAATTTACATTACACTCAACGATTTGAATTTGAAAATGAATTAATATTTTAGTATTTCCCCGCTCCACTTCGTACTTCGCCCCGACAAACCCATCTCTTACATACGTATTTGAATTCATAAAAAAAAAAAAAAAAAAGAAAATCCAAAAAATCAAGAATCTTCCTTTAATCCCTTTCTTTTCCAATTATATTACTTTACTATTTAATGCCAATAAGTCCTGAATATATTATTAATCTCTCTCTCTCTCTCTCTCTCTATATATATATATATATAGTTTGGTAAACGTCTTACGTCTGTGCGTGCTTGACCTTTGAATCTTTGAGAATTACGGCGCGCCGAACAAACGATGCCGAATGGATTTTTAATTAACGTCCCAAGGGTGTCCCGAGGGAGTCATTGTTATTGTCATTGCCATTATTATTGGAAGAAAATTAGGAAAGGGCCGCAAAAAATCATAATTGATCATAAAGACGAAGTTATTTATTTATTTTAGTCATCCGGTTCGAATCCTCTAATTTTTTCCTTACGAGGACGAATAATAATACGTCGAATCCCGTCCCATCACTACCACCACCAATAACCCCACCCCGAATTCATTAGGAATGTATTACCTTCTCTCTCCCTCTCTCCCTCCCTCCCTCCCACACGCTCGTTATATACCCTTTGATCCGAATAAGCCTTTTTAGGGCTTATTATACTTGTTATTCTTTTATTATCCGAAGATCCGCAGTTTTCCTTATTCTTTCCGAGTCTTAATACAAAACTAACGAAAGTGCAAAGTTGGAAGTTTCCAATTAACGTTACGATTAATAATTACGAATTGCACATTGGCTTTGGAATTAAGAGCGTAATTGTTGCGGGCGTGTGTACGTACGTGGACCCGTTCAAAGGTATCGTATATTCTCCGAACAGATAGATATCGATATAATATAATGAAAGAATAAAGGGGCGGGGGGGAGGGGAGGGGAGGGAGAAAAAAAAAACTGTCGATCTTGGGTTAAAGTAATTTTGGAAGGATAAAAGAAGATAAAAAAAGATAAAAAAAAGACTAAATGCCGATGGCCCAATGAAAATGTCCGCTTTGTACCGTGAACATCGAGGCCTGGCATCGTCGGTTTATTATCCTGGCGCCTCGTGTATTGTCGGGCCGGCCCCTAATCGCGCCATATTGTTCGCGAGAGTCCTTCCCGTCCTCGGCCCTTCAAAGTAAAGAAGCCCGCACTCGCTTAAGATATTGGGTAGAAACATTCCGGGGATGGCCCCGGATAAAGTCAACTACTGCACGGCTTGCCCTTCGACTCGACAATGTTAATACACGCCCCCGCCCCCCGCCCCGTCTTCTCGTCTCGTCTCGTCGTACCCCTCCCTCCCTCCCTACCTCCCTACCTCCCTACCCCCCAAACCCCGACTCACGACTCAAAGATCGATACGCACGAACAAATCTCTTGTACTTTTACGCGTAATAGATAAATACTACCAGCGACATTATTGTGCCGATAGATCGCACGTATAGATAGAAAAATAAATAAATAATAATGTAATATAATATAATAATGGCGTTAATAAACGCTAATAACCACTTGCTGTATCGTTCGTAATACCCAAACCAATGCGTAATTAGGAATAATAGGCGACATTCCGTGGGCGGGAGGGGGGGAGGCGGCGAAGTGCAGACCGACGGCTCTTACGAGATCGACTATTACGTACCGTCCACGTATCGCAAGTCGATCAGGATCAAAATTGATTATAAAGTTCAAATGCAAGAGTCACGATTTATTTTTAAAGGACCGTTATTGGCTCCTCAGGATTACCGCTCTCACAAGATAACAGTACTTAGGGTGCGTAGATCATACGTAGCTTCAAGCCGCTCTCCGACGAGGAGGTGTAGTGCAGGGGGCGGGGGTAGGACAATCAAAAAGAATGAAAGAAAGAAAGAAAGGAAGGAAGGAAGGAAGGAAGGAATAATGAAAGAAAACAAAATAAATAGGATTTTCGGTGGTTGCGGCGGTGGGACGGGGCGGTGTTGGGGTGGGGAGGGGGAGAGAGGAGACGAAGGAGCGTTTTAAAAACGTATTAATCCCGAGGAGCGGATACGAGGAATGACAAACGTTAACGGCAAACGTTCATACGCTACCCCTCCCCCCTCCACGGCCACGGCTATTCCCGATCTCCCCGCTCTTACCTACCTGTATACCTTGATTCGTTTTTTCTTTTCTTATTATTATTATATTTTGACAGGCTGTCGAGCCGCGAAATCTGAGGGATAAATGGCAAACAACAGACGTCATTCAGCAGCGCGTGCGCCTAAGGAACGCGAGCGCGAATTTACTGCTCCGCTCCAATACATATTTCATACGCACGGTTCATGCGCCTCCCTTTATGCATATCCAAACTCTTATGCATACAATATACCCGCTCATACCTACCTTCCTCTCCATACGTACGCGTACGCGCGTACACGGATTTGTCTCGGGAGGTAAAATTGCTTTTACTATCCACGAGTTCCCGTGCATTTGTTTATATACATATACATATATACATATACATATATATATATATAAATTACTCGCGCTTCCGTTTAAACGGCACGTGATTTTTCTTATTACAATTAAATAAGGATCGTGTTTTTTGTTTTTTTTTTTTTTGTTTTCTTCTCTTCGACTGCTTGCAGGGATGCACACTTTTAATACCTCACGCGTACTGACGAATCCTCGCGAGTAAGGGATATCCTCTGACATATTTTTATCAAGCATTACGTATGCATGAGTTGCTTCCCTTATAGCCAGCGATCTCTGTGAATCTGAATTTAATTTTCAGATAATACATTTATTAAAATACAATAATAACAACATTAAGCGCATTCTCATTCTCGACGCGGCCGAGCGTCGTCTCTCTTATTCCCAAAGAAAATGTATATTATATGCATCTATGCAACATCAAGCCACGGCTATATCAATTTCTTCAGCCGAAAGAACGTTCTTATAAACATCATACAAAAATATCATTTGTAATTAAATGCACGGGACTGTCGAGGAGAGCTGTGCTAAGTCCGTCTGCGCGTGCATATATATGTATAAGAAGGATTATCGAATGCGCAGACGATTGAATTTTCTCTATATCGTTCGTTAGCTCGTATTAATAATATTAGTTTAGCATTAGTTGAAGCGAGCGCTCAATATGCAATAGGCGTTGCTTCGTAATATAACGATAACGATAACGATAACGATAACGATAACGATTACGATTACGATAACGATAGCAATGGCAATGGCAATGGCAACGGCAATAGCAATAGCAATAGCAATAGCAATAACAATAAGAACAGTAATAATTTATAAAGCTTAGGCTTAGCTAATGAAAGGCACACGCGGATACGTAATGTGTAAAAAAAGCTTTTTTTCACCGAAGCTTTTAATATAAGGGCGAAAAGTTATGCGGGGTTGGGACGGCGAGCCCCAAGTTGGGAGATGGTAGGAGGGAGGGAGGGAGGAGGCGACACGGTGCTCTTGCTCCCGCGCATCGCTCCGCGAAAATTACGGGCTCACTTGGGCGCATCTCGTTACCGACCACCGACTTACCTGCTCTCTTAAGCTCGTCGCTGCGCGCGCGCGCGCGCGCCTGTCTGCCCGAAAGGAGCAGAGTTTTGACAGGTTGACGGGGTGACGGGAGGGGGTGGGAGGGTGGGTAAGAGTTTCTCGGGATAAGGATGGCATATTTAATAACGTCGAGGCTGCGAAATAAAGTAATTCGAGGTCGACGCGAGACGACGGAGCTTAATTTATTAACGTGTACACAATACATAAATTAACATCGAGTTCACAAACGTACTCTGACAGGCTCGTGTTTTTTTTCTTTCTCTCCTTCTTTCTTTCTCTCCTTCTTTCTTTCTTTCTCTCCTTCTTTCTTTCTTTAGCTAATAATGCACCGAAGAGAAAATGAACAAGAAAAAACGAAGCGTAACCGAACGGGCCGTGATTAATTGCATAAAAGCTAAGAAGAGCTTAATTGTATACAAATTTTACCCGAGTCTCTCTGTCTTTCCCTCCCGCGCCTCCCCCCACTCCCTCTCTCTCTCTCTCTCTCCCTCGCACCAGAGAGCAACTATTTATTTTACCTATTTTTTCTTCGCGCGACAGGTCACGTGGCTTCTAGTACCGGTCGAACATCAATAAATTGGCTCTCCACTTTTCTTCCCCGCCCCCTCCCCCCCCCCATTCTGCTTTCATTTTATTAACTGGGTACCCGATCAGCCCACGGGCCCACCCGTTATAAGCTTACAGTGCCTTACAGCTTACAGCTTACGTTAAACACGTGTCAGCTTCGCAGAATAGATATTGTTATTGGGCGCATTGAGCCCGTGCCCATTGTTAATGCTACAACAATCCGTAATTACAGGAAAGTATTGAAATAACGCGCGCACGCGTAATTAGCTTCATATTACGAAGTGATCCGACGAAGCGATGGAATACCTTTAGCTTACATTATATTCTTCGGCCTCTGACGATGTAATTCAAGTTTTTAAGACATTATTAATCGATATTGACTGCCGATTAACTTTCGGTCTTTGAACTTTACGTAACTTTTTTTTCTCTCTCTATTCGTTTCGCCACGCAATCCATTACGTTCTATTATTCGTTCTGTCATCATTATTATCATTATTATTAATTATTATTAACATCGAGTTTTTGCGAGGGGCTTAAAAGAGATTTTTATTAAATCTTACTTAACTAGGCTTTTTAACGGATAGCTGAAATATACGTATTTTAACCTCTTAACCGCTCTCTCTCCTCTTCCCGATAAACCTTTTCTTCCATAACTTTTCTTCGCCCTTTTATCTCTCTCTCTCTCTCTCTCTCTCTCTCTCTCTTTATCTCTTTCTTTCCTTCCTTCTCATCCCGGTCATTCTATTTCTATAGGCCTTTACCCTCGCTATAGAATAGTTTAAAAAATGATTTCTAAAGCTTATAAAAGACGGTTTTACTACCGTCCTCCCCCACCCCCCCACCCCCGACGTCCCTTAGATATGCATGGACTGTCTTTATTTTAAGACGGATATTTTCAAAAAAAAAAAGAGCTTTCCAAGTGCCGGGGCTAATTCAACTTTAATTCAAGTTTCATTACGGCCCGGGCCTTATTTATATAACTTTCGGCTGAATTTATTCCGACTCGCCCCACTCCACTCCGCTCCGCTCGCCGACGCTCGGCAACATTCATTTTATACATATCTACTACTACGTGAAACTTATTCTTTTCGCGACTACTTCATGAACATTGCCGGTAATTTTTTTAATAATAAATGAAACGATATTAGTTTTGTTAATAATCCCAATAAAGAATTTCTTCGCTCCCTTTACCCTCCCGCCCCCACCCCCTTCGATCTCTTTCTTTTACTAATCGCTTGTGGATCCTACGATCCTGTCAAAATTTGGTTTGCTCACGCACCCGCATTATCAAGTATATATTATAAACTCGACGGAGCCCCGTATAGCATATTTATTTCCATTGGTGCAGTTAAATTAAAATTAAAATAATTAATCTTAATGTATTGGTACGCGTGTAAGCGAGCGTCGGTATCGTACTACTACGATCGTCATTAGCGAGAAAATCAATCGTCGCAGAAACAAAAAGGCTCGACTAAATGACTAAAATCGAATAATGTCGGGCACATTTTCTCTTCATTTACTCTCATTTTATCATTTTATCGGACTCCAAGTCGACGAAATATATAAATAAATAAATAAATAAATAAATAAATATCGAGCTGCGTATGGGGATCGTGGTCTCCGAGTACAATCTACTTTAATATTCAAAATATTTCCATTATTTCATATTCGCTTGTTATATTTTATTGCTTTTGTGCATTAAAAAGAAAGGAAAAAAAAACCCTATTCTTGAGATATTCTATTTATTTGTACTGCGAAACAGGGCGAAATTAAAAATATTTTAAATAACCGTTAGGATTTGCTTTAACTGAAATACTTTGGAAAGCTTTCACGGAAAACCTTATGCTTACGTGACGATACTCAAACGTTTGAACACTCAAACGTTACACTACTCGCCAATATTATGAATATTCGTTAGGAAAATTCTTTCATTGCCCCGAGCTCCCCCCAAATACGCTCCCGAATACGCTACTTGTACCGCCCGCCCGCTACCCCCGCCCGCTACCCCCCGCCTCCCGCCAGTCTATCTGTACAAGCCTCTAAATATAAGCTTGCATTATGGGTTTAATGTAAATGGAGCTTTACATGTACTTGTTTTCTCTTGGCTCGTTCACCTGCTCTCTTGCTTGTCTGCGGGGTGCTTGAGGGGCGTTGGGGTGGCGAGTACTCGTACCTTTAGCCTCGCGCTTATTTTCAAACTAGTATCCGAATACACGTTTCCCTCGCAGCCCCTCCCTCCTCGGATACGCGGACCGTTATTTTCGTGAAAGTTGAAGGGCGGCAGAGGGAGGGCAGCAACTACTACTAACAAAACGTCTCTCGAAATGTCCTTTTCCCGGTTGCGCCTCTTTCATTCCTTCGGATGGGCGCGAAAAAAGAAAAAAGAAAAAAGAAAAAAAAAAAGAAAAAGAGGAAAGAGCGAACGTAGCTTTCCACTTAGAAGTCACATATTCACGAAATTGTGCTCGGTCATACGGGACACCTATACGTACCACCTGTACACACGCGTCTGCCCGTACGCGCCTGCGTGCGTTTCCGTGGATTCAGGAGAACAAGACAGAGAGACGAGACGGGCGATATAAAAGGAAAGAAGAGTGGTCGAAAAAATCAAACAAAAGGTATTAAAGGGGGGAGTGAGTGAGAGAGAGAGAGAGAGAGAGAGAGTCGGTGGGAAAAAGAGAATATCTCTCTATACTTTCGTATAAAGATTTTTCCGTTTTTTTGTTTTGTTTTGTTTCTTGTTGTTTTTTTCTTTTTTTTTTATTTTCGTTTTACACGGCTTTGAAACTCGTTGCGAGCGAAAGTAGGTAAAAAAAAAAAAAAAAAAAAAAAACTAAGCGTGTGCACGTCCGTGCAAGTATATGAGTTTTCGCAGGGATTTTTATCGTTATGGACACCAGGCATATATATAGAAGCGGCACACAGCCTTCCACTGATCTTGTTTTTTGTTTCTCTCTCCTTTTTTTTTTCTTCTTCTTCTTCTTGCGCGAAATGAAGTCGTACAGAAAGAAAGTGGATTTATATATTAAAGGAAAAGAAATGAAGAAGAAGAAATTATAAAGAATCGTTTGTACGAGCGATACGTTTACGTAACGTATTTGTTAAACAAATATTCCTTCCGATTCGGCACAATGCGTTGATTTTCATTTCACTTTTTGTAAATACCCTAACAAAAACAAACGTAATCTTAACTTTCTTTCGTTAGAAAGAAACGTCGCGCCGATTTTCCATTCAACTATACTTGATTCGTGTCTTTTTATTCTCTACGCGAGCCATAAGCTCAATTAGTAGCACACAGTCGTATTTGATAAATTTAAAATACCGCGCAGAAAATATGTAAATGCATAAATAATAAAGTAATCGGTAGTCGCTACCAATCATAGTTGGAGCATAAGATCGTAGATCAATACGAAAAAGCTGAAATATTACTTTTAATTTTTCAATAAGTTCATTGGACATAATTTATTGGACTATTGCAATCGAAAACTCGTACAGCAAAAACTTCCATATATATATATATATATATATAACATCACGATCGAAGAAACATTTATATCTTTATAAATCATATATCGTTATTATTAATAAAAACATAAAAAAACAAAAAAAAGAAACAAAACAAAAAGAAACACGTGTTCTTGGTTGCGTTAATTTTACGTTGAGTTGGCTTTATCGTAGTAGTGAGATACATGGGAATGCGCGTATTGACTCGTATGTCGTGAAAGCTGTGAAAGCCAGTGAAAAGAAAAGGGTTATTTAAAAGAGGGTTTGGAGGATACGAGGATATCGATAAGCGAGCGACTCCCGGCAGATATGTGAATTTAGACGATTTGCCGGATCGCGCGACTCCAGAAGTTCAGTCTGTGAAATCGAATGGCCAGCGGAAACTTAAAAGCTCGGAGATAAATGGCGTTATTCATCCGCGACAATGTTTATAATTCATAACTTTTCTATTTCCCGAGCTCTCGCGAGCTTTAATCGAACATCGCTTCACGTTGGAGCGCTGCGATTACGAGTACGTATTTAAGTTTTAATTCTCGTAATTAATCCTCCCTTATCCTTTTTCTCATTATTCCCTCATTATTCCCTCATTATTCCCTCATTATTCCCTCATTATTCATCCCGAATAAATATTCGGCTGCAACGTTTCCACGAGGGGACAGCGAAGGGAGAATCGCTAGGATAATCCCGATAACCCCAGTTTCCTTATGTCTTATGTCCTACGAATCCCCACGTATAAGGAATATAAGGAATATAAGGAATTAACGACAAACAAAAATAACTCAATAACGATACGGCTCGTCGTAATTTTGCAAGAACGACGATGTGTGTCCCGAAGTAAAGAGGCGGCTCGTATCTTACAATAGGCATAAATGAGGCGAAAACGAATTTATGGTGGCACGGTATTAAATGGTATTGAATGGTATAAAAAAGGATTTGGTATTCGGCCGCCTACTTGTACGGGCTCTCCGATCCCACGATATCTCGGCTTCGGTAATAAATTTTAAAACTTCCAGAATCTTCCAGTTATTGGAACTTCTAGAAAAAGAGCTCGCAATGCTCCCCAGTCGTATATATACATACATATACGCGTACAGGCGCTCACGTAGTCGTATACGTAGGCGCATACATGCACTTACAATGGCGTTACGAAGATCGAATAGAAATCCTTAAGTATACTGATATTTCACGTAGTGTAGTCGTCAGAACGTAAATAGACGACCGACTGCCTGCGATTAAAATTTACTACTCACTATTTACCATTCGCCGTTTACCATTCGCCGTTCACTATTTACTATTACAATTCGAGTCATTGTACCGCTCGAATATCATTAGTTAGGCTTTAATCCGTGACTCCAATGCGTATCTACGTATCTCGTGATACGATTAACTTTTTACGTCAGGTACGCGCGTACGCGCGTTACACTTATTGTTGTCCCTTATCCGGTCCCGGTCTCGATTACGTTACCCATACCCGGACGCGAAGGAAATAAGCTTTCGCTTTTTTGAAGAAATGGACTCAGGCGCCGCGATCAATGACTTTTAAATTCCTATATATTATTATTATTATTATTATTATTATTCTAATATCCGCGCGTTTTTGCAAATGCCATTTAACTGTCAGCCTCGAGCTTTTTCGGCCTTCCTTTCACGTTAAATGAAAGAAAAAAAGACGACATTTACAATTACGCAATCTTAAAACAACGTTACGCGGATTATCCCGCGTGTACCTGTACGTATACGATATACGATATACGATATACGATATACGATATACGATATACGATATATAGAGGTTCGAGCGAGTGTTCGATTGCGATACGGAAAGGACTTAAATAAAATAGCGAAGCATTGAAGAGAGGGCGTCGAAATTTTCATTTTTCCCAGTCAAAATAAAATTGCGTACGAGTCGTTCGCGTATTGAAATTTTCCTTCTTAAAGTATCGTCGCTATCATATTACGTAATAAACTTGGCGTTCCCCTTCGTGGAATAGGAAATACATCCGCGACAGTTGTTATTCTTCGTTATTTACGTTCCCCTTGATATTGCCAAATAATAACAATAACAACAACAATAACAGTACATAATAAAACGTATTCTTCTCACATACAGAATTATCGTGATTTTACATGACATGTAAAATGTCATTGCCGGGCAATTAGAGGTCGATTTTTATTTTCTACAACTGAAATATTCGACAATCTCTCGAGTAAGTAGCCTAGGAGGATAGCCATATTATTATTTTGTTGTTGTTGTTGTTGTTGTTGTTGTTGTTGTCTACGTTCTTTTGGCATCGAAGCTCGTAAGTGTGCTCGCGGGCGTAAGGAGCGATTTCAAGGTCATAGTGGAGGGCCAAGTGGAATGCAATTAATCGTATCGCGCATTAATTTCAAATCCCCGAGCGATTGAGAGGGGAGAACTTTATAATATTTTCAGGTCGATAATCCCCGCCGCGGGGAGATTTAAATATAGAAAAATTATGCTTCCGTTCGGTTTGGACGTGAAAAAATTCACGTGCAAAAATTCTCCGGCCGACAGGAGTTTTCAAATAAATATTTATAATAATATCGGGCTTGCATAAATCAATGCTCGTTGATTTAAAACTTTTTCATCTCTCTCTCTCTCTCTCTCTCTCTCTCTCTCTCTCTCCATTTCTACGTTTCTTTAGAATTCCCCTTTCCGTAATAAATCCGAGATTCAATAAAAATGACCGTACCTCTTATACAAGGGATCCCAATACAATTATAATAAAATATACTGCAACGCTGTATTTCATTACGTTTGGCGCACTTAATAAGCATTATCGGGCGAAGGGGTAGGGGCTGGGGGTTGGGGGAGCGGAAGAGTCGGGGATCGGGGCCGCTGGGAAAAAGAATTTTAAGGGTTATTTGATTAATGCCGTAAATTTCTAAGAAATAAATAAAATCTCTTGATTCGCTTTTATTGTTTACGTATACATATATATATATATATATATGTATGTATGTATATATGTATTTTTTTTTGTTAATGCTATTGGAATGCCGCTTTAACGTCCTCGGTTGACTTATACAGTTTTTTGCGTATAAGAACTGGGCTGACTGCATCGAGGGCTTCTACGGGAACGAAAACGAAAAAAGAAAAAAAAAAGAAAAAGACTGAGCCGAGCGACTGGATTCGCACTGACGTGGACGAGCGAATACCTGCACGCCTCGGAGCCACTGACGAACAAAGAATTCACCCTCGTAGCCCCTCGCTACCCCTCGTAGCCCCCCGCCCCCCTCATTACTCTTTGTAATGGGCGAATTAAAGTGCCGCGTTAAGTTATTCTCTGCGCACGTATGTGCGTATGCATGTACGCAAGGGGGGGGGGGGCCATTTAAACCGTAATAATTTCTTGACGCGCAAGTACAATTGTACGTGTATTATGCCCAATAAAAACTTAAGACAACGCGTTGTAATGTATCTACGACCGATTAGAACAAATATTACTCTGGAAAAAAACGACGAAAACAATGTCTTTTTTTTCAATTCCTTAAAAAACCTACGTCTACGTGCATTATGGGGTCATTGGGATTGGTAATCATACCGTATGACCAATTACTTTTACTTTCAATCGCGTATCTTAAGGACGGCGCCAAGAGCAGCCTTGATATTTTATTTTCTTCGCAATTGCTCCCTCGTAATGTTCTATTATTGTTCTGCACGCAGTAAAGCCTCGATGATCCGAAATCTTAATCTCCTTATCTTCATTGCTCTCGCACTGTTTCTTTCTTCTTCTTATATATATATATATATATGTATATGAATCCCTATAATGATTGCAACTATTTTGTGCGCTTCTTAAGAAATACTTATCATATTACCATATATTCCTCATAGAATGCCTTGTACACGCTCGCATACTTATCATGTATCATGCATAATGATAAGTTTTGCGATTAGCTAAAATCAGAATATAATAATACGCATAGTAGTCATAGTTTGAATTCAGTATATACGCTCACATAATCTCAGTTATTCTAAACTTACATCCATCCCCTCACTGTAGAAAGGCGCGCGCGCATACATATATATATATATATATATATAGGATTTTTTTGTTGAAAATATAATCTTTCTTGTATTAAATGTATGCCAGATTAATTATTCGTACGGGCGTATGATTAATTTTGAATTAAATTCTCATAAATAAACAATTGAAATAGATTATCCAGAAAATATTTTACGTATTCATTAGGACTGTGACCAGTACGCGGTCGGAAAATTTCGTAATATTTTTATAAATATCAAATGGCTTATTCGTAAATCGTACTTTTTTACTTCAGCTTCAACGTACATCCTTCACTATAAACAAAGATTATTTGTAATTTATAATATATATATGTATATTCGTATTCGTATGCGTATAGGGTTATTGGGGTTATTGGGGTTATTGGGGGATGAAGCATTGTTGGGACCGTTGGTGAAGTTGGTCCATTGAAGCCTTGTCTATTTTGGGAACATCATCCGAAATCATCCGAAGACGGTTAGAGTGATGCTGTTAAAAATAGGCTTAGAGCTTCTTGTCGTAATCGCGCGACGCTTCGTAGACGATTGAGCTATCGAGGGCAAAGAAGACGTTACATATCGCGGGACACGATATTTTCTACGGGCATACGTATTCCCGTTGTCGAGGATAAATCTAGTGGAAGTAATAGCCGTACCGCCACGAGGTGCGCGCTATCATTCGACACGCTTCCGCTCGTATAATCAGAAGAGACAAAAAAACAAAAAAAAAAAAGAAAAAACAAAAAAGAAGGAGACAACCGTGTACGTACGGCTATGCAAATACATTCGAAAAACTAGTCTGTTAAAATCGCGGTAGTTGTATGATTTAGGCAGATTTAGGAATAAAGGGCAGCAAACAATTGCCGTGGTGGAGGAAGTGTCGGCAGGAGAATCTCGGTAAAAGCACTCGGAGCTCGCGTATTAGTACAGTATATTGTTTGGCTGACTAAGCACTTAAGAGCGCAAGGCTATAGAAGATATGAGTATTGCTTTATTCGGGGATCGAGGCGAGCCGACCGACCGACCCCCCCCCCCCTCCCCTCCCCACCGATCGAGAAAATAATGTAGTCGGCAGCCCGAGGTTTTAGAAATCGGTTATGGATAGCGTGAAGATAGCGAGCACAATTCGCCGGAGCTCGACAATAATAACAAAGGCGCGACAAGATGATCGGTGGTCGGTGGTAGGGGGTCGGTGGTCGGTGGTCGGTGGTCGGGGGTGCCGAGCAGTACCGACGGCCCCGGGAAGCTTAAGAAGCATTCCCGGCGGCGGATTCGTGGTCGTGTTGGCCGGTTAGTCCTTCTGAGGCATCCGAGGCTGGGGGGATTAGTAGTCCGCGACACGCGCGAATCGAGTTGGAGCGCGAGAGAGAGAGAGAGAGACAGAGATGCCTGGACATGGTGCTGGGGTTATTGGGGTAGAGTCGCGAAGGTGGATGCTAGACAATGGCCGGATCGCGATGCCCATCGAGAGCGTATCTCTCGTCGGAACAATGCCGCGATTACCGGCGGACTCGCTCTCGAGTGCCAGTACTACTGGCCGTGTACCGCCCCTCCCCCACCCCCCCATGCCCCGATAACGAAAGCCCGGGGACCGCGGGACCGAACAATGTGCCGAGCTGCGCATCGCGCTGGATCAGCGGAGACCGTAGACGTGCGCGCAGTTCGGATCGTCCCCGTCGTTCACGCCGTTTACCGAGTACAAGAGAGGATCAGTGGTAGCCTAGACCTAGAGCGCCGACCTCTACGGCTGGTAGGGGACTGGACCGAGGGACCGGGGACCGGGTAGCAAGGGTAGCAAGGGTAGCAAGGGTAGCATTGGGGCAGCAGCGAGGGAATTATCGTCCTCGAGCGAGAGTAGGATGAACGCCCCGTACTCCTGATGCTCCCAGCTATCCAGGCGACCAGGACCTTTTCACCGGCTCCGCGACCCCCGATCGTAAAGGCACCGAATAAATAAACTTTAATGCCTCACTTTTAATGGTTTCACTTGTTTCCAGGCTTCTCGCAGTTCAATCAGCATTCCCATCCTTAAAATTCCCCTTCGCCCGGACTCAGTGAGACTAGATTTACCAACACAACACACTCTCGCAAGCAATTTATGGCCCCAGCTATCAATCCATCGTCCCTCCCCCCCCCCCCTCCCCCACCCGCCCGCTAATGGCAAATATTTATTTAGCCCCCCGCTTTTCCATTCTTACGACGCTTCCTCTTTTTTTTTTTCTTTTATCATCATCTATATTCTGTTGATTTGGGGGTTGTTGGGGGCGGGTGTTATTTGGGGTCGGGGGTGAGGGATGGGTAAAACGTACTAGCCGCTGGTGAAGCTGGAGCCTCGTACTTGTAACCAATAACCGCGTACTCATATCCTCTCCTTAATACCCGACGAGTACAAAACCCGAAGAGTATAAAGATTTGCGATCCCTGTGCAGCCAAGATCACTCGATTCCCGATGACTCAAGACTGCTGCGTAATTTTGTTATTTTTTTTTTTTTTTCTCTCCCACCCACTGCGTCAATTACTTATTTCACTGCATTTACACGGCTGTCTGGCATGTAAACTTTCGTAATTGCAATACTAATTAATCATTTGTTTGCCTACTCCTTGGCCATGATCGATACCTTTGGCTTCGATTCCGGTACACGTCCGGTACCTCATACACTGTATCCGGTGCCTTTATTCCCACTACCACATACCACCTCACACGCACCCTGCCTCACAGAAATTAATGCTCTCATATTTATATTACTCCGTAAATATTTATTTTAAATCACTAAAGGCTCAAGTGAAAGGAAAGGTTAAAATGAAATATAAAGTTAAAAAAAAAATAATACTACAATTTTTTTCCACTTGCATAAAGTTTTTAAAATCGCGCGTACTCATTTAAATTTCCAATAATTTATAGAATAACTTGAGAGCAGTAAACATTAAAATAAATCTACTTGCACATGACGAGTAATTTATATTTTTCGAGGCTTCCATTTAATATCGCGTATTACCTAAGCCATCATCATCATCATCATCATTATTAATATAATTATTTTACTTTATTTGTTAATAAATAATAATAATAATAAAGATGGTATTGAATGTGTAATGTGGAATTATATAAATTCCGTAACAATGTACTCGTGCAGCAATAATCTTAATAACTGTGCAATATTAAATTAAATTACATAGTCCAAGGATTCAAATAGTTTCTATCTCGATACGTAAATACTAACTACGTTTTCTCGTGTGCAAAAATCTAATAAATATATCTGTTTCAAGATATTCAGAGCTTTGCCTCGTTATCAGAACATATTAATAATAATAATCAAGAAGATTATTGAACTGATAGATAGATACTCAAATCCTACTAGTAATAGGCTATACATATATATATATATATATATATAGCGATTTTGTTTATTAATAGCAGTTGAGAGTAATAAGCAAGAAATGGATTACGGATAGATGTGAAAAGTGAAAATCTATTGATCGCAATGATTTTGTTTGCCCGTGTAATTCGGTCGTGGGATTGGAATACATTTTACGAACGATTGAATATGTTCGCTGGGGCAGCGGAGCAATAAAAAAATCGAATCGCTTAAATGTACGATCCACGAGTCCGGAGAGATTCAGTTTTAACTTTTAAAAGTAGAGTAAGGATTAAATGATATTCCGATTATTCCTCCCCGGGGCGAGAATGCATGAGGCGCCTTACACAGCGGACGCTGCATTATCACTCGACGGAGCGGGGGAGGGTGGGAGCGTGGGAGGGTGGGAGCGTGGGTGGGAGCGTGGGAGGGTGGAATGCGGCAGACGGAGGAATTCCTCAGTCGTCGGTCGAAGCCCTTAAAAATCGTTGTTATTCATTTACATGAATGCCGTGGGGAGGGGGGAGGGAGAAGGGGAGGAGAGAGGCCTCGGGCCTCGTTAATACACAACGTCTGAGCGGGCGTAGGAAAAAGAAATTTGAATCGCTCGACAAATGGAGGTGAAAACGAAACAAAGACGAATGGGGAATTTCAAGTAGGGGGTGGGGGGTGGGGTGGGAAAGTAAGGTCGTCCGTGCCGGTGCCGACGGTGCCGCCGGAAACGTCGCGCAGACGGCCCCGAGCGCGTAGAGTACGCGCTCGCTCGGGAAATGAGGGGGGGGGGCAGACGAGGAAACGGCGGGACACGCGGAAGTTTAACGACTAGAGGGAGAGAGAGAGAGAGCGACGGGAGCAACAGCAGTAGCAGCAGCCGAGGATGCTCTAGGACGCACTAGGAGCCTGAGACGAGAGAGAGAGCGAAATATAAACGGGCCGGCGTATCAACAAAGCTCTTTGTTGTATGACGTTCGAAAGAGGAAGAGAAGACTGAACGATAACGAAGACAAAGCGGAACAACGAGATGATTGGGGATGCGACGCTAGCGAGCGAGAGGGAATATAGAAAACAAACAAAAAACAAAGAAAAAGAAAAAGAAAAAGAAAAAGAAGAAAAAACACTCGCACCGTTCTGGAAAATGGAATATTTTTGATGGTGCGACGGCACCTGCGCGCCATTCGCGATTTATTTCTTATCCCTTATCTCTCTCTCTCTCTCTCTCTCTCTATCATCATACCTTTTTCACTCCTCGTATCTTAAATTCTTCAATTCCATAAGCTCAGAAATACGTTGACGGGAATCGAGAGATAGAGACAGAGATAGAGAGAGAGAGAGAGAGAGAGAGTCGATGTCAATTACAGGGAAGCCATGAAATATTCGGGATGAGCTTGTACGCCGCGAGTCCGTTGGTATTACGTAAAAAAGCTTATTTATTGGCGTGGCCCACGGAGCGGTTTTTAATATCGTCGCCTTCCATCTTCAAACGTTCAACACGTTCTTCTTCTTCTTCTTCTTCTTCTTCTCTTCTCTTCTCTTATAATAATTTATAATGCGCTAATTATCGTAAAGGACAATCGACGTTTAAGCCGGCGAAACGTCTCGGTACGCGAACGAACGAAGCTCAGGGAGTTTACGTATCACGTAAATGATTTTGTCTCTCTCTCTCTCTCTCTCTCTCTCTCTCTCTACGGTTGATTATTAATTATTTATCCCGTGGGTTATGTCGGGCGGGGAGGGGGCAGGGTGGAGGGGAATGGAAAGCGCTTTATTTATTTCGGCATGAGGCGTGTGAGGTGGCGAGGGGTTGGGGTGGGGTGGCGAGGGTTGGCGAGGGATAAAAACGAGTCGGACAAATCGGACTCGCTTTATTCGCTTTATGCTCGCGAGCAGTAAAAAGCTCCCCCCGTACGACCGCCCGGACGAAAGTAGAATGCGAAACCGAAGCGTCTCAAGGACTCCTTCGGTCAACGAGTCGTACAATTGGACGGGGGGAGGGGGTGAAGGGAGATGGGGAGGGTTAAAGGGAGGAGGGGGCCGTGACGAGTGGCAGGAGGGTGTCAAAGGTTAAAAAAGAAGACGAAGAGGAACAAGAAGAAGAAGAAGAAGAAGAACAAGTAGAAGAAGAAGGAGCAGTAGATGGTGGGGGGAGGGGTGGGGGGAGGAGGAGGAGCGGAGGCTAGAGACGTCGGACGATTGCGATAACCCCAATAACCTTTCCCGAAAGTTTCGAGCTCGGTCGCACCGGTGGACCATCTCTCTCTCTCTCTCTCTCTCTCTCTCTGTCTCTCTGTCTCTTGGACTCTATGCGAGACTCACTCTCCGAAAAGCCGCTCCGAAGCCCTTGCAGCCTCACACCCTCGTCGTTATCTTTCACCACAAGCGGGCAGGCGGGGGATCGGGAGCCGATTGCACGTGCACGTAACTGCGACTCTTCTCTCTTGCTCTCAGAATTGCGGCTGACCGTCGTCGTCGTCGTCGTCGTCGTCGTCGTCGTCGCGCTCGAAACTTCCAAGCCTCGCTCGATAATTAATTGCCATCTGTTTCCCTCCCCCTCCTTACCCTCCTTACCCTCCTTACCGCCCTGCCGCCCTTCCGTCCTGACGCCCCGACGCCCCGACGCCCCGACGCCCTACCCGGCCCGATTCGGCCGTATATCGTGGCTACGACGGAGACGCGTTAACGAGAGCCGGAGACGGACGAGCGTAATAATTAAATTTTCCCTAATGTTTCTCGGCCCGTTGCGAGCTAAACGAATCCCATCCCCTCCCCCCCGGCGCCCCAACATCGCCGCGCCTCATCGTCCTCGGCAGCCAACAAACGTACACACAAACAAACAAACAGACAAACAAACGAACGAACGAACTTACTTACTTACTTACTTACTTATACGAGGCAAAAATGATCGCATCTCCCGTCCCCTCGCGTCCCCTCTCCGCCCCCATCACCCCCGCTCCCGCGCCCCCTAGCTTCCTCGATTCTCTTTGGAGCTTCGACATGGGATCCGATTAGATAGAGACAAGACGCTACGCCCTTCGAGAGCTCTCGAATCTCGAAATAAGCCCCATCGACTATTTATACTCCACCCCCCCCCGTCTCAACCCTGTCCCTGCGGAGGGAATCCTACGCTTTTGAATTTTCTAGATCCGCGCTCCGTTGCATGGGTGGAGAGAGAGAGAGAGAGAGAGAGAGAGAGAGGTCGAAGGAGGAAAAGGCCCCGTGGTGCCGTGACCAAAAGGCTGAGGCGACCGAGCCGCCGCGGACCCCCCCATCCTCCCACCCCAATAACCCCAATAACCAACCGCCAACCTCTCCCTCTCTCTCTCACTCTCTCTCTCTCCCTCTGTGTCTGTCTGTCTGACTGACTGACTGTCTGTCTCAAGCCACTTACACTCGCTCGCAAAGCTATTCCACGGAAATGCTTTTCTTTATTCTTTTGGCTGTCAGTGGCTCTCCCATTTCGCTCGTCTTGTTATTTCTCGTAATAACGATAAGCCATTGATTATGACTGACTGGGCTCGGCTCAGTTAAGCATGAAACATTGCCTTTATATTCCGCCTCTTTATGTTTCGTAAACCTCTTTCAATTCTTATTTCCTCTCCTGCCACCCCCGCCTGCACCTCTGCACCGCCTGCACCTCTGCAACCACCCCACCACCACCCCCGCCACCACCACCGCCACCACCACCACCCCCCGCCGCCATTCTATTTATATTTTCAGCTTGCGCATCGCCTGCGCTCGATATATTATTCATTTACGCTTTCTTTTACTTTTAATGCCCCGGAATCGATCAAGCTCGCCCAGGGCACGTCTCTTTAATTCAATTTCACCAACTTAATTATTATCCATTAGAGTTTGCCGATTCAGCGAGATGGAATTAATCACCTAATCGTTATAATAAAATAAAGTAAAGTTTTCTCGCAATTCGAATACTCAAAATTAATGGTCCATTAATTGGTGGAAAAGTTAATTAATCTGACCGTGGGTGGCTGAAAAAATCTATAAGCTAAGCGAAATTAAATATCACAGGGACAATACTGTCAATCCATCGATCAATCCTCTATCGTTAACTCTATTTAAGAAAATTAGCGCAAAATTTATACCAATATCCTTACGATTGTGGCTATCGCTCCATATAATTCGTACAATTCGTATACGTGTACGCGGGCTCGGGTTCGCGCGAGAGAGTGAGAGGCGAGAGCGAGTTGTAAGTCTGCCCGGTGGCAATAAAAGAGGATAATCGATAATCGATCGAGGGAGGATGGATTCGATAAGATTGAGATCCCGCGACAAGTAAAGTAAAGTCCGACGTGTGAAACTCCGCGGCAACTGTACTGGCAACTGTACTGTACTTTATTATACGTACTCCGCTATCCTAGACGATTCCTAGGAAAAAATAGACCCGTTATTTCGGCAATATTACGGAAGCCCTTCGCAAATTCTTGTGATAAAGTAACTTACATCGGTGAATTATTATTTTTCCCGAATTGAATGAAAACGTGTGTAGCTGAAGGCTATTGGGTACGGAATCTTTAAGTGAACACTTTTGCACTTGTATCTCTTCATTCTACGTAGAAGCTTTTTCCTCTTATTGAAAAAGAGAAAAGAGTTCTTTTTGAAGGTATTACACCCCCACCCCCACTCCCTCCTGCCCCGCTCACACCTCCCACGCTCCCACCCGCCGTCGCCTGGTGGTGCTGGTGGTGGTGGTGGTGGTGGTGATTCGTATAGTGATCGGCCTTATCTTGGCCACGGTCGAGGGTCGGGCGGAAGCTGCACTGCACTGCTCCCGGCACCGGCCTCGCGCCCAACCAACGCAGGCTTCGCAATGGGGGGCGGGGTGAGGGTGAGGGGGGAGGTTGTACCGTTTACCGTTCGCGAGGGGCGGTGGGGTTATTGGGGATGATCCGAGCATTCTGTTCGGACGCTCGATATTCCTCCCTCCCCCCCCCCCCGCTATCCGTATTCCGCTTTATCCTACGTACTCTGAGCCCTATGGGGACACGGCGAGAGGGACGTGGGGGGCGTTCGTTCGGACCTTCAGCGAGTTAACCCGGTGCGACGGGGACACGCTCGTCCGGCAGCCCGTCCCCAGCGATCCAGCCACGACTCGATCTCAAATATACCCGTTCGACTACGCTTTCGACTACTTTATCGATCTTACTTATAAAACGCTTCGATTCGTACGGATGCGGGATTTTTGTCCTGCTTTTTAATAAAATAAATCTTTGGCTTTCGATAAAGCGCAGGGCAAATGCTTTTCTTACAAATATCCTACACGAGGACTTCTTTTTTTGATGAAGTTCTTTTTTATTTACTTGCTCGTCATACGTCTTCTAATCACGTTTAAGAGTTTAAGCATCGGGACTTATTACAAACCATGAATATTCAACAGATTTAGATGTAAGAAGAAAAAAAAACAAAAAAAAAGGACATCTTACGATTTTTACGAATAACGTGGACTGGACCGAGTAGACGACGTTCGTACGATATCCATAGAGAGATGGGTAAGAGGAGCAAGGGCTTTAAGGAAAGGACTTTATAAGGAATAATTCATTATAAATTGGGGCTCGAATTACGAATCGCTTCGAGCTTTCACTCGCTAACGACTTAAGGATATCAAATTGAGTCTCAGTAAAATCATTATCTTTCAATATTACGTGCAGCTTGTTGCTTGAAAAACAAAAAACAAAAAGCTTAATATTCTTCTGTAAATTAAGGGAATGTTGAGTCGAGTCAACAATTAACAATTAAATTAACAATTAACCACGAGCGGTAATTAAAAGCTCTACGCTGTATATATATATTTTATACGTATTATGACGACGAGAAGGAAAATGACGTAGGGATACGATAGATTCGCGTGTGCCAAAGAGACCGGGTCTGCGTAATCTAGTTAGGCTGCGGGAGATTTTAAATCCACGCGGCCACGCGCGCTTTGGTATTTTAAAGCTCTTGATTGGAATAATATTTTCCTGGCGTAGGTTCTGGCCGTGCGTCATCGGCCTTGGAATCCGACAGGGTTCCGCAACATGATGCGGACGAGTCGAGGAGAGCGGCGGGCCGATAGCGTCGTCGCCGAGGAATAGCCATCGAATAATGTCGCGCAAACGCATAAATAGCCAATATTTTATACTAAATGGAAGATCTGCTACGATCTACATTGATCTTTCGGTGCCATCTACTTTACTGTCCAAAGCTCCGTGCCCGTACGCGCGTATACGTATACGCTCCAAACTCGCTCCTAAATATACATTCGTACATACGTATATATATATATATATAATGTACGTACATATACGTACATATGTATATAGTGTATGCGGCTTTTTTTGGTCTCGAGATTCGCTTGTTATCTTTCCGCCCGATTCCGAGAGCTTTTACACCTTAACCGCTTGCGCATGCTCAAACTGGCATTTCGCTTCGTATCGGAGGTCGGGGGCGCGATTAAAGCTGTTAACGAAGCGAATTCCTTGGGAATGCTCGAGCAGTGCGCTTCCGATTCCGGACAAGAAGCAATACGAAAGATTCCTTTGTATGGATTTTTTACATTCGACTCTACCGTTCTACCACCCCCACACCCCCACACGTATTTTAGTGGCGAAATAATATTTAAAAATGCATTTCAAGTGATTGATTCGACGTTAAAGAAGCCGCGCACTCAAGCAGCCGCGTAGCAACGACAACTCCTTGGCAATGCTAACCAATGGTAAAATACGACAATGCATTGTAAGGATACATTCGTACTGGATTCTTCGTGGATCAGCGAGCTCATCGTCTCGGCTTTTATCCTAATTACGTAACAATGGCCTCAAACGTATCGCGATATATCGTCGTAAGCTATTATTGCTCTTATCAGTGCACTAGTTTTGCCTTACAAAACGCCTGCGCATTTTGTATCTCTACAGGCCTGCATTTCTAGCGCTGCATTACCAAGTAGTTTATAATTCATGGATAAATGTATTACTCCACTGCGGATTACCGCGTGCGTGTCTCACGAAATGTATCATCGCTAATCATACATCATCCGATGGCTACGGCAACCAAATTGGCTCAAAATTAGACTCTCAATAAGTCATTCGACGACTATCCCGTTAACATTATTACTCTTAATATTCTTAATAATCGTATTTCTTCGAAGGATAAATAAATACTAGCGTTAAATAAAATAAATAAGACTCGCGCGCGCATACGAACTCATTTAATATATTGACAATATTCATTTCAGCAGTACTTACGCGTACAATGGATTTATTGTATTATATTATTTACAGGCGATAATTCAATATAAAGTCTTTCAAGGTTTTAAAAAAATTTTCCCTTTAGCATGGCAATTACGTAATTAAGCTGTCGTTATTCGTGTTATTGTTTAAAAAATAAAAATATTTTCAGTCATGAATTTGTTCGGTTCATTATTACGGAGCCTCGGAGAACGTGTCGATATCATACTTTGATAAACTGGAGTCTCTCAGAGGGCGGGGCTTCTCTTGCTCGTATTATTCAATTCCTTTTTCCAACTGGATTCTCCGTCAGGTCACAACGTAAACAGCGTTTCTTTGGATCTACGAGATTCAGAGAGCCTACGCTAAAACGTGACAGAAGAATATGAGAAGCGATTAAACGCTTTGAAATGAAATCAAGTGCTCAAGATAGATAGATAGAAAAAAAAAGAGAAGTAAATAATGTGAAGAGTAACGAAGGCGTTTAATGGCCGAATAAAGATAGAGAGAGAGAGAGAGAGAGAGAGCAAATACGTGGGCGCTCGTTCCAATTATATTAATAGATTTGGTATAATTATTTTGATTGGACGCTACATTAAGTGGTAAAGTTTTTACGGATTGGAATGCAATCATTATTATTGGCGGTCAGGCCTACGATTCCTAATTAATGAATGTGAATGGAAATGGAAATGGAAAAAAAAAACAAAAACACGTTGTCATAAAACACGATTAGATTAGATTATTTTAAGAAAATAATAATATTAGATCACTCCACGTGACGCATTGAGTGAAATTAAATTACTTTTTAACAATTCGTAATAAACAATCGTTTTGCGCCAGACAAATACTCGTTGCTTTGCATAAAAATAGGGTAAGAGTGAGAGAGAGTGAGAGAGTGAGAGAGTGAGAGAGGGGGCGGGGGGTTGGACAACGTTGTCAAGCTGAATATTCAATTATTGAGTTGAAATATGCAAGACGAGGTAGACGAGGTTTGAAAATAAGTAAATTTACGTTATAAAGAGGGACCGGTAAGCTCTCGTCATACATATAGATCAGCTCGTACTTACGTACTTGCGTGTGCCTCCTTGTATATGTGTATGTCGGAGCTTACGGGCGCGGTGACCGAGCGGCGTAAGCTCCTTGCAAGCGGTCCCTCATGTAAGAATGACAGATTCCGTACCGGGACAAAGCGGCTTTTCCGGAGGAGAGCCGTCCCTCTTAAACTATTAGGCGAGCGTCGATTTTTGTCGTCGTTGTCGTCGTTGTCGTTGTCGTTGTCGTTGTCGTTGTTGTTGTTCTTTTGTTTTTAACCTCCGTCCCCCGGTCGATTTGCCTCGACGTGTCGGCAGCCAAATAGATAACGCGCACATAAGGATGGAGCGGTGAAAGCGCGGAAAATGCTTCCTCGGGGGCCATTAGCATTCGCAAAAAAGAGACGAAAAGAAAGATGAATAAATAAATAAATAAATAAATAAGTAAATAAAAGCGGAAATGCGGAACGAGTGGCGAGTAAGGCGTTGACGGCGCGTTGCGTTGAGGAGAAGCCGTTTGTCGTAAATAAGAAAAGACGGACAGGTCGAGTGCGTCGTAGTACCTGGAATTATGATATTGTCATTCTTTCCCCCCTTCCCACCCACCCGTTTAACGTAGCGTAGCCAGGCATTGGCCCATTGAAATTATTGCCCATTATTGTATATCGAGGTTATATCGCTGGAATTGGCTCTGATCTCTAGTTAGACAAAGAGTGCTGACTGATCCATAGGTTTGCGGGCCTTACGCGTTTCAATTGGATCGATTCTTCCTCATGGATCATTCGTCCTCGCAATGAAACGAGAGGGGCTCGGCTGGTATATCCCCCAGAAGTTAATAGCCGACCGCGGATTGCCTACTCGGCAATGTGATAATCAGCCTATTACGTATGCCGTGTGGGACAACAAGCTTAAGCGATATATTATTCAGGGGAAACAAGGAATCTCTGCGGACTTACAGGAATGTTATCGGCAACATTCCCGATATTTATTAACCGTCAATCGTCCCCGCCAGAATGACTTTGTAAATAAACGTGGTCATCCCCCACCTCTACCCCCAACAGATTAGTGATCGGGTAAGTATTGGGTCAGCCGGCCACCCGATCGTTATTTTTTATCCCGGGGCCTGACGTGTCCCGGCATCAGGGGCGAACTCGCGAACATATTCAACAGCTCCCTCCGCCCCGCCACTGAAGGATGCCGAGCCGTATTACGTAGGTATGATTCTCTCCGTTTTGTTTGACAGTATTCGCGATGACGATTCGATAATCTGTTTTGAAGTTCTCGCTTAAGTCCAGGGATCCAGAACGTCTTCTGCTCGATCGTCATTGCCGGGGCCTCGAACCCCCAATAAACCCACTACTACTCCTCCAACTCCATTATTATTGTTATTATTATTATTATTATTACCCCGTTTACTCATAATAATCTCTATTGCGCAATAATTTATTCGACGTTGATTTATTTTACGCGCCACAGGGCCAACGTTCTTTTTTTCTTATGTTTAAAGGCAATACGTTATTAATAATGCAGAGCATTATTCTGCACTGACTCCTCGTATTGTAATATTCAATGAGAATTTCATGGCGCCGTCGGCTACGTAATAGCTCGAGTGAGACGGCGCGACGTTCGGGTGAGGCTTCGAAGGCCTGAAAGGTATACTCGAATAATATAGAAGAAATTGCAACTCGATAAAGAAATAATGCAGGTCAATGTTGAAGGGGAGGGCTGATAGAGAGAGGGGGGGCAAGTACCGAGCGAGTGCTTATACTTATCCGCGATTCGTCTATTCCTCCGTAAGTGGACGAGTAGCCTGGCGACTCCCGAAGTCTCGAGGCCCGACACGCGCTTGTCTCGATTGTCCGTAGATCCGTTAACTCGCGCGCTTTTGCCCGATTTAGCGCATCGTCGTTAGAAGTAGCGGGACAGGCGAGTGCATTATTCGAATTAGGGGTCGGCCTACTACTCGATGACCCCGATGCCCCCAATAACCCTCACGGGTAATCTCCCCCTGCACGACATGACGTTTTGCCAAATTACTCGACTGATTTTCAATGGGAGTTACGGGGACGGGGGGCGGGGGGTATATGAAATCGGAGCCCTTGGTTGGTTAGTCGGTTTCGCCGATACGAAACCTACGACTTTCTCGGAATTTCCGAATTTCCGAACTTCTCAACATAAAATACTTTATAGTTCAAGTACTGGAATTGGTTTGTAAAAAAAGAAAGAAAATAAATAAATAAATAAATAAATAAATATAAAAGAAAGTAAATAAAAAGTGTATTGGAGTACTGCGTTCCAACGTAGGGATAAAAAGTTTTGCTCGGTCAATTTATTTTAGGCAATTCATACGTTAGGCCATCATACCCCTGCTATAAATACCTCGTACTTTATTTACGTAAAAGGCTTTCATCGCTATGGAAGCATAAACAACTCACGCATCAGATAATAACCGTCCTCTTATTAATTAATACCCTATACCTTGAGCCCGTATTTACTTACATTTACTTACTTTATACCGAATTCTTATCGACTGTATATATATAAAAAACAAAAAAACTGCCATTCGCCAGGTCGTTTAATGACAGTGTGCAGGTATTCGACGTGAAGAGGTGAGAGGAGAACGGGATAAACAAAGACTAATAATACTCTACTTGTGCCCAAGTCCTTTTTTTTTTTTGATTAATCAAAAAAAATAGACCAAAGGAGTTAGTTATTAGTCTAGGCACCGCTGGACAATTTTTATGATATATCCCTTGATAAAATTAGGGCGATTTCATCGGCTACTTCGGACTTTGGACGATTTCGCTTCAGACGATCGGCTACGAGATGAGTTCTCAATCCCTTGGCCAATCCCTGCCGCATTTGCATAAATATAAATTGTCACCTCAAAATTTAATTTCCCCTAACGATTAATATTATACACGGATGAATACGGCGATAAATCCTCGGCAGCCGGATTCTGTATTCTAATTCCCAAAATGCAAATCCGTATTCCTACGTGTCGTTTTTATCAAATATTAAAATCATTTTATATTCCTTACGAAGTTACGAAACGACTTCATCGATGTACTCTTATCTGCACTCGATCGCTTGTGTAATTACAATACACGTAATTGTATTAGTGATAAATATAATTTATCAGAGCGAGACGTGCAAGGGACGAAACATTTATGTCCCTTTAATATTTCCGTACATTCGTCTCCCTTCTTATTAGATAATCGATAATAATGCGCACGCACGCAAAGACACTTTTAAGATAAAATGACGAGTAATTTTCGTTCTTCGTTTACTCTTCGTTAAATAATAGATAAATAATAAAATTGTAATTTTCCAGGGACGGAGATAATGGAATTATGCGGGAAGGGACTCCTCGGGCCAATTGTTTAAACGAATTCGGGGGACTGGATTTGAGTCAGTCAGCGACGACGAGATGACGAGATGACGAGATCAGCGGACCAATTGATCGAGATCCTTTGGATCGAATCTTTGGCCATCCCAATAACCCCAATATTGTACACGTACACGAGAAGAATAATTGAAATCCGTTCACGAGCTGAACGGACTGGCAATATTATTATTGAAATACCGCTGAAGCGCTAATCATTTAAGCTTCGTCTCCGCCATATTGGCTTATTATTGTAAATTGTTATAAAATTATTACAATGTTCATACAACGGCCATACGTTTGAGGTGCAAGGTAATAGAGAAAGAAGATTGATCGCTCGAGAAAATGAGTACTTTTGAAGAATTAAAAGCTACGAAAGGCAATGGATATGGAATATTATTGGTCGTATTTTGTTGTTAGATATTCGTCGACGTATTTTGCCGACTGAGCGACTGCCTTCGAATTATCAAAATCAATATGTAAATTAAAGTAATATTTTTGTCCGCTGTAAGGCACGCGTTCGGGCGTATTTCTTGTCCGTCCCCTTAATGCCCAATAACCCCAATAACCCCAATAACCCCAACGAACGTCGTCGTTACTCGATCCCAGCTGTGAACCTGTCATCTTGCCAAATGTCAAAGAGGGAAACCCGGGGGATGAATTGTTACTCGGTTACTCGGTCGGTAAGAAGGAACAGCTCGCCTATTAATAAATCCGTAAATAGGCAACGGAGCAACGCGATTATGGCTTACAATAATTAACGCAGCCTTACGATTATGATGAGCTCGCCCGACCCACCCCCAATAATCGTCGTCTACCTAGTCTACGTCTACGTCTACGTCTACGTCTACGTCTACGTCTACGTCTACGGCTTTCATAGCACGAAGAAGAAGAAGAAGAAGAAGAAGAAGAAGAACTGACGTCAGTGCACGGCTTTGCCTCGAGCTTTGATTGACATTGCAATTACAGGGAATTACGGGCTTCCTGACTTGCCTTACGGAACCTTACGTCGTCCTCGTCATGGGAATTTAAACGCGCCCATCAATGGCCATCGATAAACAAAACAAAAAACAAAAGAAAAAAAAAACGAAACAGGACATGTCGTCATTTATCGAGAGGCAGGGTTATGCCAGTTTTCCGGACAATACTCGATTAAATACGGTTAATAAACATAAGGCGAGGGATTATTGGGCCGCGTCAGCGTTAACCTCACTAAAACTCGCATCCGTGTGCATTAATCGCTGCGTCTTCCTCAGTTCTAACCTCGACGACACTCGCTTTTCACGCACTCTGACGGAATTAAGTTTTTTTTTAAACTCCTGCCTAAGCTTTGCCCGTCCACTGTGCCTGACCATCATCGCCTAACTAAACGTTAAAACCAATGCTTCGTTCGCATGGGGCATCCACATGGGGCATCCACATGGGGCATCCGAGGCGCTGCAGTTACCCATGAGGTAGAAAAAAATCCTCTACTTTCCCGACGCTTTTACTTTTCCAGGCTTGGAACGTAATTGCCCGACGCCGAGCCAATACTGGCAACGACCGATGATATATATTTACGAGAATCTTGTTGACGATGCCCATTGGTTCTTATAACGCCCATTGGTACTTGTTGAGGGAAATCCGAGCTCATCTCGGGATATTTGTACGACGAAATTTAGTGTGAAATGCACAATCGACGCCTCAGCGCGAAAGGAATGGAAATATACTCTTTGGCAGATACAAAGTGAAGCTTCGCTGTAGCTTCGCTGTAGCTTCGCTGTAGCTTCGTTGTCAAGGGAAGGTAGGGGTGGGATGGGGGAGGGAGTGGGAGCGGTAATCGGTAAGTCGAGCGGAGCTATTTTTACTCCTGCCCCCTGTCTTCTTGTGCTCTGAAACGTCATCGGGAAAAATCCTCCTTCTAGATCATTTTCAAAGGGATAATCCGTACTTAGTCTCTATCCTATACACATACGTATACAATATATATATATATATATACGTATAGGTATATCCGCTTTTATCTGTTTTTACTCCACAAATTGAGAATGTTGTACGAGTACGGACTTGGAATTGCATTCTCTGAAACTGTTGATCTAAGGACCAAGTGGAACTGAGGGAAGAAAGCCATAGAGAATTTAAAGATATTATAACATGATCCTCATTCGCTCGGGGAATCTTGGCTGATTACGAAGATTACCTTCCTCCGCCCCCTCTACAAGCTTCCGCATTTTATCAATCCTCATAACATGTTATCTTAAAATAATAACAATAACAATAGATAACTGTTTACAATGCTAAATTGGATAAGATATACATATGTGTATGTAATGAGAATTTTAGCACCGCGCAATGAATTTTTCATGTATTTTAAGTATGATAAAAATATTTTGCGGATAATTTGTTAAATTGTATTTCTTGTCAATAAAATATGCGTTATTGAATACATGGACAAACGAAGCACGTGTTTTCTGAATTAATTGATAATTTAAATTTAAATTATATACTTGCGTCAATGTCTGGAAATTATGCAACGAGTTCCTTGTCATTTATAACAAGTGCGCATTACTGTATTTATCATTAAAGAAGAGAACGGAGATTTTTTTAACGACGCGTATGACAATGTTTATAACAAACGTATTAAATTAATTCGAAAGTTTATGATTTAACCTAATGCAACTTGATACGTTCGTATTGATTGAATAAGTTTCATAATCCTATATCAAGGATAATATTTTATAACCTGTATGTATATATATGTATATGTATAATTAATAATTGATCGATGACATGTAACGTTTCAGAATATGAGAAATATTCTGACTTGGCTTAGGTCGAGATACAACTTAACAAATTATAGAAATTGTTATAGAATCTTGTGGCTCGGCACTCGTCCCTGTATTTATTTTATTTAATTTATTTTCAAACCAATAAGTAAATCTCCGGTTGATATAAATACTCGGTAACTGTATGTAATAGAATTTTGTCGTGTTGCCCATCGCATCTTGGAAATCCATGCGTTCGTTCGGCGTAGTTTATATTTCCTGAAACATAAAGAACATAAAAAAAAAAAAAAAAACCTGCTCATAAAAATTGCGAAATGTATTATGAAAATAGGATAGAGTAGAAAAGATAATAATAATAATAATAAACTTGATATTTCTAAAGTAAGTATATCGGAGATTGAACTTAACGGCTAATTCGAATTGTTATTTATGTCGTCGATCGGCACGGAAGGGGAGATAAATTAAATACTGGAATACTGGTGCGTCGATGCCATCGGGGGCTAAAAAGATATTTTTATTTTTATTTATTTATTTTTTTTTGTTTCGTAATAACAACGGCCACGTGGACGCGCTTGCTTAAATTAGGGCTTGAAACTTTTAAAAGCAAATCGTTTATTCATCCACGTGATGTGTCTTTATTTTTTCTTGCGGGCGAACAAGCGTTTACTTATACTACTTGAGCCTCGCCGAGCATGCGCGCGCATAGTAGGGCGAAGACGCAGTAAAATAAACGAATACGGGCACCGTTGAGCACAAGGTGTTTTAATTAGCATGGATTGCTTGTGCAAACGTTGTAAAGGACCATTATTTTTGTTGTAGGCGTAATTTAAGAGCGCGTATCGTCTGTAGAGGAGAGCCCGGGGCGATATTGAGAAGCTCCGCGGAGAAGCAATAAAAGTCCAATGTACCGAAATTTGAAATTCAAACGAGACGTGAAGCTTCATTAATGAAAAATAAAACGGAAAGGTCGGGGGGGTGGGGACGGGGAGAGAGAGAGAGAGGGAGAGAGGGAGCGAGAGGTAGAGAGAGAGGGAGAGAGAGAGAGAGAGGGAGAGAGAGACTGATGTGGGGTTGGCGGGTGGGGTGGGGGTGGACGGATGAGACGTTATGCGGATGAAGGAAGAGAGAAAGAAAAGGAGAGACGGTAGGCGTCGGTGTTGGGGTTATTGGGGGTCGGTGGCTCTGTGCATATACGCGTATCGTTATCTGTATACGTGTACCGATATCCGTAGCAGTCACTCGGCTCGGGCGAGAAAGCGAGTTTATAAAAATGTAAAGGAGATACAATAATGGAAATCAGAGGCCTGTCATTACGCGCTTCGGCTTCAATTCTCCGAGTATTGCTCTCAATTAATTTACCGTATAATGGCATAGGCCTGCGTGCGCGCGTGCGTGCGTGCGTGTGTTCGTGCGGGAGTGTAAACGACTAGCGAGGCTCCTCTTATTCCCTCGGAGCTCCCTCTCCCCCACCCCCCCACTCCGCGGGTATCGCTCCTTCTCCCTTTAACGTGGAGCTCACACCGTCGTCGCCTCTAGCCTCCCTCCTCCCCTGCCTTGCCACCGCCGCCACCACCGCCACCTCCACCCATAGTCCCACGGCTTATTTTTCCCTGGCATCCCTTGTCGCTGGAATTCATCTCTCTCTCTCTCTCTCTCTCTCTCTCTATCTCTCTATATGGGCTTACGGTTCGCATCGCGAAGCTCGTTAATATACAACGAAACTTTAGACCTCGAGAAATACGAGTCTCTAGGATAACGCCCGGAGAGATTTAACGATCTCGTATGAAGCCTCGTTACAGCTATAGGACCGACGAAGCGCGCGTTATGTCACGCGTCTCTCTCTCTCTCTACCTCTCACACACAGACACAGACAGAGGCAGAGACACCGGGATGCCGGTCTTCTTTGTATACTCTAGCAGCCCTGCCCGTAATATCGAATGCCGCTACTAGCCCACTTTCTCCTCTTCAAAGACACTTTTTTAAATACTTTCATTAGTCCTTCTGGTATATCTGCTCGACTATCCAGCGGCTCTTTTATTCCAAGGCGGAGGGGAGCTCATTGTTCCACTTCCTTTCCAATATCAATGCATTTCCAACCTCCTCTTTTATCGTCTCCATCCACCCATCCATCCACCCATCCATCCATCCATCCACATTCAACGCCACATTCAACGCCACATTCAGTACCATTACACTTTCCCCTTTACCGTTCTGACAATTCGTTCGCACCGCCTCCGCAAACAGTCGGACGCGCCACTTAATGTAAAAACAAATTTCATAAAACGAGTTGAAACTGGTTCGGAATAAAAAAAAAATAAAAAAATAAAAAAAAAATAATACGGACAGTTAATTATTACCGTCGACCAACGAGTTCTTTAACCGACTCTTTTTCTCCTCCTCCTCGTTGTTGTTGTTGTCGTTGTTGTTGTTGTCGTCGTTGTCGTTGTCGTCGAGTATAATTAAAAGCAAACTAAATTCAGTCTGTATGAGGTCTCGTTAAATCCGTAATAACTGTTAATAATATAAGAAACGTATTGTATCTTGATCGATAGATCTTAAAATAATGGAGACTTTACCCGATGAGCGATTTATTTTGACAATGCCAGTCGTAAAAATTACATCGCATAACTATTGCAATTATTATTACGCGAGTCATTGTTTTACGTATTGACTAATGAAAGCTATTGGTTCGAAGGGATAATGAATATTTTCTCGTTCGGTGTAATAATTTTCTTAAAAACCTTCACTTGGACAAAATAAAATCGCCAAAATGATTTACAGAAATAATTCTTTTCTTTTTTTCTTTCCTTTTTTCTTTCTTTTTCTCATAAAAACATATAAGTAGTGGATGGAGATGTCGAAGTTATTGAATTAAAAAAAAAAAAAAAATGTTCTTTTATTACCTTACGATTTAATATAAAATTTTTCATTAATTTTTATCTAGAGCCAAAAGTATATATATATATATATACATACGTACACATCCTTATATGTAATACGACGGCATGGCTATGCAATAAAAATGTATAATTTTTATTTATGCGAAATTGTATGAGTAATATTTCCAATTAGACGTCTCGCGATAGGCGTCTATTGATTTTGAATAATCTTACAGGGTACGAATTTGTTTGTTAGTAAAATCGACGGGGCGAAAGATCGAGATCAACAAGGAGCATATAAAACTACTTTTCTCCCTCGCAGCATTAAAAAAACAAATAAAAAAACAAAAAAAAAATACGTCTTTCTAAAGTTACACAATTAAAATTTGAAAGGAAATCCCGATATTTTATTTCCCCCGTACGTATGTACTTCAAGTTTTGAACTTTCAGCCTCGATCGGCGATTGATTGTACAGCAAAACAGGAAAGAATATCCATCCCAGGAGTTTTCGTAACCTTAGACAGAGAGAGAGAGAGAGAGACAAGGGGTCCGCGGGTGCGCGATCGAGGAAAGGGAATAATAATAGGCGCGCGTGACTCGTTATAGTATTATTTTAGTCACCGAATTCGCTTCCCTCCTTTCCCTTCTTTTACCAGAAAATATTCTTTACGTACTTTATTTTTTTTATCTTCATTAATAAATAATCTGTTCCTCGCCAACCGTTCCTTTTATCAAAAGTCCGAATGTGCACTATATTCCGATGCGGTATTATTTATAAGAATCATATTTTCCCCTTTTGCCCCCAATACTGACAAACGTAAATCATTATTTACTTCTCACGAAATGTTTTTATTTCCATTCGTCACGTGTATACGCATATGTATATATCTTTCTATGTATGTAGGCGTATAAAATTGATCGATATACCTCGTGGTGTAAGTCTACGCAATTTCATTATCATTATAATTATGTTTGAAATGTATAAAAAAAAAAAAAAAAACGGCTTTGAAGAAATTGCAATTTTAATGTAAGTAGAACGTGAGGTGAAAATGTTTGACGTTAAATTGGTAACGAGGATTAACGATCGAGCGATTCGTAATCGTAATCGTGCCCAATCCAATAATCATTATCAATTTGTATATTAATTAACGTTATTCCTTTTAAAATAATCGTCTCGTCTCGTCTCGTCTCGTGAGGGAGGGAGGGAGGGAGTAATTCTATTTACGCGCTAATCGGATCGGATCGGATCGGATCGTTAGGGAGGCGATATTGCATTATACGTGTAAATTGTCCTTGGACTGGTCTGCATGAATTCAAGCGCAGCCTTGTGATTCGGATGTGAAATCGGCATGAAATTATTTTGGCGATACAAGCGTATAACATTCGTGCATATTGTGTTTTTTTGTTTTTTGTTTTTTCATGGGACGCGCGCGCTTGCGAGTAATTCGATGTCGCTGCTGATTTATTACGTGGAAGGGGTCATTGGGGTCATTGGGGTCATTGGGGTCATTGGGGTCATTGGGGTCATTGGGGCAGGGGACGAAGGACGTAAATGTGACATTGAAATTTTGTGACGAATCGATCCTGCCCTCCCTTACCTACCTCATCTATCACCAACAACTGTCTATTATTGTCTGGATCATCGGATTAAGAAATAAATTGTTAATGTGGAGTTCTTACGCGCTCGAGTTAAGGATAGCCGAATTAAAATAGTACAGAACGGATAACGAGAACGTAATCAAAGTTGAAAGGGGTGAGAGAGAGAGAGAGAGAGAGAGAGAGAGAGAGAGGGGTTTTTTTCTATCCCTTGGTAAAAGGTTCGCCTCCCATCCCGGCGAGGAGTAAGAAAGCAATGCCGGCTGCGCTTGAACAGGTTGACGTCGACCTGTTCGAGCTTAGACGTGCTAGATTTAGCCGGCTGTCGATGATGCTCCCGAGGATGCTCGACTCCTTAGGACCCGACGGCCCGACCCCTTTTAACAAATCTATCGGATAAATGTCGCTTGAGCGCATCAGCCGACTAACGGAGTCACATACCCTTAGAACACGGGCAACCGGGCTTGCGCGCCTCAGCGCGTCTCATCATCCCCGTCGCCCCTTCAACGACGACAATCCACGTCTGACTCCGCGTCCACGACGTGACTGGGCCAGCCAATACGAAGCATGGCCAGACATTTCGCCCGAGGGTTCGAGGGGAAAAGGGCCGAGGTGGAGGAGGAGGAGGAGGAGGAGGATCGAGAGGCTCGCTCGTGTCGTCAACTAATTGTTCTCGGTGGGGGGGGGGGAGCGGAGGTGTCGCCGCTAAGCGTTTCCCGGGACCCCCACCCAACCCCGGGCTTTCGGACTCCGCAAATTGGAGATGCCGCTTCATCCCCCCTACCCCTACCCCAATAACCCCCTGGCGTAACGACTCGCTGAATTCGGATGCGGCACGGCATCGATCCTCCCCCTCATACATAAATGCATGGGCCACGATTTCAACGTGGACTTCGAGCCTCTCCCAACCTCCCCCCCCCCCCCGGTATTACCTCCTTTAGGCCACGGGAAAAGACCGTGCGAGCGGACAAAATTTCCTTTCCTCCTCGGTGACGCTTCCGCTGCTCCTTCACGTCCGCCACCTTCCCTGCCCTTACGTTTGTCACGCGTTTGTCCCGCGTTTGTCCCACGTTTGTGCCGCGTTAGCCTCGCGCCCCTACCCGGGTAAGGTGTGCGTGGGTAAGGAAACGTGGGCGGGAGCCAGGTCGCCGCCTTTCACCGGGGTCGCCGGGGTAACTTGGTAGGAAATGCCGTTCCGAGCTCTACTCCACCTCCCCGTGTACACGGGGCCTTCCGAAGCCATTAGCGTCTCCGAGGAGAAATAGAAAGATCCAGGTGGCGAGCAGCGTTTCAACGGGCTGCCCCTCTCCCTCCTCACCCTCCTCTCATTAGCTTACAATCAGATAAGTCCTCCTCGGCCTCTGGAACGTCCCCGAGACATTACTTTTTAATGCGACGAGCCCCTCTACCCCTCCTCCCTCCCCTATCCCTTATCGCGGTCACATTACAATTTTCAATTAACCGGCCCCAATAAGCCCTGGTCCAAGCCCGCTAAGGACCAGCTTCCCTTAATACAACGAATGTAACGAAAAACAAAACAAGACAAAACGAAACGAAACGAAATAAAAGACAAAACCTTACTTCGCCATCTCGAGCTTATGATTACGAGATTAATAGAGTTGATAATTAAAAGCCACCGCCGCCTCCTCCCACCGCCACCGCCCCCGCCCCTCAACTTGCGGATTATTATAGCGGGATAGCGTCATTTGCCGGCTTTTTACGTATGAGCCGCAGCTTAATGGGCGCATTCGTGAATTAATTCACTAGATTTTATCAAAATCTGCCAAGTCATTTTGCTCATGAGGGAGCTGCTACTTAATCATCGAACAGCATTGAACAAAGGTATGCTCGAAATAATCTGGATCCGACTAAGTGTGAATCAAATGCTTGGCCGTAATATGTAATGTCCTGTTGGCTAAGACGAAGCCCCTTAAGCTCTGTGGTAGGGAAGGGCGACGAAAGGGCAGGGAAGGGCGGGATAAATGGGAGTTTTGACGCTCGAGGCTTACGCGATTCCGTCCTCGTCTACCTTTACGATCACTCTCGCGCCAAATATTCATTCGTTAATATTGGGATGAATAATACGGTCGGCGATAATGGAGGCCGAGGCCATGCATATCCAGCCCCGTATCGAAGCAGACCTTCATTTACATTTCAATAAATATACGTATTTCTTAAAAGATTTTCCCCCGTCCCAGCCGATACAATTCACTGGCATCTTCTCGAGAGAGAGAGAGAGAGAGAGAGAGAGAGATCAAGAGATCTTCGCTCTAATGCAATCAATCGAGCCGTTTACCCGTACTATATATATTTCTACCGTAATAGGAATAGTCACGCTCCAACCGATCCACTTTCAGAGTCCATCGAATAACCCCATACATATAGTGATATGGTGATATAGTGATATGATGTATATAATATGGATGTAAAATACACGAGGGAAAGATTCCCGCTTTGGCAGGAGGACACTCTCGAGGACACTCTCGAGGAGACGGTTGAGCGGGTCTCAAGGACGAATCAGAAGGAACGTGTTCGTCGTTGGCTCTGTTTGGTGTCCATGCCGTAGGGCCAAGAGGCTCCCGGTTCGTCAAATCGTCAAATCGCCCGTCCGCCGACAATCCTGATCAGACAATCCTGAAAGCCAACGTTGTAAATGACGTATTACTTGCCCTTGCACGTAAGGCGAGGATAATTTGCATTCCCAGGTAGGGCTAGGCGCCGGAGCTCCGGTCCAACGTCAGTTCACTTATCCGTAAAATAATCAGGGAGAGGAATCGCGCGATTGCCGACGCGATGGATAAACGGCTTGATTCGGCATTTAGCTTCGAGCCCAGCGCTTGCCGGATGATCTAGCGACATTGGGAATAATACTCTCCACCCGAACGTCGTAGCCAACGTCGTAGCCAACGTCGAAAAGATATACAGAGAGAGCCAGAGAGAGAGAGAGAGAGAGAGAGAGAGAGAGAGAGAGTGAAACAGTTGTTTTTTCAAACTAAAGGAACCGTCGCTGCCTTTGTATGGCAAAAGATCCAAGATCTTGTCTGAAATAATAGTCAAAGCTTAAAGAAGCAAGAGGGGGGACGGGGGACGGGGGGTGAAGCGCGCGCGCGCGAGGTGAAAAGGTCATATGAAGAAAAAAAAAAAAAAAGAAAAAAAAAAGAAGAAAGAAAGAGATGGAGCTACCGAGCGATGGAGCTACCGAGCGAGCTGCATGTGTCAGTGGCCACAAGGGGGGGGGGAAAGAAACACTTCTTAGTTTACGTCGCGGCAACTGCACAAGGGATTTTCTTGCGCAATGTACCGAGAACTAAAAGAGCTTCGCCTACGACTGCCTGTAACGCAGCTGAAATTACAAAAGATATACCCGCTACGGGACAAGTCGCTCTCGGAGTACCTTACAACGACAACAACGACAACGACAACGACAACGACAACGACAACGACAACGACAACGGCAACAAAGCGAAGAGAAGCGAAGAGAAGGGAAAACGAAAAATTGAAGAAAGTATGTGAGGTGCGGGCGGTTGTGCGAAATAACCCCGAAGAGGGATATGTCACGTGATTGTAAGGCGGCTAGACGCGGTTTGGGGTGGGGGGGAGAGACGGGTAGAAGAGCAGCAGCTAGAAAAGCTCGGCAGCGGGAAGCTCAGCTTTCACGAAATAACGACCTAAGAGGTATTACGTAGGATGACGTGTAGGCGTATTCTTAAGGATCGTTCCTTAAGCGTATCAACGGCGAGGGGCAAGCGATTTTCATATCCCCGATCGGAAAATTAGCTAACGCGACCGGACGGCCTGGCCAAAATGACGTATACGTCCCTTACGTTTCGGTGCTTCGAGCTTCGAGACTCCGTCCCATTCCCTCACGCTATTGCACTCTACGTGGACTCTATTCCAGACGTTCGATATGTATATATATATGTATGAGAATCGCCTTTGTACGCAGATATGCGTGCGTTAGGGTATGCGCGCGGATACGGAACCGAGCGCGCGAATCAACACGTATAGATAGATGTATAGGGTCGAGGCGTCGGGTGAAAAGCGAAAAGTAATCCGGTATTGGATTTTCTCAGAGGAGAGTTTGTACGGTCGGCGTGACCGTTGGCGTGACCGTTGCCGTGACCGTTGTCGTTGTAAATATTTTGTCTAAGCAAGTGCGCGGGTTATTGTGGTTACTGGGCGGTTGTATCGGTAACCAGGTCATCGTAACTCAGAATCGTAAAGGGCCCGGGTTCTCGCGAATGCTGGGCAAAGGGGGAGGTGGGGGTGAGTATTTAATTTTGCCCTGATCGGTCGACTCTATGCCGATCAACGGGACGATATACGAAGCGCGGCGTCGCACTAGGATTATCTGATTTCGTCACACGGAACGTGTCCGCATTTATTTCTTTTTTTTTTTTCGCGGAGATATGCCCAAGTGCAGGGACCTCGAATGCCGAACATCTGGCCACGGACTCTTTCCGTGCTTTCCTCTGACCGGTAGTCGATTGTCACCTCTCGATTAGGGGTTGATACGTAGGTGGTGCCCCCGTACGAGAGAAGTTTTCCATTATGCCGGCTTGATGGCCGGCGGCGCCTCATTCCTTAAATAAGTTTTCCAAATTAATTTGTCGTGTTATATTGGGGTTATTGGGGTTATTGGGGTGGTGGGGGTAGGGTGGTGGGGGTGCGCCGAGTAAGATAAACGTACGGGGCAGTTAAGAGCCTTGGTTAGCTCCGGCACGACTCGTGCACCCGAGGAACTTTTGCGAATCCCGACGCGAATCAAGTCGCTCCGAATGGTAATAAATCTTCGACTGGAGGGGGACAAAGGAAGAAAATTCTTGGGGAAGCTGTAGCAGGCGAACGTTGCCGGTGTGGGTGGGGAGGGTAGGAAAGGACGGGCGGTCGTCAACGATCGGTAGCCGAGATCTTCGGAAGAGCATAGCCGAACAGAATCCGCAATGCTAATTGGATTCCGTAGTAGTGTTCCTTAATTGGGTCCATTGTTTATTCCAGTGCACGTGGCGACCGAGGCCATGTAGCCACGTAGATGCTCTGCCAGCGGAGTAGTGGCGAGGGGTGATGACGGTGGTGACGGTGGCGAGGGGCGATGGAGGGATGGAAGGATGCTGGGATGCTGGGATGGAGGGATGCTGGGATGGATCGAAGCCACTCAAGATAACCGCTACAGCGAAGGAGGAGGGGGTGGGGGGGCGATGCATTTACGTGGCCTGGGCCAACTTCGTGCTTTATTGGCCGTGACGCGCTTAATATTTTTCCGACCAGGTGTCCTCCTCCTCCACGTGTCTCTCGACGGGTAATATACTCTTGACGAAAATAAGAGAAACGTGGCCAAACCGAGCCGAGAACTAGCTCACCAGTCCCCCCAACCCCCCACCACCGCCACCACCGCCACCACGCTCATCTATTCTTTGTTGGGAGTCTTAATTTTAAACCTCGCCGAGTTAAACGAGTTGAGTTAAACTTTTCCGGACTTTGCATCTCTCTCTCTCTCCTCACCTCCTGGTTTTGTTGAACTAGGGCCGAGGTCGCCGCGACTACCGGCACCCGCGAGTCAATATCAGATACGAGATACGATGCTCCCGACTGAACTTCGCCCCCAACGTAATATTCGACGGCACGGCCGACCTTTGATATCCGAATACCTTAAGAAAAACATTGTCAATAATTTAAAGGCTCGGTGTTGTTCGATCCCTCGACCTTTTCCTACCCTCTCCCTACCCCCAACTTCTTCGCCACCGACGCTCTAGTCCCGTTCTTCTCCACAGGATTTTCAACGCCGAGGCAGACGCGGACCACCAATTAATTATCCCTCACAATAAGCCTTTAAATGTAAACGCGGCTACGTTCCTTTTCCATGGATTCACGTCCTCAATTTACTTCTGTAATAATATTACATTGAACATTATATTTTACGGCTCGGTACTTTTTAATGAAACGCGAACACTCGTGTTGTCAGTGGCAAGCACAAGGACTCGGAAACGAGCGATCCTCTAACTTACTGATACGCGAGTGCGTGCGTGGGTGGGTGCGTGGGTGCGTGCGTGGGTGCGTGGGTGCCTGCCTGCCTGCCTACGTACCTCCTGCGCGGACATGTAGATGTACTATGCTTGGATCAACGTTGGCTGAAATTCTTGGCTGAGATTGTTAACGCTAAAACATTTACAAGTAAAATGGATTACTTGTAACTCGCGTAATAAACGTGCGGTGAAATATAAAATTAAATTCGAAAAAAAAAGTTATTTCTACCGCCGCTATTATTAACGTACAATTAGCCTAGATTAAATGCATTTACCAAGAACCTTTTTTTTTTTTTTTTTGTAAGCAATTACATTCTCCTTAATAGGCTATTACTTTTAATGGAGCCTAATATTAAATCGAATTATTATATATAATAATTTGATTTAATTTTTGTTTTTAAAGTTAAAGTATCGATTGTAATAATTTATTCGCGAGTTTCCAGGTCTTTGCGGAAAGCGACAAAGAATATATGTATATGTATAGACCATTGCTCTCGTTCGTTAGTTGAGAAAGAGTCTTTTAATAAGGAGGAGTTTCTGAAGAAAGAAATTCTCAGCTTTTTATTAAAGGCTTTGTCTCGAAGCTGTTTGCAATAATTCGAAGCCAAGTTGCGTTCGAGTGCATTAGGATGCTCCACGGGGTTATTGGGGTAAGAATGGCCAATTGGAATGGAAGTGGTTGCTGAAAAGTGAAATAAAATTGTCCTCCTCGCATTCGGGCTAATTAAATTCAGAACATTTTTTTTTTTTTTTTTAAGGACTCGGAGCTGGTTCACGAGCTGAATGAGTCGGAGTCGGAGTCGGAGTCGGAGTCGGAGGGGGAGGGGGGGGAGGGTAGATGGGAACCGACGAAGGGAACCGACGAAGGGAACCGGGAGGAGCAATGCAAAGGAATATAGAGGGAAATAGAGGGAAATAGAGGGAAGGAGGAGGCTGGAGGGGCTTCACTTTCCTCCTCTTATTCCCGGCTCGGATGAAAGAACCGAATGGATCTTCAGCTTGGAATCCCTAACCGACGAACGGCTGTCTTACACCAGCAGCAGCAGCAGGAGGAGGAGGAGGAGGAGGAGGAGGAGGAGGAGGATTAGAGCCTCAAGGAATTAGAACTTGTGGGACTCTCGCGATGTACGTGGTTATTGCGGTTGTCGGAGTGGAGGGCGCCGGCGCGGTTTCGTCGGCGGCTCCGACGACAACGACTACGAGGACGACGACTACGAGGACGACGACGACGACGACGACGACGAGGACGTAGACGGCGGCGTCAGCGGCAACGGCGGTGGTGGTGGCAATGGTGGTGGAGGCGGCCGAGGCGGCCGAGGCGTCGGTGGTGGTGGTGGTGGTGGAGGTGGAGGCAGCGGTAACGGCGGCTCTCCGTTCAATACGCATGCGACTTTCGGAAGGCGGTGAGTGCGCGGACTCCCGTAGCAGCGACGGTCCGCTCCACGATTCGCTCCTCTTTCGATCGACGGGACGCCAGTGCGAGCGGAGGCCGCGCGATCCCGCCGATGGCGACTGTCCCACGTCCCGAGACAGAGAGTGCGCGCGCGCGCGCGCCCCCGCTAAAACCGTACCTACTCACGCACGTACACGTATAAAGTAAAAGAGAGCTAGTGAAACATAGAGAGAGAGAGAGAGAGAGAGAGAGAGAGAGCCTGAGAGGAGCGAAGAGGAAGGCCGGCTCGGTCGACTCGTTGCTCCGAGCGCTCGTGGAGGGCCGCGGCGGATCGGAAGGAGCCAGCTGCTATAAGTCGTGGTTACGGAACCCCTAGCCGGACAGTCGGGGCAGCATCCGGGAGCGTGGGGGCGAGCGGCCCCGCGGACTGCGGCTAGCGGCAGTCGACACGGTCGTTGTGATGAACGGCGGCACGTGCGGCCAGGTCTCTTCTTATAACGTGCCGCGGGCTTGACGCGAGTGTCCCCAGCTGGTTGGAAGGGTTTCCTAGAGGTAGGGAGGGGTGGTGAGGGAGGGGTGGGTGGTGAGGTATGGGGCCGAGTTAGTGCGGGCCCCGAGTGTTCGTGAGGTTATTGGGGTTGTGCGCCGTAACCGATCCCCGTAGTCGTCCAAGTCGTCGTCGTCGTCGGCAGCATCGAGGTGATGTAGCCAGGATGCACTGGGACTGACTGACGAGTGAATCACTTCCGATCCAGTGATACTGTCCTTATTGTTCAACCATTGTTTATAATTGTTATTCATGGTTAACGGGGTGAGTGGTAATTGCCGGCTTCACAAGGAGGAAGTGGTCGAGCACCGCCGGCACCGACCATGATTCCCTTCGCGGGTCAGAAGCCGGCCCGTTCGCCGGCCCCCTCGGAGGAGCACGACTCGGAGGAGCACGACTCGGAGGAGCACGACTCGGAGGAGCACGACTCGGAGGACCATTGGGAGGAGCACTCGAGAGACCGGGATGAGGAGCGTGATCGGGTGCCGAGAGAGTGCGAGTGTCCCGTTTACGGCTACGAGAACGATAAGCGGGGACGGACTTACCGGAGAGTTAGTCGACCCGTGGGTCGTAGGAGTCGCGGGGGCTTCCTCCTCGTAGTGCCAATCTTCTCCCTGTGGATTATCGGCGCTCTGTGCGTCAAGGACGGTGAGTAATGAGTCGCCATTGTTATTGTCTCCGTAGTTATTGCACGCTATCAGTTTATTTTGCACCGGGAATGCGTGGCGACCTGGGGGACGGGCGACCTGGAGGACGGGCGGGCGAAACGAGTTTTGGCGACATGGCGGGGAGAGGTCGGCTCGGGCGAGGACTGGGAAAAGTGGCTTTTCCGGGCTGGGAAAATGCGCCGTCGGACCATTTAGTCAGGATAAATCTGACTTGAGTTTCGACAGGCGTTCGATATGCATGGCGTTCGCATAACATCTTGACAAAGCGTGAAACGCGAGGGATATTCGCCCGAGCCCTCGCCCCCTTCCCCTTCCCCTGCCTCTGCCCGCCCCGCTGAATTCGCACGGCCGAGTAAATAAATCGAGTGATTGCGGCTCGTGGCTGTGAGTCAGTCGCCGGAAAGCGACGGGGACGAGACCCACGGCGGTGGTTCCGTAATTCGGATGCGCGGTCGGTCGTCTTCCCCCTGCTAGGACTACTAGGCGAGACCTACTGGATCCTGTGAGAAAGAGAGCGTCACTGGGTACGGGGGTGGGGACGTCGAGTTTACGTGAGAAAGGAGTCCCCGATAATCAGCTCTGGCAACACAAGATCCGCCAGTCGCTCCTTTTATCGCCACCACTGCTTCTTTTCTTCTTTTTTTCTCAAATCACAAAAACTTCCTCCTCCTCCTCCTCCTCCTCCTTCGACTCCTTCGCTGGATCAATCGTCCCCTTTAGCTATTCATATAGATAATTTATACGTATATCTCGGCTTGGTGATAAAGACGTAGCGTAACAACGAGGAGGCGGTGTTGTTGTGATTATAAAGTGTTTAGGAGTACGGCGAGGTCACTGTGGCTATAGGACTTTATTAAAAATGCGATTCGTGTTCCCGGACGGAGCTCCAAGAGCTTCGGAATTACGCTGGACAATGTCAATTTCAAATAAAAAACAACGACTCCGATAAAAGTGATTTTTTTTTTTTTGTTTAAGTAGTCGAAGCTCGCCATTGTCAGCCATCGCGTCATCAAAGCTCGTTCGTATACGTATACGTACGTATACGTATATACATACGTAGATTGTGCCTCGATTGAAATTGTAACAGTCGGAGGATCGGATTATCTTTTTTTTTTTTTTATCCCTTTGAATAGCAGACAAGAATAACGTAGGCCGCGCTTTCGGAACATTAAAAGAACATATTCGATGACTTGGGGCTCGAGCTCGAGCGAGCGCTTTCGCAACCATTAGCTATTCACCGATACGAAACAATACTACGAGTGCAACAGCCCGCTTGACCAATATTCTTATTATTAATTATCTTATATTATTTATTTTTTATTTTTATTGTTTGTACTCCTGGCTCTGCGCGTAGCATAGCAGTAGAATAGCCACGGAAAAATGTCCATGGGACTGGGGATCGGGTGTTCGGTGTACTTTTATTTTTTTTGTATTTGTATTACAAATAGTCCATAAGGCGAGGTTACAAGAGGGGGGGGGGGAGGGGAATAATAAGAAAGAGCGGCTACGGAGTTTATAAAAAAAATAAAAGAGTATTTAATGAATAATAATTGCTCGAGTATTTTTGATAGCCGATGTAGTCCTGTTACGTGAATTTGTTTAAATAGCGAATGGAGTACGTACGTAAGGTGAAAGGAAAGTTATGATAAAGCTAATGGAAGCCCGTGACTTGGCAAAACTTTTTGATTAGACAGCGCCGGGGGTCCCCGAATACGCGAGAGCTCGGAACAATAACGTGGAAAGCTTTTCCGAGAGCTGTCACAAATCCAAATGAAGCTGTACACCAGATGACGATATTGGGAGGATGGAAACGGAGCATCCGAGCATAAGAAGATGAAAATCTTCTTGGATAAATTCTCTCTCTCTCTCTCTCTCTCTCTCGTCTCTCTCTCTGTCCGCGTGTCTGTGCGGGAGTGTGCGGGAGCGTGCGAGGGAGACAGAGAGAGAGAGAGAGAGAGAGAGACGGAGAGAGAGAGAGCGAAACAGTGGTGGACATGTACGGGAGGGGCAGGTGGGGGAGGGGGAGGTGGAGCGTCCGATGGCGATGACGTACAAGGTGACGGAAGAAAGAATACCGCTACCGCTCGCTCCCATCGGACATGCGACACCCCTCCCCCTCCCCCTACCCCCCATCACCATCCCTGTCCCTCGCACCCTCGCCCCTCTACCCCCGTCGTCCGCGTACCGGCAGTTTCATCCCTCGGGAGAGAGCCGTTGGTAGGGCATCTGCTGGTATAAATTGGCGGCCAGCTATGAACATCACCTGCTCGTCCGCAGTCGAGACCTTAGAGCCGCAGAGCTTAACCGGAGACTCCTCGGAGAAAAAGGTCTTGGCAACTTATGCAGCCGACGATTTTCTTCCCCCCTCCCAGCCCTCTTACATTTCTCTCTCCTCTTACATTTATATATTTCACTCACGACCACCACCACCACAACCCCCCCCCCCCGCCCCCGCGAAAGCTCCTTATCCTACTTTCTCTACGTCTTGGCCACTTTCGGTATTCCCTGCTCCGGACTTTTAACGAATCGCTATTTCTCGAGACCGCTACGATTGCGAAAATTCCTCCTCTATCCAGGGGGGGGGTGGAGGTGGGTGGAGTGGGTGGAGGTGGAAGGGAACGAGTCGCAGAAGAAAAAATAAATAACTAGAAATGATGAAATTCGTCCTCGGGAGAGGAAAAGATAAAAAATGTGTCCGGGCAACTTCCGTCACGTGCCACCAACATCGTTACTCCCGCTATTATATTTTTCCACTTGTTACCCCTCTCTCTCTCTCTCTCTCTCCACTCCATCTCTCTCTCTCCCACTCCATCTCCATCTCTCCCACTCCATCTCTCCCACTCGATATCTAACTCTTTCCTAACCTTCCTTGCCTTGCCTCGACTTACTTACCCTCCCCACCGGCCCACCTACTACCCATCGCGGCCGCCCCCGCCCCGCCCCCTCCCCTACTCTATTCCTATTCATCCTGTAACCGCGACTGCTTTTGTACAAGTTTTCCGCTTCCGTTTCAATGACGATCGCTTGTTCTTCCGCGCAATAAGAATTCGTAACTCGAACGATAATAGGCGATAATTTTTCTCCTCACCCGTTGTTCTGGCCTTCAGCCATTGTTTACCTTACCTCGACAATCCTCCAGCTCGATAATTATTTTATTCCTTCGTTTTTCATAATCATCCTCGTCGCCTACTTCCCTTAAAGCGTCAAACCATAAAATAAGCCTTAAGGACTCTCTCACTGTTGTTGTTGTCGGTGTTGTTGTCGGTGTTGTTATCGGTGTTGTTAATATTAAAATTAAACGAAGCCGCAAGGAATGGTTATATCCAATTGTATATAATTGTACGTGGATACAACATTCCTTACGATTGAATCGTAAATTCATTGCCCGCACGCAATCCTATTTAAATCACGCATTTATTTTTAACTATTTTAGGGGATAGACATTTTCTAGACTCCTTTCCGTATTACGTACACTGCGTTACCTATCATTATACCTATCATTTCAATTGAAATTACATATTAACGAAAATGATAAAAAAAAACCAATGATAGTCCATATTTCAACAAAATAAAAATAAATAAATAAATAAAAAGAGAGATGGAGAGAGAGAGTAGATAATATGTATTACTGTAAATATAGAAGTCAAATGTTTTGAAATATAAACAGAATTTAATTTAAAAATGAATAAATGCACGACAGGAATATTCCTCAGGATATTTCGAAATATTTGAAAAATGATTTATGATACGCTTTTACATTACACGTTTAAATTACATTATATTGCATCTAAACGTATCGAGTTCATGATAATACGAAATTACTTTTCTTTTTTTTTATCACGTTGCACACGTATTGTTTAACAGTTTTACAAAATACGAAACCATATTTGTGCAATTTTAGAGAAGATTTAAAAGGACGAGCGAGCAAGCAAAAATACTTGATATTTTTTTTTTTTTCAAAACAAATAAATTAAGGACGGTAATTTAATTAATTGTATAAGGTCGAGATGATTATTATTTTCACTCGCATTCAGAGCACACATCTTCGCCGTCAGAATTACAATTTTTAATACTTTTTAAACAACTATTTAACTTGCTACTAACCATTCCATTCCATTCCATTATTATTATTCTGATTATTATTACGCTCGTACGTCGCTAATCGTAGAAATTATTAAGGAATACTTTTTACGCCAAGTAAGCCAGTGCTTTCGTATATTTAAATATTTGTACTTTGTAGAATAATAATAAATGTTTAACGCAGCACGTATGGCTGCTGAATTGGAAGTTTACGCGATGCATTGTCATCGCTAGAATCGCTGACGTAATTATGGAATACAATACCGGACGAAAAAATATCGAGTCGAGGGTCCATCCAACGATGTTACGATACAGTAATGGCCGCCACGATAGCCTTACGAACGAATTGGTGGAATTTTTGTTTTTTCGACTGAAATATACAAAGTTAAAGAGCAGATCTGAATATTGTCTGAAGAGTGGCGTTTGAATATCGAACGAGACGATATTACGTTAACGGCATCGCAATTACTGTATAAATATACGGATAATCCAGCCTCTGATCCAATACGTGTCCATTACGTTACAATAAACCTACGTATGATTGTCTTTTATTTTTAGAAAATCGTACGAAATCCATCGAAACGAATGAATTAAAATGGCAATTAAATTATATTTCCAATTTAACGTTTGATAATGAGCTCGGAGATGAACGTAAAAACTTAGTAGCGGCTAACTAATAATAATAATGTAGTGGAATCCTCGACATTTATTAAGTTGTTATTTCTTACGTTAACATTGAAATTTAAGCTCATAAAGATCCCATTCCTATAACGGCCTATCAATCCAGACGTCTATTAATCCATAAGTTAAAAGATATAAATAAAAAGATGTAGAAATTTATGCAGGCCTCCCCAATCCCTCCCTCAATCCCTCCCTCATCACGTATAATAGATAGCAAGTGAGTTGGGAAGGCGTGATTTTGTTTATAAATTACTATAGATATTGCAACGATGATTAAAAAGAGATGGAATCGAGTTATTAATAATCTCATGGGGATTATTCGTCAACAACTGAAAAGCAAACATTTTTCATTAATCGTTATGTTGCTCATTGTCGACTCGACGGCTCCTACTATCCCCAATAACTAATACCATAGCCATAACAATAATCTACCATTCCCGACGTTCCTCCTTACCTCATCGCTCCATCTCTTACTATCATTATCATTATTATTATTATTATTGTTATTAATATTATTATCTGCACATATTCGTATAGCAACACATGATGGATTGTTGGAAAAAAAAAATACCGCTACTACTATCATTACCATTCCCACCATCATTAACCTGCTAATGCTCGTTATTATTATTATCATTGTTATCATTGTTATTATTGTTATTGTTAATTATATTATATGACGATTCGATTTAAATTCATAAGAAATAGGGATTGCAGGGAGAAGGGACGGGACATTGTTTAAATTACAAAAGAAATTTACGAACACGTAGCCAAGAGAAAGAAAATAAATATTATTTCCTAATAATAACTTCAAGGAAAAAGTGAGAGAGAGAGAGAGAGAGAGAGAGAGAGACAAGATGTATTGCGTTTTCGAACGGCAGAAGCCGTTAGATATTCAGGGCGATCGAGAGTCTATGGGTATCGATGATTCCCTTGAAACACATAAACGTCGGGAATTCTTGCGGCTCGTAAATAATAATAATAATAATAATATCTCATGCCTTCTTAAGCGCTCGAGATAATTAGTATTTCTGGTAACGTGATAAACCAGTGATGAGCATCCAACTAATTGCGTCTGCATTATATTGTTAATTATACCTACGAATACAAAAGAGTATTACTTAAGAGGAAAAGGGTAGTACAATACTTACAAATCAATAATTTTCTAATCAAAACAATAATATTAACGGAATAATTAAAATATTTTTTTTTTATCATTTATTGGCGATATGAGGATTTATCGATATCGATACGTACATCAATAGCGGCAGAATTGAATATTTTACGTTAAATATAAAAGGTATTTATAAATTTTTAAATTAGGATTTACACAAAATGTTTGAGCGCCCGTATGCAAATACAAATAAATGTATATATATTTAATGTAATGTATCGAGGGTTACGAAACATCGTGTAAAATAAACGTCGAGTTGAAGTTTCAAAAAATTCTACATTCCGTGTAAATAAAAATTATTAGTAACGAAATAAGTGAAAATAAATAAGAAATTATTGACCTAATATTTATTAGAATTTATTTTTAATCTGAAATTCGTAACATTTTTGTCAAATACGTTATATGAAATTCACTTATACATCTAAGCGAATGTCGTGAATTTGAATTAACCACTCGTTTTGAAATTAATTTAATAAAAACGAAGCAACTGAAATAAGAGTGAATTTTGAAAGCCAAGCATTTCGTTGCAAAAATATATAAAAGAATGTTTGTAAATAAATATATAGAATACCGTGTACTCGCTGACTAATGCCAATTGATTAGAATTGAAACAGCTTTTTCACAGAGATTAGAACAATTGTGACAAGAGCGACTGAAATTTGAATGCCGACGAGCACTATCAACAGCGGCAGTAGTAGTAGTAGTAGTAGTAGTAATAATAACAACAACAACGACAACAATAATAATAATGATAAATAATAGAGGTGTTGAAGTAAGGAAGGAAAGTAGAAAAGACTTAGCGGATCAAGACGGTGACTGATAGCAAACGAAAAATGAAAAAAAAAAGGGTAAAAAAAAAAAAAAAAAAGAATTTCAAAGGAAATCCGACATCCTCCGTCGAGTTAAAAGGATTACAAGAGAGAAGGGAAATGCATCGCCCGTTCCCCGCCAGACAAAATACGTTGCTAAATGTACGTATGGCCTTTTAAGCGAATGGCCTTTCTTTCAAATCCCTGCCTCAAACCATTTCATCCGAATTCCGTGCATTAAATTAGGATTCTCCGGCAATAACAAAATTTTCCCCGTTTTTTCCTTGTTTTTTTTTGCCGCTGCCGCTGCTGTTGTTGTTGTTGTTTTTATAACGTTTACCTATCAACTTTCACAATTATTTTTCCCGTTCCAAATATTTTCTCCTAAAATCTTTTTTTTTTTTTACGTCTAAAAAGTCTAAAGGATATTATTACGACGACGAAATAATATAACGAAGAAATAATATAATTTATGTTATTGACAAGCGGCTACGTAGTAGTACGCTGGGCCGGGGGAAGTAGGGGGGGAAATTGGCGAATAAATCCACGTGATCAAATGATTTTCATTCCAAAGGGTTTTAGAAAAATCTCGGGCAAGTCGATTAGATTTAATCTTGATAACGCGTGTAATTTTCTTATATATATATATATATATATACCGAAATAACAGTTAGAGTGGACTTGGAGAGTTGGGCTCGAATCAATCACACCGCTACAAAATCCATTTTATGTCCTAATAGTCGGCGCCCCGTTAGACCGTTAAAAGCTCGCATTCATAAAACGTGAAAATTTATTACATTTTATTATGTACCTGTAAATTCGAGCATTTAAACGAAAGTGATATATTATGGTTTTTAAAAGTTCTTACCTTGTAAATTAATTTGGACTTTTATTCCTCCGTTTTAAATGAAAGTTCTTTTCAACTTCAACATAAAGAATTTTAATACAATTTTAATACTGCAAAAGAGGCTTTCACTTAATTAATAGAAATCAAATAAAGAAACGGGGGGCAGGGGCAGGGGATCGATTTTAACTTAAATCTCCAACGAAACATAATTTACAACAATTTTATTGCCTCACCGTCGCTTAAACTAATCCCGGCCAAGGATTAATTATTCACTCGCGTTAGAAATAACGTTTACGGACGAAAATACTTCAATACATTTTACTGTAATATCAAAATCGACTCGACAATTGAGAATAAATTCGCAATTCAGCCGATCTAAGTCTTTCACCATTATTAATAATAATAAAAAAATATCAACGTTTTAAAAAGCAAAGCAAAGGTGAATCTTTACGTCATGCCACATATTTAGAATTTCAAAGAAATGGGCTCGTACTATTTTCATAAAGTTTTAAAAATCGGTACTTGTCGTATAAACATTTTAATTGTCTTGCACTTTATTATTCAAAAAGTTTTGAGACATTTTCTGAAAAAAAAAAAAAAACTGAATTAATATTAATTTAATTACGAAAAATCTATTAACCTTTATACGTTGTGCCTTTGTACGTGTTGGGGGGTGGGGAGGAGGAAGGGGTGCACGTAGATGTTTATGCGAAAGTATATTTTTGTATAAAGTGTAATGGAAAAATGAAGCGCTCGGCCAAAATGTCATTGTCAGATGTATTACATTCGACGTGCTTGGATGTAAATGAGAAAAAAAATAAAGAAATAGAAGAGAGAGAGAGAGAAGAGAGAGAATGTGCGTATACGTTAGTGGCCCGGACTTTAATCTTCGAATTAACATTGAATTTTAGCGACGAAAGGCCTGATTATTGTAATTGTATTTGCCAAATAAATATTGATCGCGTGACAGCTGTCATGTGACGTGACATAGCTAATGACGGGGCAATTTGAGCTTATTTATCGAGTCGCGGAAACACGTTATTCTATTAAAATGATTAAAGTGATTATCGTGTGTCAGCTATGTGGATGAACGCTGCTCTCTCTCTCTCTCTCTCAATGATTAAAGAAATACTTAGTTTATGGGGAGATAAATGGTTCGATGAACAAAATGAGATAAAATAAAAAAAAAAAAAAAAAAAAATCCTCCCTCAGTACAGAAGGAAAAAAGATCATGGATCAGTTGGGGGCGCACCGTATAAAATACACCCAAAGATTTGAAGTTTTAAGAAGTTCGTGAGGTAAATGGACGACGGCGGATCTTATGAGATCCAGCATATTATTATAAAGAGATCAATGATCTTTTTCAAACTCTCTAAGAAAGGTGCAATATACTTTATTAAATTATAGATCTCGATACGCAGGTCTCGGGAGATGCATTTTCTGATCGCCGATTACTCACCCTTTATTAACCTCGAGCTCTTTAATAAATCCATGGCTATAAATCTTCTCTTTTATACGTGATCTAAAACAATATGTAGCTTATTCTACAAAAACCTCGATTCTCCGCATAATCTTATACAAAAAAATAAATTACCAAACTACTAATAAGCTTACCTCAATGATGACAAGCTCAATGACATTGGCTTCGCACGTCAAATATTATCCTATACAAGATAATTACGAAAGCCAGGTTGTATATATACAGATAAGTTTAAATAATCTAATGGCCTAGTCGTTGGGAGAAAAATCAGAGTTTCGATATCATTTTCACGTAATTAATGGCTCAAGAGCATAAAAGAAATTATTATTCTAAAGCTTGAAAAAACTATACTCGTTAGAAACTTTCTAATACAATATCGCTACGCATTTTGCCAATTGGGAATCTAATAATTTATATCGGTCGTTAGATTAATTCCGCTAATACGGTTATATAGGTAAATCGAAAATTTTATATAACGAAGAGCTCGTGATTCTTAGTGTTCGTTAAAAATTCGTTTCTCAACACTCTTTATGACGTATCGGCGCACAGATAGACATGCAGATAGAGAGAGAGAGAGAGAGAGAGAGAGTAGCGTATGGGCGAATTTGTCCAGCTATATGAGGTTTCGTTGCGGTTTATGCCAGTCTTATTCGTTACTTCGCACTCCTAACCTAAAAAGAGAAGTTATTGAGAATGTGAGAAAGAGCGCTTAAAGAACTATTATCTGGGGGACTTTGAGAAGAGGAGAAATGTGAATGAGAGAAGCCGGAGCGAGTGCACTTCACCCATTTGGAGGAGCGAGAAAATGTCAAGTGTGAAAGAAGATAGGATTACTTTTTACGACTACTGATACATTAGAGCGATAGAGAGAGAGAGACGGAGCGAGAGAGGGTGGGAGCGAGGGAGGGAACGAAAGCACGCGATACCGATGAATTTATAATGAATTGTCTTACTCGAAACTTCATTCCAGTATCTTGTGCATTGTAAAAAAAGAAAAAGTCTTTGCTGAATAATATCTGAGCCCCGCTTGGGGTTATTGTATGAGCTCGTGTGAGCGTCCGCCCCTCCACCCGCACGCGGGTCTGCCTGTCATCGGAGTTTCCATAATGAATTAATATAATAACGGTCATCCGAGCGTTATGCGGCCCGTGAAGAAAGCCAGAGTCGCATATATATATATAAGCCGGGATATGGAAGCGTATCGGAAAATGGGAAAAGCCTAGTGGATATTTCACTTGCAAATCGAGTACGGGGAATCGATCCTTTCGCCCGACTCCCCGATTACGCAAAATATTACTTGTCGCCCCATTTACCTGGCCAACACTACATTATTTTCCTTCCTCATAAACTCCAACTGATCCAGGACGTTCCTTCACCCCGGAGCCTCAACTAAGCGTAATTACTTCCAAAGCAGAAGCGAGAACACTTGTTTTAAGAATACTTTTTTAAGAACTCAACGAAGCATTTCATTGATTTTTTTCTCTCTCTCTCTCTCTCTCGCAAACATTCTCTTCGTTCGGTATACAAAAATACGTACTACAAGTATAAAGATTTAAAATAAATCAGACTGCGAGTGAAGTGCCTCGTTTGACTTGACTTGATACTAATAATACGTATTTTTATATCATACAAGTGATCGTGTATCTATGTAGTGTTGTTGTAGATCGTCTAATAATATTTTGAATATTTCGAAAGATCGATAAATACATACTGGATTCGTTTTACGAATCTTCCATTCAATTTTGCTATTATTTACAATGCATTGCGTACAACGATCATTTACAATGTTCTTATCGTGCTTGCAATCTTGCAAATTTAGCCTGCCAAGTTAGTTCGGCTCATTGTTCCTCCTCCTCCTCCTCCTCCTCCATCCCTCATTCAGAATTAGCTGAAAAGTACATTTGCTTTGAAAACAGTAAGAATAGCACGATGAATGTCTTTTGGACTTTTGGGGGGGAAAGGAAAAAAAAACAAAAACAAAACAAAACAAAACAAAACAAAATAAATTATATTAGTAATTCAGACGGTAATTGTTATTGGCGGTAAATTTGAGTACTTAGGACCAATTGCTAAACTCTTTATGCTATTACTAAGTAGAATAGTTTATATTCCATCTGTTCCCATAAGTTCGTATATATGTTACGGAAATTAGTCGATTTATTTTATTTATCTATATACTCGTCGTTCACGACGTTCACGAGTATGGCAACACGTCAGCTAAATACCTTTCCTGCAGTAATAATGTATACTTAAATATATCGAAGGTAAACCAATGGTTGCATTCATTGGCTTAGAAATGAGAAGAAGAAGAAGAAGAAGAAGAAGAAAACCGGCGCTTTAGTAATTATTAATGTCAATGCCCCTTCAATTATTAGAATTTTAAAAATATTATCATTACAATTATAATCGTACGCGCAAATAAGTATTTTATAATAAATTTAATTTAATTACTAACGGCAATGTAGGCCGTTATTAAAAACGTATCGCGTATCGTTTTACTGCATTAATGGATTACGGCATTACATTTAATGCTTAAAATGTTATATCGATAAATTTATTAACGCCAACGTAAGGGGGGGGGGCAAAAGTATATACATACGTATACGTATACGTATATATATATATTGTATATTGTATATTTGTACGTATTGTATAAATTTCCCGTTCGTATCTTGTAATGTAGGAAATGATTATATTATATAACGCAATTATAAATAACAATTAAAGTTGACTGTCTATGCTTACGCAATTGACACCGCGAGCTTAAAGCGTTTAAAATCCAATTGCCGCATGCATTACATGGCTGCACGCGTGTACACGCGTATTTACGCAAAGAAGCACACAAGCCTTGTTCCGCCACCTATGCACGTGTGCACAAATATATATATATATATATATATATATATATTGAACATCAATTCACAATATGCAGAGCTCTCGCGGGTTTTATATATGGAATCCATTACACTTCAATTTCAGCCTCACGGTAAATTAGATTCTCCCTTGCATAATGCGCAATAACAACTTGAAGCGCTCCCCCTGCTCTCCGTACCGTAAAATTTCATCGTATAAAAAAGTTGGCCAATGTCAGTGTGGCCAATAGAGCAATCAATGCATTAACATTGATAATAAATAGTTCGTAAGCGTGATTCATCACAACCAATGATTTACATTCATCGAAATATATATATATATATTTTTTTTTTATTATTATTATTATTATTATTATTAATATCCACGGACAATCTACGTTTCTCCCCCCCGTACCACCCCCGTACCCCCTGCTTTTATCCAATCCTTGAGAGTCAATAAATTCATCGAGTTGTTGGGGATATATATTTATCAACGCATACGTACGTATTTACATTTGCTTAAGGCTCACGGGTACATAATCCCGCGACAAGGTATTTCGCGGAGAAAATTATTCCCCGATTCGTACGGACGCATGAAATTCTCTCTCCAATACACCCCCAATACACCCCCAATACACCCCCAATACACCCTGAATTCTTATCGTAGGTGCGCACGCATTTCCTTGGCTGCTCGCTTCTTATACTCTACTATTATCACTAGTAGCGATCTCGTATGCAAATACTTCTTACGGATCATCGACTAATGGCTATTGTTATTATTAATTACCGCGAATGTCCCGCGTACAAGGTACATAATAGTACACGAGGGAAGGTCGGTTTTAATTCGGTCTACGAGCCTCTTCTTAACGCGCGTCGAGCCTCCGTAGCCGGTATCAGTACTGGCTCGTGCTTTCGCCAACGCAGCCATATATTATAACCTATACCCACGCCCCGTATATATATATATATATATTTGGGGGTGGGGGGATTTGAAAAGTAAGTCGTGCAAATATCCTTCCTAAGGGATGCAGTGCGAGTGTCAAGTTGCGGCGCACTTCAACGCGCTCGTCGTTGAATCACTTGCAAAATTTCAAGAGTCGAACGAGGAAAGAGCGCTAGAGTCCGGGTTAGGGGGTTGGGGTTGGGGGTGGAAGAGGCTGGGGGCAGGCAGGGAGAGCGTAGTGGGTTAGATGCAATACAGCCGCAGGCTCAAAGCGAATTACATCGAAGTGATAATGCTGTTCCGCAAACTAAGCTGCTGAGCTCCCGCGCGTGAAAGCAAGAGGCTACAAGAGAGTACGACAGAGCTTTCGTCCGAGTACCTCCCGGTACTCTCCGAGTACTCCCTCCCTCGCTAACACCCACCCTCTCACTATGTCTCTGTCTCTCTGTGTCTCTATCTGTGTCTCTGTGTCTCTGTGACTCTGTGACTCTGTGACTCTGTGTCTCTATCTGTGTATCTGTGTGTCTCTATCTGTGTATCTGTGTGTCTCTATCTGTGGCTCTGTGTATGGCGCACGGTCTCTGTCTTCGGTGCACGCAGGCGTTGGTGCGCGGGTGCGCGAGGCCATCGCTACCCAAAACAACGTAACGGAACAGACTTGTAATTTCCGGGAAATGCAAATTGCTCGTTCAGCACTGCGCGGCAGTAATTAAACGAGTGTTTAGTACAATTTATTGCCGCGGATACGCGAGGATTCCTCCTACGGGCTCTCGCGTACGCATGCGCCAGATAGCGGACACATAATCGCACGCCTACGCTCTCTATCTCTCTATCTCTATCTCTATCTCTCCCACTCGATCTATTCCTACTTTTATCCTTTCTCTCGCCTCTCTCGTCGTCGTCATTGTTTTTACGCGACAAACCAGCCGACCCGTCCCCCTACCCCCCCCCGCGCGCGTGCTTGCGCGCGCTTCGTCTGCTTTCGCTCCGCCGCCATCCGAACTCTATGTACTCTATCTACGTGTGTACGTGTAAACAGGCCGTGCAAGTAATAAGCAGCGCTCGTTGAACAAACTCTGGCTGGAAAATCTCGCACTCCTCCGCATCCTCCCCCTCGACTTTTCCACACGCTCTCCCCCTCCCCGTCTCTCTCCCCCGTCTCTCTCCCCCATCGCTCTCTCTCTGAATATCTAAACCTGACAGAAGCGCAGCTGTTGGTTCGTCGTCGTCCTTGTTTTTACACTCTCATATTCATTGTCGCTCGGTTCGTACAGTGAACAGTAGACTTTACGATTTCAAAAATACCTTTTCAAAAGCGCATTTCCCGGAGCTCGAGCTAAAAGGATACCGAGGACAAAGGCGATTTTAAAGCAAGCTGATCAGGCTGCTTTCTTATCCAACTCCTCTTTCGAAATAACCTTCCCTGCCCCCTTGCTCCTCGATACGTTTAATTCGTACCAGTTACCTTATGGGTAATTATTAATTAACATATCGAAAGATTTCGTTTTTTTTCTTTTTTTTTTTGATTAAATAACGTAGAGATTTAGTGAAATTCAGAGAATAATCTCGTTAGTAAAGAAGTAGAAGTAGAAGATGAAGAAGATGAAGATGAAGATGAAGAAGAAGAAAGGCCTTACTTTTAAAAGTAAGCGATAAGACTTTTATGAATTCTATTATCTTTTTAAAAAAAATATTTACCATCGGAAAGCTTTGGAGTTGAAAACCGCCGAATCATTAATGCCTGAAAATAATATTTTCCTTCAGAGACACGAAGAGTCGTTAAATCGTATTGGTACAAGGAGGAAAATAGAAAATATTGTCAATCCGGAGTGAGAAATTCCCTTTTAAATGCTTACGCATTAACCGGGAGAATTCCTTAGGCCCGAATTATTATAAATAATAATTTAGACATCGAAATATCAATGGCTAATTGAGCCCGGTGACGGTAAACGAATACAATTATGCGAATTGTTTCGTGCAATTGATAGGAGAACGGAGGAGGACGACAATTGATTATCGACACGCAGGACTTACTTGTAATCAGATAGAGAGAGAGAGAGAGAGAGAGAGAGTCAAATTAGAGATCGATTGCCTTTCGTTTAGAGGGAGGCTGGGGATTAACATGGTAAGGGCCAAGAAGGATCCTCCCTTCGAGCGAAAGGAATTCCAAGAGGATAAAGTATTGTCCGCCGGTAGGAAGGGAAGGGAAGGGAAGGGAAGGAAGGAGTACGAATAAAAACAAGCGTTCCTTAGCCGTCCACGTGATATAAAGTTACACGAGAGTCAATGGAGCGCAAGGAGTAATGGTAAATATATTATTTGCGGGCGTCGGTTCGAATTTCTTCGCTTCTCCCCCCACCCCCTCTTTTTTTTTTTCTTCTTCACTTTACATTTCCCATCGAGACTCCATTGTATTATGCAGCATCCAGCGGCGCTGCAAAGGTGAGAGACAATTGTTGTATGCGGAACAATGCCAAGTGCCGTACAAATTTCACGCGTAGATTAATATCGAAATTTATACGATGTGTAACCGCGCACGCGCACGCGCACCCACGTAATTTAGAAGTTCAATTGGAATAGGGAGTATTCTATGTCATTCTAGTCAGAGTTGTTTGACGTTTGAGTAGGCGAGAGCTAGAGCCACCGCCGCCAACCATTGCTTATTATCTCTCCTGCGAGTAGGCGAGAGCTCGTTTGAAAAAAAAAGGTTAAGCATAAGCATACATCGGTTATTGGGGGTTATTCGAAAAAAAAAGCATCAGCATCATCAGATTGCCTCAGCTGCTGCTGCTGCTGCTGCTGCTGCTGCTGCTGGAGCCCGTATTGATTCATACAACGTCTTTTCCTTACTTATTAGTTCGTTCTTAGTTAACTTAGGCATCGGCTCGACGCACACGCACACGCGCACGCGCACGCACGTATATATTATACATTATATTGTATTGGATTGGATTAGATTAAATTAGATTGGATTAGATTGGATTAGATTAGATTAGATTAGATTAGATTAGATTCGTTGCGCATTCTCTGGAGTCCTGTGCATGGAATAAACGGGAAGAGGCGAGAGGAGAGAGAGAGAGAGAGAGAGAGAGTATGTATAGCCTATGGTTATTGTATTGCATGCGCGTCCGTGTAGTGTATTATTAGCACTGGCCCAGCAATACCGTTTCGTACCAAAATATTTACGGAGAAGAGGGAAATAGGAGGAGGAGGAGGAGATAATTTAACGCAATGGCGGCTGAAACCGCAGGTGACGGGGGTTATTGGGGTTCGTGGGGGGGTGTCCAGCTGCTTTGGTGGGATGCCCGGTGCGACGACGCATCGACGCGAAAGTTGATGACAACGCACCGAGAGCCGGACGACTCGTGGTACGAAAGTCAACCGCGGGGATCGATTAACTGGACGGAGGGTACGTGTCGTTGCGCGACCTGTCGCCGCCGCACCAAGACGCGCCAAATATTCTAACCGTTTAAGGACAACGGTCAGACTGCGGGGGGAGGGGCGAGGAGGGGGTTATCGGGGCCACAGCCACCATGGCACTGGCTCCTGGCACGTACGCGAAAATATCAAAGAGCCGCGACCGCGTTAGCTGGCGGAGCAGTGCGGGGCGCATTGAGGAGGAGGAGGAGGAGGGTGGTGGAGGTGGGGGATGGGTGGTCGGCTGGACGGGCGATAATTTCCGACCGGTATTCCGGCACTTCTTCGATCTTGGATTCGAATTTTCGTGGTGCAGAGACGCGGAGGCGGGCCGATTCGCTGACGCCGGTGCCGGGCAGAAGGGGAGGGGCGGCGGGCCAATCATCGACCGATGAGGCATCGAGGGTCGCGCGGCGGCACAGCGTTCGCAAGTTTGCTGACGTCATTCAATCGACGCATCCAGCTTCCCAGCTTCGTGTACCCTCGATTGCGGGTGGGGAGGGGGGGGGACTCCCTCCACCCCCCGACCACTCGCCAGCCGCGGCGTTAAAGTTCCCGTTAATCGGAAACTGCGGTCGCCCTCGGCTTTCTTTACTATCGTGCGAGTCAGCCGCCTCGCCCCCTCCCGCCCCCTTACTTACACTCTTGCCATGGAATAAGTTTCGATGACTAGGGGGATTCATTCGTTCGTTTCTAATAACATTCGTTTAATAATTGACTCGGCAATAATGCCCTCCCTCAGCCCCGTAAATCTGCATTGCAATAGCGACGGAAAAACATACATACGTACAATACAGTAATTTCTCTTTTCTCTCGCCTTTATTCCCAATGCTTGCGATTATAATATTCGTATATATATATATATATATATATATATGGATATACGGATATAGATACGTATATACGCACGGGCGGAATGAGCCCGCACATTCATTAATAATACATTTAGAAAGTCAATTTAGTCGAGGGCTCTTACAGCGCTCGGATTTTACGACAAAAACCTGGCTAGTCCATACATATATATATATATACATACATATACATATATATACATATTCGCGTTTAACAATTACGTATCCGTTAGACATACAACCAACCCACGAGGCAGGATATTATTATTTTATTTATTTATTTATTTATATAAACGATCAACTTGACCAATGTAATGCTCGTCGATAACGAACGCAAATAATCAAAACTATTTAATTAATCTCCCGGCTATCTGCGGATGCGCATGCGCGCCCACCCAAACCCCATACAATTATCGCGTGTTTATAGTCTTGGGCCGGGGCACAAATGCTCGAACGAAAGTATCACCCGAAACGAAGTGCTGCTGGATACTAAGCAAAAAGCAAAAAGTTTTGAAATTCGACTTTTTTTTGTCGCATAAAAAGAAAAAAAAGAAAAAGAGAGAGAGGGAGAGAGGGGGAGAGAGAGAAAAGTATAAATATTTGTTGTAATCGATGGTTATTGTCGAGAGGCCGTGGACGTGGTCGTGGCCGTGGGCTCGGCTGTCCGGCTCCACAAGTAAATCGAAATGCATAATTAACGGTAAAGAATTTAAAACGTATTACAACCGACGTTTTTCCGAGGAATTTTCTCTCCTTATATAATTGGGGTTAGTTTAATGTTTCGTTGAAAAAGGTCGTGGCTACGTCAGAGGGGATTGAATTATATCATCGGACTCGATACGATACTCTTGAATGCCAAGCTCTAGTAAATACGGGACATTTTCGACTGCCGCCGCTGCTGCTCAGCCTCGCGTATCGCTATACCGCGTAACCTCCTCGCCACCCCCCCTCGCCGCCCCCGAGGCCGGCGTCAATGGGCTGTCGAAATGCTGTCGGGGATGGAGTAAGAGAGGAGGTAGGTCGAGAAAGTCGTCGTTGCCTTGTGCCGCTCGGCTTTCATTTTCCCAAAATCTCCCCTTACGCATCTAACGCGCTCTCACTCCGCTCTCTCTCTCACTCCGCTCTCTCTCTCACTCTCACTCTCACGCGCGCGTTCTGCCCCAATAGCATCCGCAAATGAATTCACTCCGCACAGAGTGTGGAACCTTCTTGTCGACTGCTCGGCGGCGCCCATTGGTCTTACGAAGTACAGTTGCCCACATATTTATTTCCCAACCCCGAAACAACCATCTCGGCCCGTTGTCGTCTACGGGCCCAATATTAGCCCCAATATAAGCCCTGCGCGAACGCGTACACTTACCCGCTTGAGCATAGACGTGACAGAAGTGAGGTGGCCGTGGAAAATTGGTGGGAAAATCGTTTGGGCCCATTCCTCTACTATCCGGCTTCGTTCCGTGCGTCTACGTGCGTGGGTGGCGCAGGAGGGGACCTCGCGTCTGCATTTGCATGACGACGCGTTCGTAAAATGTCGCAACCGTATTGTGCACGGCGATACGTGGACTCGTTTCTTTTCTTTTTTCTTTTCTTTTTTCTTTTCTTTTTTTTTTCCATCCAGAACCACGCGGACCACCGTGCACAATACTTCCTCCCCCCGCCTCCACCATACTCTTCGGCTTCGTCGCCATCCTGTATTTCGATCTCGCGAGTGGCAGTTTCCGAGCCGAGGGGGGGCTGAAATTACGGAATCTCCGAGCTTACGGCTGACCGAATCTTAATTGGTTCTTAAGTGCTTCGATGCCATCGATTCGTCATTGGCTGGCTAAAAATTAAGACCATCCCTCCCTCCCCCTCCACTCCCCTCCCGGGTGGTGATGGCGGTGTTGAGAATAAAAATTTATTTCCAATTTCGTTTCAATGACACGTCCTCCTCCTCCTCCTCCTCCTCCGAAGCGGCCTCTCTGAAGAATAAACGTCTCATAGCGATTAGGGGGGGCGGAGGGGGCGAAGGGGCGGAGGGTAGAGTAACGACGAAACAAAAGGAGCCAACCATTAAAAAACCTAATTAAAGATAATAACCTCGTTTTAATTTACGGATGCTTTGCCAGAATTCCGGGATTGATCCCGGGAGAACGTCCTCTTCTCTCTCTCTCTCTCTCTCTCTCTCTCTCTTATGAATAAAACGAGCCCCCGTAACATCCGCGCGTCGACGTTACGCAGCGACGCTCGACATAAGCTCGACAAAGGCATAAAGTGAACGAACAACCGAATAATAACCGGCCGTTTAACGAATTATTGGACAATAACGGGCATACGGGGAGCAACGTCCCGACGTTTTAAAGGGTAAAAAGGGGTTATTGTGCAAGGAGTCAGGAAATAACCTGCCAGACCGGTTCATTAACGTTCATTCGCTCTCCATGATAATGAATGTAAATGCCCCAAAAACCGGATGGCTTTTTCTTTTCTTGTCGTTATCGTCGTCGTCGTTGTTGTTGTTGTTGTTGTTGAGTAAACAAAACAAAAAATAAATATATATATAACGGGGACAACGGTAACGGCGAGAGGGAAGACGATCGGCAGCGACGAGAGAATAACAATAAGTGGCAGTAGTCGGGTAATTAATGGGGTAATTGATGGGGTAATTGAAGGAGGGGGCTCCGTTCGCTTCGACGTTTGGAAGGGGGGTAGGGTAGGGTAGGGGGGTAGGGCGGAACGTGGAATCGCTCGCCCCGGTGAAGACGGTGAATTTTTGTCTCGCTTTCCCGTACGCCCGAGTACATATTTTTACACGTGCGGACCCTACGCTCGGCCGGACGATTATTTACTCCCGCAGAACTAGTGGACTGGTGGTGGCGGTGGTGCTCCCGTGGGAAGGGCCGTCGATGATTCGATTCAAGTGCACGGGCAACGTACGCAACGTATCCGAGGCCGTCGCAAAACGTTCCCCGGTAAAATCTCCCCGGTAAAATCCACGGTAAAATCCACCAGCCCCTCCCGTCACCCGGGTGGCAAACGAAGCGGAACAACGTGCGGGGGGGAGGGGGAGGAGGCCCCGCCGATCGTTAATTAAAAGCCATCTTAAAAAGAGCACGGAGCGTACGAACGAGCCAACGAACGAACGAACGAGCGAACGAATTAATGAATGAATGGTGGCAGGGTGGCGGGGAGGCGGGGAGTCGGGGAGCCAGACATCGGGGCGTTGCATTGAAAAAGAAGAAGAAAAGGGCGTAGCGATCGGGCTCGGACCTCATTTCGCGGAGTGCGGGATCGGGCCTACCGCTCGCCGGAGCCCGTAATTACAGGGGGCAGCGGCACTGCCTTTGGGGGGAGGGGCGCGGGGGTGCGTCGTCGCGCGTTCCGCGGAAGGCGCAGTCGCCCCGATAAAGCCATGGATACGAAGCTCGTTTACGGTTACGGCTACGTGAGCACGGACGCCCGGTTGAAAGGTCCGGGAGGGGGTGGGGGCACCCTTAGCCGCGCTCAATTTACGCTTCCTTGCCATTTCCTCCCTCCGCGGGAGGCTATTGGGCTTATTATTATTATTATTGGGCTTAGAGGTATTGAATCGCGCGAGAGAGCTCGGTCTTCCACCTCTCACCCCTCACCCCTCACCCTCTTTTAGCCTACATCAACACAAGGCAAGTGCGCCCCACACCACTACGCGCCTAGATTTTTCATTCCGGGTATCCGGCTGCACGTGAATAATGAATAACCTCTCGCCGTCCGTGGCTTCTGTCCTTACGGGCGGAGGGACGAAGGGCACGCGCAAGCAGGCTTCAATGACATTCGGAAGCCGGAGCGTCAGTCCCAAATGTCAGTTGGCTTTCTTACGTATTATTTTCCTCGGGATGGGAACGCACCGTCAAACGTTGCCGCTATCCAATACTTTATCAGATTATATGAGATTATAATAGTAACAACAACGACAACAATAACAATAATAACAACAACAACGACAACGACAACAATGACAACAATAATGACAATAACAAGAATACAACAACTTTTTCCGGCTATTGGAAGTATTGCCACCAGCCGCAGCCCCAGCTCCTGCTAATTGTCCGATTTATCGATTGAATTAAGAAGCTTGTCACGTAAAGACCTTCTCTCTCTCTCTCTCTCTCTCTCTCTCTCTCTCTATCCACCTAACCCAGCCCCCGAACGACGCGTCACCCACGCCATATCCCCGGACTTTTAATTGCGCACATTGAATATATCGATTAGGGATCGCACTCGCGTTACTTTTCACATTCGTCTGGGAGTATAATGTGCGCTTAGGTATTAGATTAAGGTAATTGACCCGTTGAAATCGTGATTATATATATTATTAAGACCGGTTTATATAAATATCTTTAACTCGATGCAATTCCACTCGATTTGGGCTTATAGAAATTATACCGTGGCGAACGGCAACCTTAAGGAATGCAATCTTTCAGCTCCGTACAGAGCATTACCCTTTTTTTTTTGCGCATACTCTCTAAGTTCTCGTTGTAAACAAGTAAGGCGACATTTTAACTTTGAATCGCCAATCGGTTATTGGATTTTTAATACGTAATCGGGGAATATCGAAGGAGAGATACGCGAATTATAAATAAAGTACCCATGTCGATCTTATTTACAACTTTGCGACTTCATTCCCCCTTACGTATACACGCATACATACACGCCCACCACGCCCACCACGCCCACGCACATATACATAGCGTATAAATCTACGGATGTAAATAAATGAAGGAATTTGAGAATAGCCTTGCTACGGATTTTCTATACTCGAAGGATATTTTGAAAAATACCTCGCGTCGAGGGTTTAATATAAAAAAGAAAAAAGAAAAAAGAAAAAATATGACTCCAGTATGATCGTATTTAAACTTTTAATATTTTTAAAATTAACCCGACGCTGAAAATCGATAAGATATTTTAAAAATTTTTAATCAAATGATAAAATTTCTTTTGGGAAGATAAAATTTAATCTCCGTAATTGGTTTGAAAATTTCATCGAAAACTACATACGAATTGAATTAGAAATCGAAATGGATCCACTATTTTTCTGTGAAACTATGCCGTCTATGTGTATTCATAGTGACGTTCGCGATTCCGGTTTATTTTCACCGGACCCCCGCCCCCAACCCGCCCAATAACTAATATCTGCAACGTGCCCTTTTACATCCCCCCCCTCCTGCCCCGTAAAACGTACAAAATAAATATCCCAATGAATATCGTTAATAATATATAATATTCGTTGTATGAACTAACGGGCCCGGCCTGTCCCACAATAACTCCCATTTCATTCCGCTCGATAATTTTAATAATAACAATAATAATAATAATAATGAGGAATTTAATATATATTTTGTTTTTTTTAATCCGTTTAACCAGAGTCTCCCCCGCCACGGCTGCGTTATTTCAGCGCATAACTGTGCACTTTAAGGCTGAATTTAATGGGTAATTTTTGTAATTACCTATTCTCATTGATTGAAGCTCTTATCGCGAAAACGTCGGTTTCTCTCTCTCTCTCTCTCTCTCTCTCTCTCTGCCCACAATAAATTGCCTAGTAATACTAGATGACAAGTGCTTCTTCGTGACGTTTTAACTTACGTATTTTAAGTCAAAATACATTTCTATACGTACGGAAACGTATAGAAACGTACGTCTAATTGTATATATATATATATATATGTATATGTATATATGTATGTATATATTGAAGCGCGGAGTTTGAAGAATGGCTAAAATTACCATAGCGTAATGATTGTAATGTAAATTGTACATTGTTAATAATACGAATAAATAAAGTCGGATTGTCCGTAATTATTACGGGAATGTTCTTACGTTGTCAGGAGCACCTTTAAAATAATACAACTTAGTATAATTAATTCAGCCGGTGGCGGGTATTTTCATAAATTACCGTTATAAATTAATAATTTCACGGGGCTGCGTAAACGAACGAATGAGCTGTCGGCCGGATCCTTTGTTCTTCGCAATATTCCCCTCAGCCCCTGGCCTTTTTATCCCTTCATTAATATCCCGAGGAAGGTTAGTTAGTTTCTGTCAACAACAGCAACGACAACAACAACAACAACAACTACAACTACAACAACAATAATATTAATAAATAATGAGGATAATAACGAATAATGACGGTAATAACGGTAATAACGGTAATGGTAATAGTAGTAATAGTAGTAGTAGTAATAACAACAACAACAACAACAACAACAACAACAATAGTAATAATAATAAGAGATGCCGGGGTATTAAAGGACATGTAAGGACAGGTAGGGAACCGGTGAGTCGGGCATAATGAAGGACTCGAGATAAGAAAAGGAAGTTCGGCGGCGTCGGTGGAGGGTGGAGGGCGGAGGGGTGAGCGGAGAGGTGGCGGAAGCTGATTGATGCGTCTCGCCAGCCGGAAACATTCGATTTCAGCAATGGCGGTTCGAGAAATCCTTAACTTCGAGATGCGATTTATTCGTAGGGGGTCAGGGGAGGAGGGAGCGCGTGAGCGCTATTTGATCAATTAAGCGATTGTATTGAAAAATAGGGATTTAATTCCCAGATGGTACTGCGCCCAGCCCTCCTTTCTCCGAGACCGGTGGGGGGGGGGGCGTTTCGCGGCTCTCGCGAAATCAACAACCTGTAGATCGGGATCTAACTGGGACGATGCGTCGAGCTTTCTCCGACCAGCCGCATAACGTCTCTACCCCACTCTCCACCCTTCGACCCCCTCCTTCCCGCCTCCCACCAAGTCTTTCTTCTCTCCCCCTTAAAGACTCCTCGGCGATACTCTGGCTCCGACGCCCCTCCCCCAACCACCACCTCAATAGCTCGCGCAGCGGGAATCGCTCCCCGGGAATGTGCAATAAGCTTTCCGCGCATTCTTTATAACGAATGCTAATGCATTCCCCCTCCTCGCCCCTTAAAATTACTCTTCTCTCTCTCCCTCTCTCCCTCCCTCTCTCTCTCTCTCTCTATCTCCGGATGCAAATAAAAGTTCCTACATTATTTTTGATACCCTCGTAGAGTTGTCGAATCTACGTGTCGGAGGTAGTCAGCCCTGTCCATGTGTACTCCGGTACTCCGGTACTCCGGTACTCCGGTACTCCGGTACTCCGGTACTCCGGTACTCGAGTACTCCTCTCAATATCCATCCAAAGTTTTTAAGGATCTTCCGCCTCGGTGGCCGTGGGCTCCGCGCTAGATTTCAACCCCTAACCCCTCAACGTATTCGCTCGATCCGAACGATCGCGACGATCGAACGCTTCGGCCTCGTCTCTTGTAATTTTGTAGCTGCTTTATCGCCAACGCGCAGAGCGCAGTCCGTGCTCCAATCGACGGATCGAAGTCCAGTCCAACCGATATGCCTCTTGGCCAAGGAGAGTCCGGATGCGAGGGTAACCGGTACTCCGTATCCTAAATGTACCGGTAATGTGAATAAAAAGTTGTGCATTGATTTGTTCCAAGGAAAATTAGTCGAGCCAAGTGATTGAATGGAAAGGATCGCGTGGATAATTGTGCAGCGCTTATTTTTATTTTTATTGCCACGAGCGAACGCGTAAAGTTCCCTTTCCTAACCAATCGACGAATTAACATATTTCATAACTCACCGAGTGATAATGGATTACGATCTCTCGCTTGTCATAGCCGGCTTTTTCTGTAATGCGTGCGCGCGGTACCGTGACAGCTCGAGCTGTAAGAAATCCACCACCCTCCTCCTCCTCCACCCCACCCCCAAACTTACTTAAACACCACTACTAACTTACTGCAGCGGTTTATAATATCGCCCCTTTAAAAACTCTTTTAACGCGTTTCACGGAACTTTTTATTTACTTTACTTTACTTGGAGGAATTTTTTAATTTAAAAATCACGAATATACTCTCATCGTAATCTTTAAATTATTCTTAATAAGTTGTCGTCGTTGTCGTTGTCGTTGTCGTTGTCGTTGTCGTTGTCGTTGTTGTTGTTTTACGTAAAGTTTTACAAAAGATTAGGAATTTTTTTCAATTTAAAACTTACAATCGTCGTTATAAATAGTATTATATTCCAAGGCTGGACCGAGCGACGTTCCACACAAACTTCATTTACTTCGTTTCATAAATCATAATATAAGTAATTGGGACCATGTTCGCCATGGGGCTCTCCATTCGAGAGATTCGTCCGTAGCTTCATACGTTTGCCATATGCGTTTACCGCTCTTGTCGAGCAATCGAGCAAACGTTATCGGCACTTATTAAGCGACTTCGATACCACGCATAATATTATTATTATTATTGCCCGGGATTATCGAGATATGTGCCGTACGTACGTGAAACCAATACAGGTGCTTTAAAAATAATTTCATTTAATACGCGAGCCGTTCGCTCTTATATCTTCTACGAATCGGTATTTGCGGTAATGCCGATTGCGATATTTCAACAGTTTTTTTTTTTTTTTTATCACGAACGCGACGAGCATTCCGCCGATAATAATTATAATTTTTAATACGTGTACATTTGAACTCGTATAACTTTAATGGGAGGGGGGGGGGGGGAAATTCTTTGAAATTCGGCGAAACCGATATTCATTAACATTATTCCCTGAAATGCAACAACAACAACAACAACAATAACTTTCGTTTGTCCTTTTCTCCACGAGAAATCAGAATACATTACATCGTATACTAGAGGAGGGAACGTAAAGACACACGTGTATTCTTTTAGAGACTCGCTTGTGTCCAGAGAGAGAGAGAGAGAGAGAGAGAGAGTTACGTCTTGAGGAATATCTAATGGTAATAATGAATACGAATTCGACAAAGCGCGAGCTTAGATACAAATTATATACAAACCCCAATAACCTTCTTTTCGTCTCGTTAAACTGAATTTCTTTTTTAAAATGCTAATGGATTAATATCATTGTTTCAATTATTCTTATCGTGCATTTATCGCGTAAGCGACATCGGCCGATGGATACAAAAAAATAATACAACGCGAGCAATAGTTTTTTTTTGTTTTGTTTTGTTTTGTTTACCCTAAACGCAGCCAAAAGAGCCACAATTCCATGGTATAAGCGTGCCAAACTCCTTCAATTTTGAATACTAATAGTATTAATAGTACTTCTTTACAGTACAACTGCGCAGTATCGAAACGCAAGGAGGGAAAAGTGCGCGATAATGCCACAAGGTAATCAAGCGTATCCGGTCCGTCGTGTGCTTTGCATCGAAGGGAGTCGAAGGGAGGGTAGTAATGCGCAAGATTTTTCAAAAGCCAACGCGCTTCATCCGTAAATTTTTGTTTGAGCGCATAAATTGTTTCGCCACTTTTATTCCGGCTAGTTTATTATAATTATTCGCAACATTGAATTCACGCGCAACACGCGAATGATAAAGTTGCCGTGGGCGGCGGGGTCTTTGTCGGGGGTTATTGGGGTGGGAGGTTGGGGTGGGAGGGAAGCTTAAAGAAACACGGACTCGCGCTCAACTTCACTTTGTTGCGTTTCGCCGTTGAATGTAAGGAGCGGCGCTGCCGGGAGACGTTAATAGGCAAAAACGCGAAAGAGACGAATGACGATAGGCGGGGAAGGGAATTCGCGAATACTACGGGTTTATTAATATCTGTGTAAAATCAAGGAGAGATAATTGGTAACACTGTTGGCCCGCTATCGCCTAAAAGGTGTAAGAAAGGGCGACTCTTCTCGTTCTAGATTCGCTCGTACGGGTAAGGGTAAGGGTAAGGGTAAGGGTAAGGGTAAGGGTAAAGGCCCGTTGTGTATTATTGTCTGGAATTCTTGCACACGCGGTCCCGTCTCCGTCCCATTTTCTCAGGCGAGCCAATGGACGCTGCTGGGCCGTGCTTCAACCGATCCCGACCTCATGAAGTACACACGAGCCGGAACTAGGGCTTAGGGGTTATTGGCGAACCGTTGGGGCGGGGGCGGGAGTGGGAGTGGGAGCTGGGGTGTGCGGGAGTGGAGTGGGGAGGGGTAGGGAGGAAGGATAAATGGCCAGGTAAAATATGGTCTATCGGCTAGGTAGTCAGGCTCGTTCAATTCTCGACCGACGGAGGCTTAAAAAAAGCTTGCCGGGACCCGGGAGAGGACCCGGACGAATGGCCGGAAATGAGAAATACAACGCGGACGGACGTTGTACGTATCGCGCGTACGGGGCCGGCCAGGCCATTCGACCTTTTCTCGTTTTCGTAAAAAAAAATAATACGTGTGCGTCGTCGCTCAGCGTTTTATACCACTCGTTAGGGGAAAATTCATCCGAGACTACTTTTTATTTCATTCACCCGCTACCCCTCGCTACCTCTCTCTCTCTCTCTCTCTCTCTCTCTCTCCCCCCCCGCCACCGGGCTGGCCGTAAAAGGAAAGGAACGAAAGAAAAAAAAAAAAATAGAAGGAAGGGGCCGGCATTCGAGGATCCGAGGAGTGTAAGTAATTTTGTGCGCTGATTGTATGTATGTATGTATGTATGGGGGGGGGAAGCCAATAACCCCCTGGCGACATTTAAACGCATTCTTGATCGCGTCGCTTGGATTACGTTTTTTTGTTTTTGTTTTTGTTTTTGTTTTATTATAAAAATCCGAATGCCGATGACGATTGGCAAGAAACAACCCGCGTACAACCCGCGTACAACCCGCGTACAACGTATACCGTACGATTATAGGTGCAAGCGCAATAAGACGAGCACTTGTTATATAAATTATGAATTATGCTTCGTGTACTTACTCGATGCTGCTGAAGGCGAGGAGGCCGCGCCGAAAGCCGCTCCCTCGCTTTAACGAAATACCGGCCCCGTCTCTCCTTTAACGTTCTCGCGCGGATTCTTTCATTTATTATTATTATTATTATTATTATCCGCGGGCAAGGTATTTTTTTTTTTTTTTTTTTTTTTTTTTTTATTTCGTTTTTTTAACGCCGATGAAAAGGAATGAAATTGACCACCGGTGCTGCTTTTCTTTTTCTTTTGACGATTCGTAATTATCGCTGCCACGGCCCCCCCCCTCCCCCCACGCGGGTCGCGCTCCACTGCCCCGTAATAACAACAACAACAACAACAACAACAACAACTTCTTGCGGGCTAATAGCGCAGATCGCCAAGTGCCGCGCCCATTCCTACCATTCCTTTCCTCCATTTTGTATTTTTTTTATTGCATAAAAGGAGGATATTGCAAGGACGAGGACAATGGGACTGGGCAACTTCATTACATCGTATCGCCAACACGAATAGTGAGCTGTTCGATATTACATTGCAATGGGCGAACGTGTGCATTTTACGTGAGGATTCAATATTTTCTAAAAAAAAAAAAAAAAAGGGATAAGAAGAAGGACGGCTTGTGCTTAAGCACGTCTTACGTATTAACCGAGGGATCGGTAAAATCCATCGTGATGGTTTTTTTTTTTTTTTTTCTTTATAATGTCTGTCAGCCGTTTGCGTAAGCGTGTGAGCGTCGACACCTGTTACTACGGTGCGGTGCGGGAGACAAGTCTCTCTTTGAGCTACGAGTCCCGTGCGCTAGAACGACTAACCTGGGGTTGTTATTATTATTATTGGGGTTATTATTATTGGGGTTATTATTGGGGTTTGGAATATCTCGCCGAATCGACCTCTTCTTTCGAGCCTTCGAGCCCTCCTCCCAGCCGACTACCCCCCTCACCGACCCGACGAGGTAATTTCCTCTAGAAGCGGGGTCGTCTCGGGGTCGTCTCGGGGCTTCCGGCTGTCTGAGCGGTGATGTCGAGTCCGACGTAAGGCGCGAGGCGACCCCGGGGCTCACCCGGATGCACGGCTGAAAGGTCTACGAGCACCGCTTGTAGAGCAACGTCGCCGGACTCGTACGCGAGCGTTGGAAGGGGTGAAGGGACACGCGGATTACGATGGGTAAGCGTCCCCCGCATTCGGTGTACAGCGGTGTATGCGTAGACGTTACCCGCCCCCCCCCCCGCAAGCTCCCCCCGCTCGACCGTAAAACGATTATTATCAATGATCATGATCACGATTATCATTACCTCTCCCTCACAACGACCGAATAATACGCTCGAGGAGCATAATTAGCTTTAATTAATTATTAATATTCGAGGAGGATTTCTATTATTTTGTTATTTAATTTTGTTGTTGCAGGTGAGTCGCAGGGGTTGCTTATTTGCTTTCCAATCGATCGATCTTACAACTTGGATCCGTAAGTAGTAGATTACAACATCGGCATCGGCATCTGCCTCGGTATCTGCATCGGCATCCCGTTGCATGATCTCCTTGGGTCGCTACGTAATATCATGGAAATCTAAAGTACCGGGCTGACGAGGCTTCGGTGACTGCGGTGAACAATAATTACCGACGAAAACAATGGCCGCCGCCGCCGCTCGATTCGCTCTCAAATTTACCACCGAATCTAATTGCTTTCAAATAATTACAAAGACATAATATTATTCTTTAATCGCGATAGGAGGCAAATAATAACCAGCGACCTCTTCTTTGTCTTCTTCTTCTTCTTCTTCTTCTTTTTTTTTTTTTTTTTATAATTGCCAGCCGCACACGTTGGCCGTAAGTTGTAAGCGCGATTTACATTAATAGTACGAATTTCTCGCCCTCGATTATTAATCCTTGTGCTTGTATAAAAGCGAAGGACGCCCGAACTCAACAATCGAGCATTCCGATGACATGTACAAAAACCCTAAAGTAGACAATTGGAGTGAGTGAGAGAGAGTGAGTGAGTTATTGCGTTACAAAAAAAAAACACTCGAGGGTAATGGAATGTCAAAGTCCAAATAAACTTCCCTGTATCTCGTGAATTAAATTTGATTGTCCTTGCATTGCGCAGTATTATTAGATTCTTATGTATGTATGGGGCAGAAGCGAATAATAGCCCGGGCCCGGAAGAGAACTCCTGAACTACAACGGGGGGGGCGAGATGATTAATCGATCTCGCGTAATTGTTGCGCCCTCGTTATACCGATTTGACGGAATTCCCCGGAGCAGTCGTCCCTCGCGAGCTCCGGGTGTCGGCATCGAAACCGCTCCTCCCGCGGGACAAACGAACTGCACCGTCCCGGCCTCGGGACGTTCAGATGATGATCTAGAAAGGCACGCCGGTAAAATACGTCCTGTAATCTTGGGGTGGCTTTGATTTACGTTCAAGGGTGAACCGGGGCATTTTCCGTGGCGATGTCGATCTAATCGATACAGCACTAGTCGAGTCGATGGAAGGCCGTCCTCGGCTGTGGGCCCGTTTCTTAGCTCACGCGTCCACGGGAGCTGCTGATCGCGTAGAGTGAGCCGCTAGAGGGCTCTCTCGGTACCTCCAATCAACTCGTTCAGCTTTCTTACGCGGAGCCTTTCAATAACCCGAGGGATCCGATCCAACCATCCAATTAGCTCACGAATCACCTTGCCTCGGATCTCTATCCCATCCTCCCCCCACCCCACCCCCCACTGCCGTATCACCGGTAGGCTTTTACTGAGCATTCGACATACGAATGGCCTCGTAGGTCGTCCTTGCGTCCCTAACCGCTGCAGAGGCTTCATTTGGCCGGCAAAAACAACGCCCAACTCGATATAACCTCGATACCTATCGTAATCCTAATGGAAATCAAAATTCAGACGTAAACTACTGGCGTACCTACCATAATCAGTTTATTACAATAAATGCAAAAGCGTTTAATATTAAGTCGGTATCGTAGATAGGTAGGTAGGTAGGGTGGGTGGGTGGGTGGAGGAGGAGCCAAATGTTGTAAATAACGAGGAGAAATTGCGCGACAGGGGGGGGGACGTATTATATTCTACGTTCAGATAGACGAAGCCTGCATAGAAATTATTAATCTTGAGAGATTTTATTTATTGCTCGAGTGAATATATTATTTTCTTTATATGGAATATAAAAGAGCGTCGTCGAGTGCTGTAGAATTAGTGATTTGCATAAAGTAAATTGAGTCGTATTCGCATTTATTACCGCACTCAAAACTCGACAAATTTATCATTCTACAAAAAGCTTAAAAACTAGTAATTTACAATTTATTACAGGTGATCTACCTCTTTCTCGTTTCGTTCCTTCGCTCTTTCCCCTTCCACCTCGTTTTTTTTTTCTTTTTTCTTTTTTTTTATATCATTATTATTACTACTACTACTACTACTACTACTACTACTGACGTAGCTAGCGGGTAGTGCCCAGTGCCCCAATAACGTTTTACGATCGCGAAAAAATCTTAATAAATTTAGGATTATTAAATAAAAAGGTTATTTCGCAATCCTGAGATACGATTATGGCCTCTAAATAATAATTTTTTTTCCCTTTCTTTTTCTTCTTCCTTTTTCAAGCAGTTCTCGTTAATCCAATGGAATATTATAAAAAAAAAAAAAAAAAAAAAATAGTCCGCTCCTCCTACGAGCATAGAGCTTTGCATTTTCTTTTTTTTTTTTCTTTTTTGACGTTGGTCTGCAACGTTATTTATAAATTCTTTGATCGAGATATTCTTTGCTAAAATTCTAAATTAACGGGCAAATAATTAATCAGCATTAATGAGCTTTTACAGATCTCAGACAGGTTGCGGGATTGAAATCTCTAGAATCTACCCTTTCCAAACTTTAATCATTTCTTTATGAATACAGAACATACTTTTTTTCTTTTTTTTTTAATGTTTTTTTTCTTTCTTTCTTTCTTTCTTTCTTTCAATTTTTTTATTTAGTATCTAATTTCTTTTAGTTTTTTTTTTCTATTTTTTTTTATTTCGTACGTCTCAAGGGTTTTTAAACTGCGTGTCGCCAGGTCGCCAGTCCGACCTTTTAACAAGAAGAATATAAGAATAAAATATAAAAAACCTTGTACGTGAATATATTTTTACACAACGTGCGTGAAACTTATGGTCAATGGTGCCAATGCAGAAGGGCTTCGGAAATATTAGTGAACTAGAATAACGAAATGGCGGTACCAATTCAATTCAATTCAATTAGCGACCGATGTAATTTTATATTTACAAAATTATAACGCATTGTTATAAAAAAAATATTATTTATTCGTATTTATTTAATGGTGAAGTTTTTTTTTTTAACAGATTCTTTACGCGTAAGACAATTTTGTGGGCTTAAAAAATAACAATCCATTTATATATATATATATATATATCATCATCAAGGCTTTTAGAATTAATAATAAAACATTTATCACAGTTTGTTCACCTTTACAATTCCTTTCATTTATCCATTAAAAAATACGTTGTTTAATCAGAGTTCTTCTTACATGGTCCCACTCTCTCTCTCTCTCTCTCTCTCCACACTTATTGCGGATGCTGTTTTAACGTTAAAGTAAAGTATTAATTATGAATTCGTGTAATTTGCCAAATATTAAGCTTTCGTTGATTTTCATTGTATCGCTTCTACTTATTATTAACGTTCATCATTACATTGCCTCGTTCGAAATTGTTTTATTAAGTAATTATCCCAGCAATATTTGTAAAACATTTTAGGAATTACTGCTGAATAATAAATAAAGCTTCTTTTTAGCGTTTTATTGAGCAAATTTTTTTTTATTCGTAGAAATACGGGGCTATATATATATACTCATTATTCCTTCAAATATTCTACTTAATTGTTTCCATTAAAAATTAAATGTTTATCGAATTTTTATGAATAACGAGTACACAATGGCCGTGTTTGTTACATTGTTTAAAAAAATATATTCCCGAGGCATTGATACGCTCTTTGTAAAGTAAAAAAAAAGTAATTTGCATTCAAATGATACTTAAGCTTTAAGGTAAAAAAAACAAAAAAAAAAAAAAAAAAAAAAAAAGGTAAATGAATATGTTCATTGCAAAGGCTGAGGATGATTTTTTTTTTCTTCTTCTTCTTTCTTTTGTGCTTGTTATTATTATTATTTTCCGATTCAAATAATACCGTTACACGAGCTTAGAATCAAATAAATCGGCAACAGTACATTCGTCATACAAGAACGAAGCAGATACAGATACAGATGCAGATATAGATATAATGCAAATATTATTTATAGCGATTTTAATGGAACGGTCTCCCGTTAATGTCCCGTTAACGAGCCGTATTTTATTATTAGCCACCGCGATTGTAATAATACGTATTTGTTATTTGTAATTGTAATAATAATGAGATTTGACGGTTCGTATGGAAGGAAAATAGTTGGTATTTCAGGAACGTTTTCGGTTTAACGTAACGATTAATGTCGATTGCTTTTGTCTAGCCTTCCTTTGCAATGAATATTTGTTTGACAACTGCCCTTACGGCGGATAAATCTATATAAAATAGCCTAGCAGCGGTTCGTGTCGTAAACATGACTGGATTATTTAATCTGTATACGATGTACAGAGTGTGGCTCGCTTCCCGGCCAACTAAGTATCGAAAACTCGAAAACTCGAAAACTCGAAACCTTGAAGACGGAATGAGGGCGAAGCGCGCGGGGTGGAGGGGGGAGGGTGGCAGTGAGCTGGTGGTGGTTGGGTAGGAAGCATCCGAAGAGAAAAAGGCAAATGAACGGGTTTGATTAATGGCTTTAATAGCTTTTTTTCCCCGAGAAGTTTGTTCGTCCGCTCGAACGCGCGTAATTATTCGTTTGTACAGATATTCACGAGCGGGAACGTAACTTCCCGTTTTTTCGTGCACGACATATCTTTTCACTACTCCGGCTCCCTAAATTATTTACTCGCCTAACTAAGAGTATTACGGAATAACAAATACGACGCGGCCATTGGACACGTGCAATTATCGTTTTGTAATAAACTTACGCGCCTACGGGAGCTTCTTTCTACTTGGCTCACACACATTCACCAAGTGCTTATTTATCACACGACGAGTATACTCTCGTAGAATATACTCTGCACGCAGTTACGCGTGGACAAGTCAAACGTATGAATCTACGAATAGAAAGTTATATGTCGTGTGAAAAAAAAAAGAAAGAAAAAGAAAAGAAAAGAAAGAAAGAAATATATCCATTTCTCTTGTTTTCTTGTCTACTACTACTACTACTACTACTACTACTTGAATACTCTGGTAGAGAGCGGCGTAGAACGAAGAACTCTGCTCTCTCCCGATAAAATCATTCGATTAAATATCGGAGTAAACAACATCGCGGATTTTCAGGGTTTTTTTTTTTTTTTTTTCCCCTGTTCTTTTCGTCCGAAAACTCGTATCTCTCATCTCGGTCTCGACTGTTGTTTTTTTTTTTTTTTTTTCCCCTCCCCCTTTTGTTCCCAATAACCTCGAATTTCGACGACGAGGAGAGAAAAATTATTCAGAATAAGCGCGCAGGCGCGCAAAATTATTTACCAAAGAGCTACAATTACGTATAAATAATTTCAAAGCTCCGGATCGTATCGTCTCGTCATGACATTTACGTTATTTACTGCACAAGCCGACGTTCTATAGAGTATATAAATAAATAAATAAATAAAAGAAAAAAAAAAACTAACGGTTTTTATTTTTTATTCCCTATTTTATTTTACATTCCCTAAATAAAACCGATGATGATAAACGAATTTGTGCAAGTTAGCGAATTGTGAAAAAGCTTGTTAGAGAGATGAAAAAGCTTTCTTGTCTTTGTAACAAGGGAATATAGTTTTTAGTTTAGTTTGACTATAAAAAGTGGAGAAAGAACGAATATGTAATTATAACTTAAAAACGAAAAAAAGTCAATTGTATGGAAAGACTTTCCGAGACCGAGGAGTATCTAAAAAGTTTTCAAGTAAAATGGGACGAAAAAAAAAATATATATATATAGAGAGAGAGAGAGAGAGAGAGAGAGAGAGAGAGGGTTGAAGTGACGAATCAACGAGGGAGTTGGAAAAGGAAGGAAATCAAGGCTTTTTTCCCCTTCTTTTCTTAAATCAAAAACACAGTGGGAATTGGGGAAAAGTGTTAAGGCCGATACTACACATGTCATTGTCGTCCCTTCCGAATAAAAATTTTATATACCCATCCCTTTTCTAATTACGAATGCAGTAATATGCACTGCACAAGAAGGAGAGAAGATGAAAAACGTATATTTCAAGTTGCTCGGCTCCTTTATTGTTCGTTCTTTTTTTTTACTTGTCGCTTTTTTTTTTCTTTTTTTTTCTTCTGTCTCCTCCTTCTCTCCTCGTCTTCCATCTAAACGATCCATATACGCTAAATAACGCAGGGGAAGGAGTGAGGCTTAGTGCTGGTGAGGTTAGAAGCAGCGGAACGGCTACTAATTGCCAGTAGAGATTATTTTTTTCGATCTGGCTGGACGCCAATGTATATGGCTACGTCTTAAACTTTACGAGCGTTTCATTAAACAGACGTTCTGAATGTCTAACGTGCAAAAAAAAAGAGAATAAGAAGAATAAGAAGAAAGAAAGAACGGATCAGAAAAATAACGTCTTTTTTTTTTTTTACTTTAAGCGTACGTCGTACGCGTCCGTCCTTTTGTCTCCAACTCCCAATCTCTCGTAATCTTTTATCTCTCTTCGTTTCTCATCACTATTAACTCCCACCTCCCACTATTTTTTACTCTACCGTAACCTTTTCATTCGGCGTCATTCTCGTTTCGTCACCCTTTTCCCTGCTCGTGCCCTCCCTCCATCCCTCCCTCCCTCTCACCCTCGATCGATCGATATTATACACACTCGTTCGTATACGATTTTCCCGTACTTTCAGCATGAATATATTTATATAATTTTGCGCTGCCAAGCTCACGTAGAATTAACTGAAAAGTAGAATTTAATTCCTGCCACGTCAATATGAATACAATACCGTCTGCATTTTTATATTTTTAATGCATTGAAAGTGTTTACTGGATGCGCGACAGAGACATTACACTGACCGACAACCGCGCACTGCGCGCAAGCGATAATTTCAATTTACAATCAATTATAAGGAACAATATTAATTGTAGACTAGCTGCATTGTGATTGTGAATAAACAAATCACGAATTCATTCGGGCCGCGCCCGAAAGCAAAGGTTTTTATAAATATATATTAAAGGAACGGTTTTTTTTTTGTTTTTTTTTTAAATAGAAAAGATATGTTATTAATGCAATAACTGTGTCGAAAAATAAATTTCCCTCCTTCGTGACAATTACAATCAATGTTATTGTTCAGCTGGCAGCTGATACCAGTAGCATTTGTAAACTTGTTTAGAAATAAAGCACATTCGAACATTCAATCGTTATGTACCCTGACTTATAAATACGTTTCTTCGATCTAACGTTAAACATCGGTTAGGATTTTTTTTTTTTTTTTACTCATTATTACTCCAGACGAATATGATTGACAATTCCATAAAAATATTGGCATTAAATAATTATGATCGCTAAATCGGTTCTTTTATTATTTATTCTACAGTGTGTGTGTGTGTGTGTAGGAGCGTAGCCGTGTGCGTGAATCGGAATTAGTTTTTCAATCGGTATACTCGTGTCTGGCTTGTGCGATTCTTCTTCTTCATACCCGACCGAGCGAATTTTTACTCTTTTACATTCCATTTTCTCATCCTAATTGTTCCCAGTCACTTTATAACTTCAATTATAATTACTGTAATTTTTCTCGAGTCTCCCGCAGTCAATTAGAATCAGCCATAGTAAAAACATTACTTTTTTGCAGTAGTACGAACCCGGCTTAGGTGCGACAGTAGTACTATAGAGGCTGTCATAATCACTACCATTAACATAATATACGTTGAATCAATAAAATAGTCTGCGCCTTATTTTACACTTGGGAGTAAATTTTATTGTTTTTTATGAAAATATATGTGCCTGCAGGTTTTATAAAGTTCAAGTAAATAATAAAATTTTGAACGTTATTCCGCACAATCTTTTTTTATGAAATTAAACGAAAGATCGTTAACCGTTATACGGGTACGCAGTTCTTCCCAAGTGTTTGTCTTGTTTATTTTTAAAGTTAATACATATATATATGTGTATTAAATAATATGGATGGCGCTTTGGTGTACGGACATTTATAATTAAAAAAAAAACAAAAAAAACAAAAAACCTTAAACGACACTGGGTTTTCTTGGTATTAAAATGTTTATAATACGTTTTCAAATGTACGGATATGTAAAAGTGGTGAATAAAATAAAGTAAAATAAAATAAAATAAAAACTTTCGTAAGGATAATATCTCGAAAGAAGAGAAGATTATTAAGAGAATCGGGAGGAGTGAGGGTAAGGCAGTTATTTAAGTTTAAGAGGGTAAGGGCTAGTCGTAGTTAATGCTCCGGGCCTCGCATTTATCAGCTATGGCTAACCACCGGGTGATGCTAAAGCTCCCGTTCAACGTTATTTACATATGCGGCATAAGTCGCTTCTTGCGCGCTCACCCGATTCACCTGATATATCCGTCGTTACGTAGCTTTCAAGTCGAAGATCAATTCGGATTACCATCGCGACTAAACGCGCGCCCGTTCACACAAAAAACTTGGAATTTAACACGTTTTTTATTTTTTATTTTTTTTTTAAACAAAAATAAACAAATAATTAAACAAATAAATAAATAAAGTTACGTAATTGGATAAGATGTGGGGTGGTGATATTGGATCTATGGATTTAAATGTGTTGCGCGAGCGTTGGATCTCCTTGGTAAGTATACTCTCCGTCGATGCCGTACGTATTAACACCTCTACGACTGCCGATAGATTTTTTTTAAAGGTTATTTTATATTTAGCCGAAGTAGTGAGGCAGCAGCAGCAGCAGCAGCAGCAGCAGCAGCAGGTTCTTAGCAGCCCCTACGAAACGAAACACAATTGTTGCTTGGATGCATGGATTCCACCCGAAGCCCTGATTAAACTATCGTTATGGATTTCCATTTTGACCATCCATCTATCCGGAGTATAGATTAATTTAAATTTTCCACCGCGTAGCTGCAGGTACTGTATCAGACGTCGCGTAAGACGTTATTTGCCGGCTGAAACGCCCGTAGCCCTGGCCATACCGTAAAATACTTGCGTAAAATCTATAAATCCCAGTTAAAAAGGGACAAGTGAAGCGGAGGACGTCCTTTGTTGCCGGGGATTTCATTTAGTCATTACTCGGATTGAAAAGTCACGAGATCTTTTGTCCGGCCAAAGTCCGATAGACTTTTTCTATCGCGGCTGATGAGAGCCGCTGCCGTTGCCGCCCCGCCCTGGCATTGGGATCGGGATTGACGGAGCCCCGGCAAAAAGCACGGGAACGTTCGGAACGAATGGGTCCTTGGATTGGGGCAGCGGGGAATTAGTTTGATTAGTTCCGCCTGAACGGGCACATTATATTTCGATCGATACTACGACGACGATACGCCCGGCCGAACTTTATATACCCGTAATTACGCATTGAACCGAAATCATTCAAAATATATAATTTAATTGCCCGGCAATTAAATAACGAAGACGTTAGAACTAACGTCGGGGGTGGATGGATAAGGGGGGAGTAGGCTGAATTTACTCGAGGCTCGGTTTCCCAATAGTCCTAGGGATTGGTTGAGGCTCCTCCGCCACGAATCGGCCCACGTCACGTAAAACCAAAAACCAGAGAAGAACAAAGCAACGCTAGCTGGCTCTTTTTTTTTTTATTCGTATCAGGGGACGGGGCGCGGACGGATAAGCTCGTTAACGGATAAACGAGGCAAGGACGGGTTAGCGGTGACGCGAGTCTAAATAAAATAACACTCGGCCGTAGTTAATTGACTTTCGAAGCGGCCCCCGTTTTCTCCCTTACCGACCGAGCCACTGTCCTCCGTAATGCCTCCTCCCTGCCTTTTCTCAATACGCTACAGTACTTCTCTCTCTCTGCTCTCTCTCTCTCTCTCTCTCTCTGCCCTCCCTCTCTCACCCACCGAATCCGTCTCTAAATGAAAAGGTAGCCTTGTTAACGGGATTAAATTGGCCGGATTGCCGATGCGTCCGTAGGTGCTCCGTAGGTGATTACGAGCGGCGCCGGGGGGGGTGGGGGTAGTACGGGCCGGATCGGCAGAGCCGCCATCCCTTTTACCACAATAACGTTTTAAAAGAAGCTTGCCTAGACAAATCGTAAAGTGACGCGGCCTAATAAATTCTATTGCAACGCAATAAAATCTAATCGACCATACGTTCCATAATTTTGGGAGAAAAATCTAAGGGTCGGTAATCTTAAGGGGGTATTCGTTTAATAAGCGCTGCCGAACGAATGTTATTATCGATAGCCGGATAATGGACAAAAGACTTTTATTGGCAAGTTAAGTCCTTTGCCGGCCACACAAATTCCACGCGTCCCTTTCAAAAGGGGAAAGGCTCGCAAAAGATGTGCCGGCACGTCCTGAAGCTTTTTCCATACGTAAAACCTTACGAGGTAAGGACGGCTGGTGCCACGTAAACCTAGTAATATTGCAACTAGTACTGTTTAGCAGGTATAAATCATATAATCGCTAGAGATTATACGGAGCCTGTGGAATAAGTCGCCCTGAAAACTCTTCCTCTTTATTAATTATTATTATTAATTATCATTAAATATCAATTGTCGAAAGGTTTGTAATCGTAGGTTAAATTCTCTCTCTCTCTCTCTGGCAGAGGAATTATGTCGTATTAAAGGGGATTATTGGCTGATGTGTTAAAGATAACGTGATTTCGTATAAGCGCATCGATCGTGAAAAGTGCGAGCTTGAGATAATATCCGTCGCCAGCTGCGTTTGCCCATTATTTGCGCGCCTAAATAATAAACGAAACCGATGAAATAGCCATTAACAAGCGTTACTCGGAAGCGATTCGTCTTACGTATTAATACGTGGCGGTGGAAAGGTGAGGGGGGGGGCGGTAAGATGTCCTTTTTACAGACTTGTCACGATTTCGCGCTTGTAAGCAACACGAGTCTTTATGCTTCTGCATAAAATTCTAATGCAGGTCGGTCAAGAATTTCTTCATACTCTTCTTCTTCTTCTTCTTCGTTTACCTTCTTTTTTTTCCCCTTCACTTTTAATTGTTTCCCCGGTTTTGAAAAGTTTTTCTTTTTACCTCGCGCTAGCTTTTACCTCTTGTGGCATTGGCTCGCAAGTAAATATCACGCACCCGCCACACAGGCATCTCTACTATATCGTGTTTATTAATATATTATCGCGGGAGGGAAACGATTCGGGGGCTCGAAATGGCCTGCTTTCTGCTGCCGGTACAAAATTAGCAAATAATAATTAAATTAATACCTGCGATCCACGTTAACGCCTAATAAGTCCTCCCCCCCCACGCTCAAATGTAATATCCTCTATACAATTAATATTCCATACAATCGGATTCGTAATCATATTTCCCGCTTAATTCATCACATTTTTATTCATTTTCGTTTCTTTGTCTTTGTTGTCTTTGTTGTTGTTGTTGTGGTTTTTATTTTATTATTAATTTAATAAAGTTTCGCGAGTGCTTGTGCGAAATAAAAAAAAAAAGGACGAGGCTAGGGATACGGCGACGAGTTTTAATCCTTGAGCAAATAAATTTAATGCGCAGACGTGCGTTAATCCGAATTTAAGCCGAAGATTTATAATAAATTCCTCGTGAATTATATTAATCCGTTATAATAATTTTCGGCTCAATGTGAATAAAATTGAAATTAATTGTAAAGTGACCGTCGATCGCGTATAATCGCGGCTGTTGTTGACGAAATTTAATTCTGCACCGAATCAAAAAAGTAATCGAGTCAAATAACTCTTCCTTACAACTCCTTAAGCCTGTCCATCGAGTACTTTATTATTACGCGGTTTATCGACGATTCGTCGTAATTTCATGAGAAGCAGTTCGTGTTGTAAAAAGCAAAAAAAAAAAAAAAAAGGGTATTTAAATTTGTACTAGTCCGTGGCCTTGGTTGGCGTGGGAGGGAGGGTATGATGATGGATATCGTACAACGTATTAGATTATATATATATGTATATATATATATATACGTGTAAAGGAATATGGTGTATAACTCTTAATGCCCCTCCGGCTTCTAATTATATTGCGAATTAGCATTGACTGCTCGAACGCAGCTTTACAAATGAGAGCAGAGCCGTATAACAAGGAGCCAGAGCTGAACAATCGTGATAAACTCGGCGTCATCGGTGTTAGTGGAACAAAGGGGCGGAGATGGAGCGAGAAGGAGGAGCGAGAAGAGAGAGAGAGAGATAGTGTGTGTGAGGAGTAGAGGGTGGGTGGTGAGGGGTGAGGGGAGGGGATAGCCGAAGGACTCGGGGCAGCTAAAGTCTCGGGAGCAATATCACAAGAAGCTCCCGACTCTATAACTGTATGACTATAGGGCTATCCTCCTCCACCCCCTACCCCCTCCTCCTCCTTCCCCCCTGCTCCTCACCCCCTCCATCCCCTTACTCCACTCTACACTCGACATTGCTTGCTCATTTAGGACCGACTGGAGTTCTGTCAAAGGTGTCTCGACAATTATCTCTAAATTCATATAATTACCTCCCGGGTAAGAAGTCAACTTCCGGTTACGACAGTGAATGAGTCCAAGGGAAATCCGACTATTCCCAGCTTCCCTCCACCTCCTCCACCGCCTCCTCTTCATTATTATGCATCTCTCTGTCTCTTCCCATCCCACCCTCCCACTGATCTGGAGAAATCTGAAATTTTACTCGCTCGGTTAACTCGAAGCGATCGCTACATCGACACACGCCAGAGGAGTAAATCCGACTTCGTCCTCTCTCTCTACGTCTCTCTCTCTCTCTCTCTCTCTCTCTCTCTACGTCTCTCTCACTCTCGATCGCGAATCAGGGAAGAACGGACTACGTCGGTTTCGCCTCACTCGTTCTCTTCAGTTGCAGTACGCGCGCACGCTTCGTCCTCCCATCCACCCCCCCCCCCCAACACCCCGCTCCTGGTCCCGCTCGAACTCTCGCAGCCTCGGAGCCCCTCTGACCGTGCGCCGCCTCTATCTCTCTATATCTGGCGTTCGGGAACATTCCATTTGTCCCCGCTCTCTCGACAGCGTCCTTCTAATCTGTAAAAGCTCTGTAAGGAAACTTACTCAGGCGGCTAAATACGTATATATATCGATGCCGTGGGCAGTTGTCCTCGGGTCGACTCGGGTGGTCCATTGCCACTTTGAGCAAGTTACGCGTGGAGTTCTCCGATTATTATTGGCCGTAATTTATTCCTCTTAATTCAAAAACTCAAGCTTTAGAAAAGCTTTAGAAAAGCTCTCGACTTACGGAATAACTTGGTCAGTAAGGCGTCGGGGGCGGGGGTTGGGGCGCTCACGCCTAACTCTGGACGTAAGATTTTCCACTCGTTGGAGCCCCAATAACCTCAATAACCCCAATAACCCCCCCGCTTATATATCCCGGCCTAATGACGGCCGAGCTCTTCGCGAATTAACGGGCGGATGTCCCGGGGGTAGTGGCCATACTTGGCCATTACGACCTGGAGAATATTATGAATTAAGGAGACTCGGCAGTTTCGGTATTACCGAATGTCATTGTCGCAATGTCTCGTCGCTGAGTCACCTGCCCGGCGACGGCACTGGCACACGTCTGCACATTGTATCGAAGGCGAGAGGCGCGATGGCTTGGATTGCCGTGACGCTTATTGGAACTCGGGTAGTCCCGCCGGACGCGCTAAAAATCAATTTGTTAAGTCTAAGCCGCTGGAAGAGAAGCGCGCTCTACCCTCCTCCCTCCCACCCCCTCAAGAGCTCACCCAGACGGGAGAATTAAATGCCATTCGACCGCACAGCCTGATATATATATATATATATATTATACGTGGAATATTAATGGGGCCCGAGTCTCGGGTAGACTTGGACGCGCCTGAAACTCCATAAGCCCACGGTTTTCCACGGTTTTCCACGGTTTTCCACGGTTTGTCTTCGATGTTTCGCAAGCAATAATCGCCTTCTATTGTCTTGGAATAAGAACATGCGGTAACGGTGGGCGAAACCGTACATACGATCGCTCGTCTGTACAAAAAAACACGCGCATAGCGCATAGCAGCAGCTCTGTCCGCTCTAACCGTTGATCGTTTATCTTCCAAGGGGATATAAATCAATTGGATTCATGTACGCTAATGATACGCGATGCCAATAAAAGTCCCGATAGGTCTGATTAACATATTAATACGAGAACGACTGGGCTTATTGGGCTTATTGGGCTTATTGGGGTTATTGGGGTTCATTCGATTCAGGAGTCGGGGATTTCTCAAACCAAGAGGAGAATATTCGTAGTTGGCCGTATTACAATGTTTGTAAGAAGCTGCAATCGATTAAAGTATTTGGAAATCATTAATAAGTCATAATCTTTCGATTACGCCCCTCCGCCCCGTATGCATACGTTCATATGTGTGGATACGTACGTGGATATTATAAATGTAATAGAGCGCGAGATCGAAGGGTTATCGGGTATAAAGCAATCGATATTTATTCGTCTCTCTGTGTGTCTCTGTGTGTTTGTCCGTCATACCACCTAAGGGTGCGTGGCCATCGGGATTTCAGCAGCGGCGACAGACCTTTGAACACAAGCGGACCCCATTGGTATGCGCGTGCCGTGTATTGAAAATGCGGCCGAGGCGGAAAAGTCAAAATAATAATGCGTACAGAGAGGGTGGGACAAGACTGAGAGAGAGAGAGAGAGAGAGCGTATTTAGGGGGGATCGCGGGTGTACGGGTGCGCAGTGCGGGCTCGAGTGAAGCCGAGTTGGCTCGTGGCTGGACGCTCGGGAGAAGGCGCTGGATCGAGCAGCTGGAAACTAGTCGGATACTGGGACTTGGCGGGTCGACGGGGATGTGTGTGTGTCTGTGAGAGAGAGAGAGAGAGACGTCAGCGACGGTGTTTCGGGAGCCCTTTTCGAGGACGCGATTAGGGTCTGGGAGGTGCGCGCGCGCGCTTTTAAGCCGAGAGTAGCGGTGGAGTTCGCGCACGCCGGTACCCTACGAAGCGAAGAGTTGGCTGGGCTCGAGGCTGGCCCTGGCTTTCCGAGAGGGAAATGTACCTCGTGACGGCGGCAGCGGCGGCGGCGGCGGCAGCGGCGGCGGTGCCTCTCTAGCCGCGGATCGATACTCGGGGCGCATGACCGCCGCCACTGTTGCGAGAGCAATTGCCGCCGTCGCTCACTCCCGCTGCCTTACCCCCTTACTCCCCCCATCCCCTTACCAACCAACAGCCCATCTCGGCGAAGATGGCCGTCCTCGTCCTCGTCCTCGTCCTCGTCCTCGTCCTCGTCCCAGCCGACACTTGGTACTTGCAGCCGATGCAAGTACAGCGTTGAGGTCGTTTCCACCGGCACTGGTCCGATCCCCGCGCATCCTCCCTCACCCCTACAACGTATCGCCTTTTGGCCGAACCCGTAGGCCGCCGGCGACATAGCTCAAGGCGCGAGCACGAATTATCGGATGAATTATTTCGTATGGCGGCGGCGGTGGCGGTGGCGGCTTAATCAATCATTCAAACGGTGTCCCGTTCCTCTGGTCCTCGGCCACTGCTCTAATTCGCCAATCTAATTTATCAATGATTAATAAGTTCGGACGCTCGAGCCCGTTCAATCACCGAGGAACCGGCCCGGCCGTTGGAATTAAAAATCTTTACACGCGCGCCTCCCTCCCCTCCCCGCCAATAACCTCCCCCAATAACCTCCCCCAATAACCCCAATAACCCAAACGGACGTCGCAGGGACATTCGTCCAGGATAACGTGGCTCCTTCGGCATTAAAAACTCGCAGGGGCGGACGTTACGTACTCGAGTAGCCCCGCGGGGACAATAATAATAATAATAAACTACCGGAGCGTAAATTTTCTTTCAAGCTCTTTAAAGCGCGGCTCCTTCCTTGAAAGGTGTATATTACCCGTAGGCCTCGTCACACCATCTCGTGCATTCGTGCATTTCCACAAATTAGAAATAAAATATAGAAAAATCCCTTCTCTCCGCGAATGCGACGCGACATTTATTTATATTAAGGTAATTTTATTACAAGGGTGAGCCCCACCGACCACCTCGCGACCACCTCGCGTATTGGTAAATTTTGCTGGCAGTGTAGAGGAGCCGATCCGTAGCCGTGACACACACACACACACACACACACAACCAATGAAAGCCGTAGTTACACGTGAAATCTAACTCGGCAAATATAATAATACGCTTTTAAATTGAGTTGGGCTCACTTTGCAAACTTATATTTTCTTCCCTTACATTTATAATGAGGCTCGGGGACGGTGTAAGGTTACCCACCACAGGTAATTACGAAACTAAAGGTGTTGGCTGGAGCATTTTCGGGTTATCGGTTAAACAACAAGAAGAATTAACGATCGATCCTCGTCGTTGTCCTCGTAGTCGTCGTCGTCGTCGTTCCCCCCTATAATTAAACAAAAAGTCTTGCTTATTCATGTAATTAAGTGAAAACGTTAATGTACTTTTAATTAACGAGCGCTATTATGCTGCTGCTGCTGCTGCTGCTGCTGCTGCTGCTGAGATTCATGTACGCGTCTTGACTTGAGCCGAGGTCACGCGCATTAGCTCTAAAGGTTATTATTGTCATTCAATAACAATCCACGCATTTGTCATTGGTAACGACGAGCTCGTTATTGGGTGGGGGGGGGGGGGGGAAATGCTGAAAAATTCTATCGCAATCTATTCCACGACGACGGATGTTTTATTATCCCTTGCACTTACTTGGCTTAGCCCTTCGCGCGGAATAATTAGCTAATGCTCGCTAGTACGTGTAATCGTTACGCCTCGGGCCTCCATTACCACCATCGCGTATTACCACCGCCACCAACACCACCAACACCACGACCACCACCACCACCACCACCACCACCGCCGACTTCGCTCACGTACCATATCGACAAAAGCACGGCCATTTTTGGGATTTTGGTACGAGGAATAAGGTAGCCGAGGGGCAAAAAGGCAAGAGATTAGACGGGACGGGATGCGGGGACGGGGGCGGGGGGACTCGAGCGAGCACCGTTTTTCGCAAGTCTTTCTCGGGTACGGGAATCCAATCCAATCCAATCCAATCCAATCCAATAAGAGAGCCGACGTATTTACACCTTTTTCAATTATTTAGATAATATTGTTCTTAACCTCTCTCCTTCCCCCACCATACCTTCCCCACCCCGTATGTATACTGTATAATATCAATCAGCTTTGAGCATTTCGGATTAAAATAATCGAGTGAACGTTTAGGGTTTATCTATTGCCAACGTAATCCCTATACATCCATAATCCTTTCACGTTATCGCGGAGAAGGAAATAAGAAAAAATAAAAATAAAAATAAATAAATAAGATAAATAAATAAAGAGAAACGTGGTCATCCGTGGGGGCTGTCTTCTACGAGCGAAGCCGCAATCCGATCTCGAGTAAACGCAATTATGTAAGAAGAATCTTTCGAGTCGCGCGACGGGACGCAAGAAAAAGAAAAAAAAAAGAAAAAAAAAAAAAAAAAAAAGGAAAAAAAGGAGCATTTTATTCGATAAAGCGATAATTCGGTTTACCGACGTATTACATACTTTTCTTCCGAGCTCTAAGTAATATTGTATTCTGATATTATTTATTATTATTACTATTGTTATTACTATTATTATTGTTATTATTATTGTTATTACTCAGCATGAGTAATGTGAATAACGTAAGCTACTTGCTTGTGTGCAGGGTGGCAATTATTTTTCGCTTAAAACGGTATCGCCGCCGGTATTTCGCGGTCTGCCGCGCTCCTCAATAAGAGATTTCCGGTTCCGACGCCGGTAATCTCCTGACGCCAAGAACCAAAGAGAAAATAAAGGCAGAACAAGGTGGCAGAAAATTCATTATTCGCCTTCTCGTACGCCTCCTCGACGGGTGGGTGTGGGTGTGGGGGGGGGGGGGTAGGAGAGATTGAGCTCTCCGCGCTATACCCGACTCTCTCTTCTCCCGTCTTCTCCTCTCTTCCCCTTAATAGCCCCTCTCCCTACCTCCCCGTTCCCCCCCGCCAATCTCACCGCCGTCGCACGCGGCCGCCGTCGTCTTCTTCTTCTTCTTCTCTTCGTTCGATTTCTTGCCAAGACAAACAATTTTTCTTACGAGAAGATCGAGGAACAAACATTCCGCTACTTCGGCCCTCCCCACTCCCCTTGTCCGAGCGAATGAAACAAACTGACAGTACGATTTGTGCTATGAAACGTAGGGACGTAAACAATTTCTCCCTGTCCCCTGCCCCCTGCGCCCCCCTGTACCCCTTAGCGGGCGCAAACGACCGCTCGCGGCCAAAAAGTGTGAGATTAAACCGACGTTACCTCCTCTTGCCCCTTACCGTGGCCCAAAGACCCGCGCCCCTCGTCCTCCGTGTTTTAAAAATTAACAATTCTTCACTGGCTTATCCATCAACCAGTTTTCATAAACAAATAATAATAATAATCATGATGATGACGATGATGATGACGATGATGATGATGACGATGTTGATAATGATAATGATAATAATAATTGTAACACAACAAGAACGACGACGACGACGACGACGACGAGAGAGGAGGAGGACGAGGAGGAGGAGGACGACGAGGAGGAGTAGGAGGAGGACAATAATAATTTTTACAGTAATGTGCATTCCAACTGTGTAATACATGAATATAACTGGCTTTGGCAGTAAAAGCATTTTTACATTCCCCGATCTCTTGCTGACGTCGATAAAGTGAAACATTTATACATACATTTATGTGCATTTATACACGCGTCCGAAAAACAGATAAAAATTTAATGTACGACGAACGAGTCGTACTATTTTATACTGAAAATTAAAGTTTTTGTTGAATTATAATAATGAAATAAATAGTTTGCTTCGTAAAAAAATATTCCATTGGCTTCGTGGTGCCTTAGATCTACGACGCTTTGCTTTACAAAATTTACGGATAATATGCTCTGTAATTGTTAAAATTACAGAACCGAATAGAATAGAATACCAAATACATATATATATATATATATATGTACCTTTTGTACGAGTTGAAGGTCATTAGTCGTTTTTTGTCTTGTTCTGCAAAGAATAATTTTACGTGATTACAGTTCGTTTCCCTTTATATCATACATTTTTATTTATTTATGAAAACAATATTTATACGATCGTGTACAATCTCCATCGTTACTTCATGTGCACATATATATATATATATATGTATATAACAGCGCGTGCGTGTGCGTAGTATAATCTCTTGATCGTATTGTAATTCGAATATAAATATGTACGATTGGCAATATAATATAACGTCGATAGAGTGAGAAGTTTTCGGCAGAAAAAGTTTATTTTGCCATTAACTTTTCCGCCCGAGTCTAATGCTCTTCGCTTAATTAATAACAATAACAATTCTCGGCATCAGAGATTAAATTGACACTTTGATCTGTGGATTACAATGACTATTAATCACTGTTGATTAATACCCAAAATATTTTTAGAATGGCAACGTTCGCTCAGGGAATCTAATCTGCCGTTAGAAATAAATAAAACATTATGCTTTTGTATAAATAATTTAGCCCTCGAACGTGGAACTTATGGATGCATAAGTGAAACCGTAGGCTTTGAATGATAATCGATTGAATAATTGAAATCCTGGAGCGTATTGTATTAAAATATCGAGCCGAATATTATAATTATCATATAATTAATGGTATAATTTTAACAAATTGTTGTTGGGCTCGAGGTAAAATTACAAAGCAAGAGTTGTCGGGGTTATTTAAATGTAAAAAGTCGCTCAGTACCAATATTCGTTATTTTTGCAAATTAACGTTATTCCTTATACTTTTAATTGTTTTGACGATGAAAAATGCTGCTCGCAAGGCATAACGTTTAGGAAACAAAACTGACAGTTTCAAGGAAATTCACGGAATGCGTATTGCTGTTTATTATTGGCAAGACCTTCTGAGCAAGAGAGAGAGAGAGAGAGAGCGGGTATAATTATGTACAAGTAGTAGTTGTGAGTGGCAGCCGTAACCCGTCAAATCAGATTGCGAGTAAATTAACAATTAAGAGTCCTACGTAATGATAGATAGGACGAGCAGATTAATCATTAAGATTAATCATCTAAGTAAGATCTCTTTGTTTTGTAGTTAGAGGGCGACGTCGCGAATATGTAGGTGTAGGTATAGGGATGGCGGGACGGGCTACGATGTATGGAGTAGATCGAACGACGGCTCGCTGACTCGGTGCGGATAATGTTTCATATGGTGGCGAGGGGTGGCGAGGGGATAAGGGCTATAGTCTCTTTATCCACTCGTGGCACGCGACGACCCGGCGTTTCGACCATTTCGACGGCCGCGCTGAAATTCCCGTCACCCCTCCCCAATAACCCCTCACCACCTAAGGGCAATCAATAATCGTGGCTCCGTCCGCGTTTACTTTCTAAACGCACAGGCTTTATTACGGGCGATCAATTGCAAAGGGAGCTTTTTCCTTTACGGGTGGATTCGCACGTCCGTGGACGAGGCTCTCTCTGGGGGGAGGGGGGAGGTGGGTGCCCGGCATTGTACCTTTCTATTTATGGTATTTATTAGATCACGGCTGATTGCCCGCGTCGCTTCTTCACTTACGTGGATCATCGTAGGCCGGCGCAAATACCCCTCACTCTGCGGGGGGAGGGGGTAGGGGGGCTTCCCAACACGGGACCATCGTTTCCAATTAATTGTAAAAAAAAAAAAAAAAAAAAAAAGAAAAGAAAAAAGAAAAAAAAAAGGGCAATATGCGGACTGTATATTGCGCACACTTTACCAGCCTCTATGAATTCGTTATATTTTAATCGTTTTATTTTATTAGCCGTCGGCGCGGCTGTCGATGCGGTTGTTGTCGCTTCCGGCGGTAACAGCGGCGACGGCGGCGGCGGCGATCGTGCGTTGCGTCGAAAATTCAAAAATAAGCGTCAGATTAAATGTTCTGCCGAACAATAGTCGGACGCCGACGAGCGAATGCTAATCGGGTACAATTTGCCAATGTTAAATAAACAAAAAAAAAGAGAGAGAGAGAGAGAGAGAGAGAGAGAGAGAGAGAAGAAGAAATAGACAGTGAGCGCGTGTTCTTGTTGTTGTTTTTATTTATTTATTTTTTTTTTACCCCCCCCTATCCCGCTCAATAAATAAATAAATAGATAGGGAAATAAGGGAGGGGAGGGGAGGCGTTTAAAGAAGAAGGGAAATGAAAATTCCTTCTCCGTGGAAAAACAGATAGATCCACTATTTCGCGAATTAAGAGCGTTTTTCGGGGTGGGGTGGAGGAATAGCGGGAGTTAGGTTGGGCGGGCGGGGTTGCAGGCAGTATAAAAAATTAACTGGTAAAAGATAAAAGGGGAATAATAAAATGAGGAGGGAGAAGGCACTTGACGAGCCAGCCAGAAGAAGAAGAAGAAGAAGAAAAAAAAAAAAAAAAGTGTACATCACTTAATCTTGTAAAGTTTGAAAGAGCACAATAGACGCGCGGCGCCGCCGCCGCCGGCGAGGGAAGTCAGAAAGTAAAAAAAAAAAAAAAAAAAAAAAAAAGGCGAGAAATAGCAGGCGAGTTAGAGAGATAGAATATGCGTAAGAGTGAAAAAAAAAAAAGGGGCTAAGCGAGCGAGAGGACAATAGGAAAGGAGTAAAGAAAGAGTCGGTCGACTTTATAGCCGCACTTAATATTATTTTTTAATGAGCCCATCGCGTCTTGGTCATTAGCAGCGAAACAAAGCTAAGCCCCGGCCGAACGCGTGCACGAGTGAGATGCTATCTCGCTCCCCCCCCCCCCCACTTACTCCGTACTACTCCACTCCGTCCCCAACCCCGATAACCGCCCATGCAACCCACTGCTCGCGCACGTAAGAGCGGAAACGCGCTCACTTCTTTCTATCTTTTTTAATTCTTCTCTCCGTACCTCTCACTCTATCACTCTCTCACCCTCCCTCCCTCACTCTCACTGGCACTCTTAAAGTGAGGGTAGATAACATTTTGGGATCGGCCACGTGAAAGCTCCGGGCTCGGCATACTTCCAGTCCAATTGACAAAGTGGTCTACGCCTCCTCCACTTTGTTTTAAATCCTAGCCCCTCTCGGTCTCGCGCGCTCCCCCCTCCACTCCAGAGCCTCCCCCGTCTCCCGTCGCGGACCACATGCCGAGGGATGCTCAAGAGGGTATCCCCTTAACCCCGAAAAGTAGCCGAGACCGCTTCTGAAGGCAGACGCGAGTAAAAGACAGCGGAGAGTCTGGCCTGTAAGAGGCCACTAATACATGTATTCGCCAAGTCAGCAACATTAGCGGGAGTACTCGATTCGCTCCCCCCCCCGCCCCACTTGATTAGACGTTCACTTGCCTCGCAATATACTTTTACAATTACCGTTTAACTCCTCCTCCTCTCTCTCTCTCTCTCTCTCTCTCACGCCCACGCACACACACACAGTCTCGTTTAACCCCAATATAACCGTCCCTGCCTATCTTTCCTCCGTCCCGTCACCCCTTTGCTCGTGTTTAATACGGCCTATGTCTCGTAAAAATTTGTCGCCTACTATATGCTTGAGCTCCGCGGGGGCAATTAATTATATTCCCTCCCTCTTTCTACCGCCGGCGTCCCATATAATTTCCTCGTATCCGATATTTCCATTTAGGTCAGAAAACATCGTGCATCCCGTTACTCCATTGCCTCCATTTATCACGATTCATCTTTTAAAGTATATTTAACCGGGCTCTCGTGCTTTTCAAATATTTATCCCTCTCCCATTGCAAGCAGATCATCCGCGTATAACTCTCTGGTCTTAATCCCTTTCATAGATCCTTAAAATGCGGACAAGATTGAAAAACCGTTTTTTTTGCCCATCCATCTGCACTTTTCCGTTCTATCTGCACGGGAATACCAATGTAATGTATTTCACGGGCTGCACCCGTTACCTCCGTTACGTGGGAGTACTTTTAATTTTTTATTTACTGCTTAAAAGAAAAAATAGAAAACAAGAAAATAAATAACTCAAATATATTTCATTCGCTACCGGTTGTACTCATTACTCATACCCACCGATGCTACAACGTTCCGGCCAATACAATTGACTAGAATTTGACTGGCTGCCTCCCCCGCCCCCCGACCACTCGAGTCTTAATAATAAAATATTATAAAATATATAGATCCTCCTCGGTCAGCGCTGCCAATAGCTGCCAATGGATGGAATTAAATATGATGGCCAGTGCACCGGAACCATTAACATTGCAATTTTCAAACCAATCGCGATAAAACTATCGATGTCGCACTTTATTGCATTTAGAGAAAATTTTATTTTTTTTCTCTCGCGGTTATATTAATAAAATAACGAAATACTTTTCTCGAAGGAAACTCTGATTTTTTTTTTATAGAGAATTCACTGTAACGAACGCTGCCCTTTTACCTCAAAATGACGTAAAGCTTTCGTTATAATAAAAAAATTTCGCATGCCAAGCGATATACACGCGTGTTCCCCCCCCCCCACCCAAGTTCCCTTATTCGATTAAATGAGCTCGATGAGATCGCAGCTCGAGGTTAAGCCTTAACTTTAAATACGCGACGTTGTCTGTCTGTTAGTTAGTTAGTAGTGTTAGTCGTGGTGGGCTCGGAGCTGCCGCCTCGTCATACGCTCTTATTGTTAGTCGTAGTAGCAAAAAGAGGATTCCTTACGTTTCCAAGTCGATGGAGATATAATCGTGCCGGGGTGGGGGTTATGATTACGATTATTTTCCTAACTATAACCAACTACCGAACTACCGTGTATGCACTTTTACCACCATTGAGTAACAACAAAATCCCGCCGGCCCGCCTTGCGGTGAAATAAATAAATAAATAAATGCAACGGGGAAATGCATTAGCAGCTGACGGGCTGCTGCGCGACGACCCATTTTACATCTTCCGCGCGAGAATTCCAATATTTCCTTGAAAAGTCTAAATCCGCCTGAAAATACCGCGTGACGCGGGAACTTTTTCAGTTAAAAGTACCGATTTGCATTAAAATTTCATTAAAGAAATATATATTACGAAATACCCTTTCGTCCGCGATTATTTATAAACGTGCCTTTAATGGGCGATCGCGGCGCATCGTGTCATCCGGGTTGGGGGTTATTGGGGTTATTGGGGTCATTGGTCAATCCCCTACGCTTCTAAACTCATAAGAACGCAATGTTTATATTCGATGGAGTCTGCCGCCCAAAATAACGCGTATGTATCGTCCCTATCGTATTAAATAACCCCAATAACGGCGCGTAAAATGAGCCAATTACCCCAATGACACCAATGACACCAATGACCCCGTTGACCTTGGACAAATATCTTCGGTTCGATAACCCCAAAAAGTTATAATTTAGGTATTTCGTATACTTAAAGATTTCGCGTCGGCCGGATAATAATTATATTGCAAGAAAAGGGTAATGGTCGAAGGTTATTTAAGGATATTGAGTAATTTAGTCGGCCGCGGGCGTATCCATTGGCCTCGCTGAAACTAATACGAATAAGAATCGGCGAACACGTGCGTTATTTGGTCATTACGCGTCGGAGCTCGTTCTAACACGATTGCAACGGTATCTATTGAGGATCGATCGTTGCCCTTGGTTGCCCTCAAGAAGAAGAAGAAGAAGAAGATATAACGGGGAATGGATGGGGAAGGGGGAAAGAGTCCGGGAGGATTTCGGACGCAGAACCTGGGAGCCAGCGAAATCTCCATCGGAGGCAGGGGGGTTGGCAGGGGGGTTGGGGGGGCTTTCTTTATCTATCTCGAGGAGGGCACGCAGGCGAGCTCGTAAATTCGAAGGGGATGCTAAAGTTGGCCAGTCGGTTGCGAGCGGCAATATCTAGAGTAATCCAGTGACACATGGGAAATCTTCAGGACCGTTATACAGTACTTTTCAATAAAACTTTCGGCATCGGGTAGAGCCAGAAGAAATGGCCACATGCTCACGTTACCCCGCGACTCCCGACCCACCCCTCGCCCCCACATGGACAGGCCTCGGGTACCCTCGCTCCCCTTTCTCTCCCCCCATCACCGCCCCAATAACCCCTGATAGCCAAGTAAGTGTGTTTCTACACGTAAAGTTAGCTGGTGGCGATGATGCGCGCGGTGCATTCTCCCGACATAACCTCTTCCTCTGCCTCTGCCTCTGCCTCCGGCTCGACTCGGCTCGACTCGGCTCGACTCGGCTACGTGTTACCCTCTCAGACCTGCTTCGTCCCGTGTGCCCCACCCCCACCGCCACCCCACCGACACGCGGTTACTCAGGGAACGCGTTTACCAGACAGAGAGAGAGACGGGGAGAGAAAAAGGGAAAAATAGTTTTGCGCCATTTCCAACGCGACTCACGGAGCGCACATTTTCCCTTCTCACTGCCAAGAGTTGACAAATTATTTTTGCACTTGCCCGGGCTTTTACGCTAGAGCGACTCAACCCTGGAGTTTTGGAATTTTCTATATATATATAAAAGGGGAGGGGGGTGGGTGGGGGGAATTTCGATGGAGTGACGGGACGAGTTTACTGGTTTACCAAAAAGTTAACTCCGCTTGAAAGCCAGTAGTAGAGTTACTCAATGCCCAAGAATTTCCCTCCCAAATATTTTCTACTCCCTCAACACCAATAAGCCCAATAACCCCATTAAACTCGGCCGTTTTCAATGAGCGGCCCCTCGATGGCGATAAAATTTCAGCGTTATTTCATCCCTATGCCGTCGGGTCGCCGTCGGGTCGCCATCGGGTCGGGTCGCCATCGGGTCGAGACCCCTACTACCCTACTACCACCCTACTACCCCCCCCCCACGACTGCTGCGCCTCAATCAAGCAAGGAGTCCGTATAATCGACTCCGGATGAATCGAATCGGCCGTGAATCTCGAATTTCAATCTAAAATCCTTACGAGTAATTCCCAATAACCTTTAGTAAACCGATACCTAGCCTAAAGCAGCTCGTAGATACGAAAAAACGAAAAAACGAAGAAAAAACGGAGAGAGGAGAGAATAAAAGAATTAGAAGGAAGAAACAACGAGGACGTAGGAGTCGAGGTCCGATAAGCCCCTCCCGTACCAAGTATCGCGTAATCTGATCATCGGTGCTCCCGGTAAGCCCTCCTCGTAATCCAGAAAAGAGCCCTCCTGACAAAATGGAGCCTAAATCAGTGAATGTATCGTCGATAATATCGATGATAGTCATTTTATCCTCCCTGCCCTAGATCTATCACTAGTACCGGGGGCGGATCTCGATGCATCCTCTCTCTCTCTCTCTCTGTCTCTCTCTCTCTCTCTCTCGCGCGCACGTTCTCTCGCACGAGTCTGTTTAATAACATACGCACTGCAATAGCTATTTGCCTGTATATGCCGGGAACATAAAGGGGCAGCACGGGGGACAGCAGGGGCAGCAAGGGGGCAGTAGGACCGGGGGGGTATAGGCGGTATCCGTGGCCCCGCTGCCAACGAAGCCGAGCATCTACAGGTTGTCGATTCGGATGAGCGTATAACGCTGCCGGCCAACGCCACGGCGACGACGGTCTGCTGCAGCGTATCCAAATCCATTAGGGGCCGAGGCTCCCGGGGTTACGGCGCCGCGGGAGGGGTAAGCGGGAGCGCGCGGGGACGTCATCAACCGAACGCCCCCGGACAGCCCATCGACCATCGAATTTACCACCCTCTATCTTTGTATCTTCGATGGGCAGCCGCGCACCCGCGCACCCGCGCACCCGCCCACCCACGCACCCACGCGTAGCTGCCCACACACCTACGACGACATTAATGTTTATGCGGGGACATTTGTGTACGCGCTGACGGAATTGGAAGGCCGGAGGATATAACCAGAAAAGCGTTCCCTTATTCCTCCTTATTTATTTTGGAGAGTGTCGAGCCGACCGAGTAAACGCGCACGCGCACGCGCTCACCCATCCGCGGCAGGCAGGATTGTTCGTCAACGGCACCGAAAAGTATTTATTTACTTTTCGTTTTTCTTTTCTTTTTAGTTTTATTTTTATTTTTATTTTTTAACAAGGGCTGGATAATTTTTTTACGGGACTTTAGTTAGTAACGGCAGCTGGATGCCGCGCCACGACCAATTTTACATTCCTCTTGCGCGCGCGCGCGCGCGCGTTTGATCATTTTTCCCTTGGCAAACGTTGCCGGCTGACACAACTTTTTTTTTTTTTGTCAATTTAACTGCACTTTTTTGCATTCCCATTATCAGCGCCCGCATTAATGCTTATTATTCCATTAACGTATTTCGGCCTCTCGAAAAAGAATTCAGGCTTTAGACTGCGACTCACGTCGGACTCACGGCCCCCGGATACATCACACGGGGCCAACCAACTCGTTACCATCATAAATAACAACAACAACAACAACAACAACAACAACAACAACAATGAATAATAATAATAATAGTAATAATAGTATTTTTGCTAGTATATTAGAATCGGTGAGAAGGGGTGGGGATGGCGGGCGAGGGTAAAGTGGGGGGGGGAAGATTTCGTTCCTCTGCTTTACATTAATTTCCTAATTTACAAGACAATTTTTATTTCATATCCAATTAATGAATGATGAATTAATAAAGTAAGCGTTGGCGAATAGTCTGGCTCACCCCCGCCACCGCCCCTACCCCCGCCATCCCCACCGCCGCCACCACCGCCGCCACCACCGCCACCACGGCTGCATTACTAAATTTTCAATTACTTTATGGGATAGCCTTGAATTCGGCTGGGAGTGAGTGAGGCGGTGAGGCCTGTCCGTAACGAGGCTCGTTACTTGAACTTTTTAATGCAGTAAATAGGTAGTAATTGAACGTCGACGTGCGAGGACGACGAGCGCGCGATTAAAATTAAAATTTTCGGCCAAATAAATTTATTTAATGCAATACAACGCTCCCGATGAGAACAACTAATGACGAAGATGGTGTAGTAGATGGTGTAGTAGATGGTGTAGTAGATGGTGTAGATGGATTCGATTGTACGTTTCGGGTTATTGTCGAAGCTCTTAAAGTCCCGAAGGTCTTTTTTTAATTAAAATTTTACGTATTAATTATTGCTTGAGGAGAGAATGTTGGCGAACGTTTTACGGTTTACGATTCGCTGAGTCTGGCCGAGGATTTCTATTCCATAAGCAGCGGCGGGAGGAGCTGAGGTAATTGCCGAGAGCTTACGAGACCCTGACTTTTTTCCTCCCACTAACACCCGTACGCCTTCAATTTGATCGTCATTGATCCATCGTTACGAATTACGAACTAAGGCTGGCCCTTATTTCTTAAGATTTTTTAAGACGATTGTTCGGGTGGTTGTTCGGGTGGTTGTTCGGGTGGTTATTGGGTGGTTATTGGGTGGTTTAGTGGGTGGTTATTGGGTTAGACGAGCAGCTGGCAGTGGCATGGGTTTCGTAAAGCCGATGCGGACACGAGTCGAGTCGAGTCGAGTCGAGTCGAGTCGAGTCGAGCCGGATCTCGTAATCGCCACCGATCTACGCAAGGAGGGCTAAAGGCTAAAGGAGGGAATGAAGCAAGCTTAAAGGAACTGATGGCCCCGATACTCCGATCCGACGCAAAGCTTGACAAAGCTGATAAATAAATCTCTTGTAAGGGAAAAGAAAAAAAAAAAACAAAAAAAAAAAAAGCTATTGGGGGCTTTGTCTTGGCAGGGACGGGATATCACGGTCCACCCTGGCCATTATTATACTTTCGGCAGGCGGGTCGGTCCAGGTCGGGTCGGTCCGGGTCGGGTCGGGTCGGCCGCCACAATCACCTCCGCCCACGAATCCCCATGAAATTTCGAGTACTCGAACGGGTGGGGGGGGGGAGCGCGCGAACGGAGTCGCGCGAACGGGGTCGCGCGAACGGGGCCGCGAATGGAGGCGCTAAAGCCGCAGATGTACGTACGCGGATGCCCACGGAGTTATTGATCCATTGAACACGACGGCGTGCACGCTTCCGGGCAATCCCTTTCTTCCTGGCCTTAAACCGAGCTTCTTTCCCGAGCTCTACGGGCCCGGGTTCCCGTATCCTATCGGGTTACCCACCCGGGTTACCTACCCACTTCTCTTCCCTTATATACTTTAGCCGATTTGACTCAAGCTACCGCCCACCACCCGCTTCATTCAATTTATTTTTCCTATTTTTCCTATTTTTCCTATTTTTCCTATTTTTCCTACGGCTACGGCTCTCGGTCTACGTTCCTCTTCGCCTCGCGCCTGGTAGACACGGGCCACGGCTCGAACTGTGGTCGGCTGGGGGGTGGGGCCGAGTAGAAAAAAAAGGTTCGATCCTGAGAAATGTACCTGGTCATTTAAGAGATGGGCGAAAAGTCGAGAGAAAATAATCTTCGTATAGAGAGAGAGAGAGAGAGATAGAGGCAGAGAGAGATAGAGAGCGCGAGAGAGAGAGTAAGATAGCGAGGAGCCCCCCCTGTTGTACGTCCAAGACTTAGAACTCTGCTGAAATCGTCAAGTCGAGATGACGTCCCTCCCCGAAAGCAGCCCTACCCCTCCCCCTCTTCTTTTACAGATCAGCGGTTATTGGGGTTATTAGTGGAATGCCGGGGAGAGGCTGGTTATAGGGGTTATTGGGGTTATTGGGGTTATTGGAGTAATATTAGCCGAGATGGATCGGCGCCGAGTCGACGAGGATCACCGTGGATGTAGCGCGTACTCTCTCGCCTATGAAGGAATCGTCGAATCGAGCTTAGAAATAGGTTAGGATGGAAATAGTTGGCTCCCTGGAGTCAGCCTCTCGATGCGTCTCCACCCCCCACCCCACCCCGCGCGATGGAGTTCTTTGCAGCAGGAGCTCTTTCCGAGCCAATACAAGCGAAGGAGGATCCCAACGCGGATCAATCAGGTGACTGAAAGGACTGGAAACCCTTATCAGTCGAATAATTCCAAGGGAATAAGGTAAATAAAGTAAACGTAGGGCTGCACTGTACGAGCTTAATTTCCTCTCTCTCTCTCTCAATGTCTCTGTCTCGTTCGGGTAGAGTAAATTATTTAAACGTAGGAGAGGAGGTGGGTGGCAAGGGCCGCTCTGACCGGTCGGGGAAGGCTGAGGCTGCGGTAGCGAGGGCCCGGGCAATACAATACATCCGTATAGCCCATATAATAGAATAGCGTGACCTTTTATTGGAGCTATACGCCGGTCTTTAGCTCGAGTCCTCGGCATCGTCCATTCGATCCTATCGCCAACTTAACCGAGCAACCCAGCCGAAGACGGAAGACAGAGATGGACACTGAGATAAAGGTCCAGATATGTATATATATATAGGACGGAATTACAAGAGACGTGAACGGTAGAGTCGAATTGGCGGGGTGAGCGAGCGACTCAGCGACTCAGCGAGAGTGGGCGAGAAGATGGGGTAAGGGGTAAGGGGGGGTAGGGTATGAAGGGGATGTAGAAGACGTATGTAATATGGATTGGGTTACGCCTGAGGGACTGCGGTCCCTTTTCCATTTGGACGAGTGACGATGCGCGTTAACATTTTCTTTCCTCTTTATATCTCAACCTTTTGACGTTTTATACTTTTCCTTCGCATTTTTTTTTCCCCCAATAACCTTTCGCTCGATCTTTCTATCCATCTCGATTATCTATCCAACTAACTATCTGCCTATCCCCACCGCCCCCGCCACCTCACCCACCGCTCGCCCATCGCCCATCAGTCCATCCGTGCGTTCGAGCGCGTCGGCTTTTTCTTCTTCTTCTTCTTCTTCTTCTTCTTCTTCTTCTTCTTGTTTAAGTAAACACGTATAAATAAAAACTTGATAAAGCTCATCTCTTCGGCTCACGTTCGGTTCACGAATCCAGCTCGAATATCCCGTTAAATACTCTGCCGCTGATAGAAATATCAGTGCTCTTTTATTCGAATACAGGACAGACTTGTAGCTACGAACCGAACGGCCCAGCCTCCCTTCCCTCGCCCATTTCCACGGGCGTAAAACATCAATAGCCGATTACCGATTTAATTTTACCGATCGCTGTACTCGCTACTTCTTAATGTTCAATCACTCTCTTAAAGATTAAATAAGATAGATAAGAACTATTTTGCCGCGGCCTCGTCTTGTCTTATTTATCCCTCCTACTTGCCGAATTTTATAAGCTAAATTATAGAAGAATTACAGGAATTTAGATTACCGACCCTGCCTAGATGCCCGATCGCGGCAATATACTCGCGACCCGTTAACACTCGACCCGTTGTCCCGACGAAACATCGTCCCATCTCCGTATGTATCTGTACATCTACGTTACTCTACATCGTCGGAGGCTAATATTATTACCAAGTAATTGCGAGTAAAAGGTCAGAGAATATAATATAATATAATATAATATAATCAATGCACTGACTCCGGGCTCTTAATCCGGGCTTCTCAATCGTCATAAGTAATGGGTAGCGCTCGTCAAATTAAAGTTAAACAAATACATTAGCGCGCCTGAGCGTGCCTGAGCGTGCCTGAGCGATTCACCCGATCCATTATTATTTCAAAAAGTATAAGTATTAAATTGAAGTTTGAAGTATTTGCACGTGTAAAAGCTAGCTAAATGATGGCGCGGAGCAAATTTGCAGAATAAACCTTTTTTATATAAAGAATCGCTCGGCCGATATTCAATTCAGACTCGACACACATTCACATTGCCATTCCCTTTAACTGTCGTAATAAATAAAAAAAAAAAAAACTATTGTTTTTCTCTAAAATCCTTGACGTTGATCGATATCGCGCCTCCTCCTCAGTCCAATACAGACTCGAGACCAATGTATGATTGTATAATTGAATTGTATAATAACGTGCCTACGCGCGTTATTATTACGATTCCAATTACGTAAGCGAGTCATCGATCGATTTACGTCGTTGACATTTACACGTACACGCGTTGCCTGCGTATTTACTGACTTGTTAAAAACAACTAATGAGAAGGAGAACGGAAGTAACGGTACTTCCGACAACGACGACGAGCGAGTTCCATGTCCATCGACCAGGTCGATGGTCGATGGTCGCCTTAAATTATTACGACGTAAGTGGGAGGGGGGAGGGGGGGAGGGGGGTGATTGTAATAATTAAGATTAAGAGGACAAGCTCTTGTGGTACGTTGCCGCGAAGTAAAATCTCTGCGTTAAAGAGTCGCGCGTGACATTTTATCGGATAACGTGTAACGCGCGGTCGATTGGAATTCTCGAGGCCCGAGCAATAAATTCAATCGCGAACAAACAACACGACTGAGAAAAGATCCGGATTGCTGCTTCCAATCTCGAGCGAAAACGCACACAAACACGTCCGTTTCGGCATTTCACGACTTTGTTCTCTCTTCTAATTTTCTACCTTTCTCTCTCTTTTCTTTTTTCCTCTTCCTCTTCTTTTCTTTTCTTTTCTTCTTTTCTTCTTCTTTTCTTTTCTTTTAGTTCACTTGTTTCTCGATTGGTTAAAAAAAGAAAAAAGAAAAAAGAGAGAGAGAGAAAAATTACATTCCAGAAATATATTGAAGTCCTTGGAAGGAGAGGGAAGGAGAGGGAAGGAGAGGGAAGGAGCTTTCGGCCCACCGAAATACCTTTTCTCTTCCCCTTGCAGTTGTCTCTTTAGCGGATAATTGCTGGTACAATAGACAGAATCGATTTAACGCTCATTCGATACTTTTTAGATGAAAAGTATTTTTATTTATAACTACTGAAAGGCTACACGTCTACACGTGCAAACGTACATATATATATAAAAACGATTGCATTAAATGATGGGATGAATAGTGAGATAAAGATAAATATGAGGGCCGGCCGAAATGCAATATTACATTTCAAACGAAGAAACATCAAAAAGCAAGTATCATATAATCCCGAGTAGAATAATTTCCCGATTACGTAGGAGAGTTAGCGTTAAGAGATCGTTTCAACGTGAACGACGAGGCGGGGCGGGGCGGGAAGGGGGAGATAAAACGAGATGTGCATATATAGATATATATACACATGTATTTGCAAATATTAATACATCAACGGCAGAGTAGAACTTTATGAAAAAAAAATTAGGTATTTGAATATCCTTAAAATTCGTATATTATTAATCGTTCATAATCATTCGTTACACAATTAATTATTTTACGAATTCTTCTTCTTCTTTTTTTTTTTTTTTAACAAATACTTGATTCGAAAGCCACTCACTGCCTCTGCGGGTCCTTTATTTATTCATTTATTTGTTTATGTATTCATTTATTTACTCGTTTATTTATTCGTGTATTTACGCTTTTGTTTGCTCTCGTCGAGAGTATTACGAGTTAGCGTAATATTTAAAATGCTAGTAATTAATGGTTTTTTTTGTTTGTGCCAAGCTCTGTCAAGCCTATATATATGTATGTATACGTTATGAGCTGGGGTTGTAGCAAAGTCGGCCGCGGATGAGTCTAAGAAAGACGTCGGAGGAAGCCAACAACATTTCGCATTACGGGACAATAAGCGCGGCCGGTGGACATTCATGACATTTATTAGCCCCCTGATCCCGCGTCATTGTTCCCTTAATACATAAATGCGTGGGTGTACAGGTCGGGTTTATTTTATATAACTCCGCGTTCGTTGGAGCAGTAATAATTGAGGCAATAATTTATCCGTATCTTCGATCGCGTTCTTATTTACAATCTGCCTCTACTGTCCCACCCATAAGGTTGGGGGGGGGGTGAGGGAAGGGGTTAAATAATGACAAATAGTCAGTTTGGATAATAAGAGCGTGTAAGCCCTTAACGAGTTTTGCGCGTATCTAGATGGGCCGAGAGCTATTACCCGTCCATTTCCCCGGGAAACGTAGATCCGCCGAGAGAAAAAGGGTGGGGCGGCGAGGGGGGCCTATTTGTCGACGGCCCTGGCTGTGGCCGAACGATCTCCGTGAATCACCCCCTCCTCCCCACCCACCCAATAACCCGAATAACCTTAAAGGTCGCAGGAGTAGAGTGGCTTAACCGACTACGGTGTTGTCTGGCTCGAGTGTCGGTCACGTGACCACACCAGCCCCGACATCGTCCCCGTCCCCCTGCCGCCGAGCGGTCAACACAACGTCCCTTGGCTCTTGGCTCGTAAGGCGAATTAAAAAGAGCCGGGGCGCTAAAGAAGTACCCGGAGAAGCGTCACCCGGTGGTGCGAGGAGAAGCGTTGCAGGTGCACCGTACGAGGACCGGGTCCTTATTGGGGCTGGGTGAGGCGGCGAGGGGACCTAAGGCCATTAGATGGAGCTCGGCTAAGTCGTGGGGTGGGGGGGGGGGGGGACTTTGCACGACCCTTCAATCCAGTTAGCTCGTTATGGCTTAGCGCCGCAGATAAACGCACATCGAAGCTTTGCACCTTGCTTCCACGGCAGGTCGTGCCCCGCTTCCTGCCTCTTCCACTTTTCTATCTAACGGGAGCGTAGGTGAGCGGGGGGGCGGCGGTCGGGGGGTGGCGGATGTGTGCCTACGCCTACTCGCACTGCGTAGTAGGTGGCGCTCGCGGCGCTCACGGCTCGCCTCCCCGTCTTTTAGCGCCCCATCCTGTCACTCCCTTCGTCCCTCCCTTCGTCCCCCCCACCCTTTACGGAGCACGTATTCCGCCATTCTTGGTGGCGATTCGCAGGGAATTCCTTGGGAATTATACGAGGCGGCACTGCTGGGCTACTCCTGGCCAGAGCATTTTCTCATGCAGGCCGAAATTAATCTTTCATAATTAGCCAAACACGATGCATTCAACTAACGCTATACCCCCCCGCCACCTATATATTTTCTCGTCTTTTCTCCTCGTGACGTTCGAGCGGCTGACTCGGCGGACCTTTGTTAAATAATCGCGGCAATCCGTGTCGGATAGGATAAAAGGGTTTTCGGGACGGGTAAGGACGAAGGCCGGCCTTGCAACGGACAAAAATCAATAATCGAGGTCCCATAAGTAAAAGGACGCAAGCCCTGTGCTTAATTCTATTTTAAGGGCATCGAATACATTACCCACGAAAAAAAAGTATTTGAAAATTTGAAAATTTGTGAAATTTAAGCTGTTCGGATTCCTATACACGTTCACTTGCTCGACAATTCAAAAATACCACTATTACTTAAGATCGCCTGCGAATATACTTGGCGCGCTATACAAAAAAAAAAAAAAAGAAGAAGAAAAAGAAAGCGCTTTGTACATATTTTATACTTTATTTAAGCTTGGATGTGAAGGTTCATTAGACCGTAATATCCGAGACAAGTTTGTTTTGTTTTCTCTAAGTAACTTTATACCGTCGTCATATTTCTCATATTGTTGAAGAAGAAAAATAAAATAAAATAAAATAAAATAAAATAAATAAATAATTGAGATTTAATGATAAGTTAATACGTTCCTCGGATAATATTTCCTTTAGAATACTCGAGCGTGAATTTATAAAGCAAATTAACTTCCTCGGTATCCATCTTATAAAGTTAACAATTATGCATATTAGCTTAAGGTTATTGTTAAATGGGATATGCTGTCGAGTTGAGGACAGGACGTAAAAGTATGTTGACCTAATGAACAGCCGAGCGAGCCGGGCTCGAAATATTTCTTCCTTTAATGGTTACGACGCATAAGTGCGTGAGACATTTGGCAAAGCCATTTAAGAAAAGGGGGGTGGCGGAAAGAGGGGGTGAGGGGGCATACGTCGGCGGAGTGCCGTTCCTTATCAGCCTCTGGCCACGCTATGTCGGAGCTGCTCCTCCGGACAACGACTCCTCCCCATGCTTCGGGGATGCTTCGGAGAAACGTCCCATCGCCCCCGCTCTGACCACCCCCCGAACCGCCGACCCGAACCGCCGACCCGATCTATCCGCGACGACGACGACGAGGACGACGATTAGATCGAGCCCGGAACGACGGATTATTCGAAACCCCCTCCCTCCCACGACCTTGGCCTCGCCGCCCACCCTCTCACCTCCCCTCTACCCCAACAACCCCCTCGCAACCCTCGCGCTTACCCCGTCGTAATCCTCATCCGAGCTCGAGAATCCTCAAATTGCATTATCCCTTTCCCTTAGTTCTTAATAATGCACTTAAACTCTTGACCCAACTGTCCTCCCTCCCCTCCCATCTCCCCCCATCTCCCATCTCCACCCATCTCTACGTTTTTATCACTTTTTCACAAACGGCTCGTCTCCTCCTTTTCTCACGTATATTCCCGTTATCGTATATCTATCTATCTATCTATCTATATATATATACACATATCTGTATATGTAGATAAGCATGGACAGGTCGTGTCAAACTCAGATCCCATTATGCCTAGCGTTACGATAAAGTAAATAGAGTTTAACGATTCCAATCATCCAGTGATATCGGCTAAAATCCGCCTCGATCGGAATAATGAGAAACATTTAAAGAGAGCTTCGGGGACATTTTCGTATTACAACGGAGTAGTTGCGCGTGAATTTATGTGAGATTAAGGGGTCGAACGAACGTGTTACTGAGACGTGCAGGTAATCGGAGAAGCCGGAATTCGTAGGGACGAAGATAGGAATCAGATAGTCAGATAGGAAGGAAAGAAAAAAGAAGAAAAAAAAGAAAAAATGAACGAAAAACGAAAAACGAGGAGCTAGTGAATCCCGGAGGCTGAGTAACAAACGCTCGGGCGCTTAAGGAAGCAGGGCGGGGGGCTGCTGCGGAGAGCACGCCGCGGGAGTGATGAGCCTAACCTCACTAAAACACGAGCATCCGTGCAAATCGGAGGCGTTTTATTGTACGACTTCCTTCAAAGCCAAGAGAATTATCCCCGCAGGTGTCCGCAGGTGTCCGCAGGTGTCCGCAGGTGTCCGCAGGTGTCCGCAGGTGTCCGCAGGTCCGAGCGGACTCGAAACTCTTTTATGGTTTTATAGCGGCTATGCGAGTGAGAGCTCCCTTATCCACTAGTAATACGCTCTTTGTTAATTATAAAAAAAAAGAAAAAAGAAAAAAGATAAAGAAAAAACTTTGTGATATTTGAAAGTTTTTATAAGCGTAGCCGAGAGGAAAATCTCCTTATTTTAATATAACTTTAAATACGTTAATTTGAATAAATTATAAATGTTTGTATAATCTCGGTTATTTTATATGGCTTAGAAAATTATTATTATTATTATTGTTATTATCTTATTTATTCGCTGGGTATGTTGTTCTTAAATTGTAATCTCGGCCTCAATTATTCTATAGACCGTTTGTTTGTTAAAAAATAATTAACATCTCAGAATATTCTCTCGAATTCGCCGCACGGCTCTCTTATCCTTAATTAAGCTTAATAATAATTTTTGTAAATTATTTTCTTCTCCCTCGATGCTTGAAAAATTAGGGGTAAAAAAAAATTAGGGGTAAAAAAAAAATCAAGAATAACAAAAACGTAACTTTCGCTTTATACAAGTGGCGAATACGAATTAGGGTTATGTATACGTCACGTTCCGCAGTACTTAACGTCCCATTAATACTTTTATTATTACGTTTCATAATGCGTTCTTTTAATAATCGGTAAAACTTATCGATAATCTTAAACGTACATAAAGGGTATTTTATTACATTTATTATAAAGATATTCCGGCATTTAATTACGAAGTGCATTTTATCAAACATGATAATGGGAGATGGGGGGGGGGGGGGCAGGAAGGGGGCATGGGGGATTAAATGAAAATTATGAAAATACTAAATTACACTCCATTTTAATAAGATGGAAATTTATTCCGTAAACAAATTACTTTATTTGATATTTTTATTAAACTTGCTGATGCAAATTGAAACGTTATTTTAAGGATAAGTAAGTAAGGCTGTTTATTCATTCGTCGATACGAATTTCATTGCGTAAGCGCAAAGCCTATTTGTCATTATAAATACGTAATAGTCACATTTCAATGTACTCTTAAAGTATCCACTTGGCAATAATTCATTACCGAATTACATATGATTCGAACGGGTGCGCGCGCACAGATACAACATAATAATAATAACTGAATAAATAAATAACTGAATAAATAAATAACTAATGTAATAAGTAAATAAAATACAAATAAAAAAAAAAAAAAAAAAAAAAAAAAACTCGACCGATTTCCATAAATTGCTAAATGCTACAAATTATCAATACAAGGAGCTGTGGAATTGTCTTAAATTTATGTAAATTGTTTTTAATAGCATTAGAGTTTCCTGACTGAATTAACCTGACTTTGTTTTGTTCTGATATCCTAACAAATGCCTTCGTTATGCTAATAATCTGCTTACACGATTCATTTTTTTTTTATCCTACTTCGCTCGGATCCTCATACATGCGTTACACGCGTGGCATCGATCCTCGAATGATTTACGGTATTCGAAAGGGGGTGGGGTGGGGGTGGGGGAGGCGTAGCCTTGCGATGAAAAATGATCTTTTCATATTGGATAGAAAATGTTTAAAATCGCTTGGGAATTTAAATGAAGACCAAACACGGGCACATATTTAATTAAATACTTGGCCATTATTTCAGCCGCGCGTTACGGCGTTACCATAATTCTAAAGAACTTTCCCGAGCGATAAAGCATTTGAGCTTGATTTAGTGGACCGAAGTATTTCTGTTCTATCATTCCTTACCAATAATATATGTCTGACGTTCGGCTCTTACGGCTTTATACAAAACGAATGCACGAATTTTCCTATTCTGCCATTTAATGGGGAAGAAAATGAAAGAAAGAAAAAGAAAGAAAGAAGATGAAAGGGAAATAAAACAGAAAACTTGCACGTTCCCGTGAAAAAACCTTCATCAAATTATAATAACAAGTCACTGTTTTGTAATAAATTCCGAATTTAATATCTTGCATCTATCGGATAATTGATTTAATTTGAATAATTTCTTGCTGCTTAAGCGTCGTATTAATTTTCTTTTCTACGTCATTGAAAGTACACGTTAAATGAAACTGTAGCGTGACACATTACTTGAATTACTCTACAAACAAAAAAAACTTTTTCCGTCTCTCGTAGCCCCAATGTATTATTCGTAGAAAGATTTTCTCCCCCAAATATTTCACATTTTCATTGATTACTTGGAAAATCGGACACTTTTTATTATCATCGTAACACAATCAATGCAACAAACAATAGAGAATTCTTTTTCTAACACTGAGTAATTATTACATTCATTATGGCTTATGTAAAATGTCCACAAAGGTGGAGAAATATATTTCAATTGCAATTGAAACACAGACAAACACAATTCTTTATCGATAAATATTTTCACGAATAACGGCGAGAAATGCACTTTTCCACTTAAGAGAGTATCTTCTTATGCAAAAATGTTTTAACATTGCCTGGCCGTGTACGCAGATTGACCGACCCAAGGTACACATAAAAGTATGTAATAACGCGAATTCGTAAGAGAGATGATATTCTTATAAAATCCTTAGGTCGCTAGTCTGTTTGCTCGATACTGTCGACCACATCATAACGTTTACCTTTACACGATAAATAAATTCGTATCTTGTTTCATTTGTCTGCCGTATTCTCTGCTCCTATACGAAACTCAATGGAATTTCGCGTTAAATAGGGTTTTTTTTTCCTCCTCCTCCCCCGCCCCCCACGCAATCACTATGTACAAATCGTATAGTTTGGCGGGATATAATTTGGTGGCGGCCCTCGATAAGACGTGTAAACGATATACTTGAGCTACGAAAACAACGTTTACTCGTAATTAGGAAAAGCAGATTTACGCAATTACTTTCCAATCTTCTGTTACGTTATATATATATACATATATTATTTATTTATTTATACGATGTTGTTAAAAAATGTTTTAATCACATGACATAAAGCGTAATTAAATTGACAAGATCCTTTTAATGTACAACCACTGAAAAGTAATACATGTCTGAAGATTTTCAAACGCACGCACGCACGCACGCACGCAAAACGCGCGAACGAAATCTAACGGTTTTGAATGAAATTATTAGAATACAGAGGTGCACTCGCTTTGGTATTTCGTTGCTCCGAGGTGCGAAAGAGTAAACGCGAATTATTATTCAATTGAAAACAACGAAGCATTTAAATATAATTGCATTGAGAATTATATAACATTGGAGCATTGTTGTGATCCTTCGTGTGCCGTATGTACAATTTTCAATAAAATTTACCCATGAAATTCAAGATACATTTAAAATTCAGAATACAACACACGGCATATATATATATACATGAATATCAGGCTTGTACAATCTTTAATTGGTAGTAATTATCATTGAATGTAATGGAATGTAATGATGGAAGGCTGTTTTCCCCCAATAACCTCAGCACTTCGTACGAATGAATATATATATTTTGTAATAGCCCGGGGAAATTTCCCGTAGAATATCAGTTTTTAAAAATACGGTAAATACGGGAAAAATCGTCTCGGCGCGTAATATTGACTCGCTTACGAGCGTCCCGTGGCCTGGATGGATTCGAACAATCGACAAGCACTTCTCGCATCCTTATCGTCGCATATATAATTCCATAGATCCCGTGGGGCGGTAGACGCGCGCGCGCGCGCTCCTTAACGCTTTCCTACAAGCGACGATCCCCGAATTTATGTAACGGAATAAAGATTTTATTCGGTCCATTGTAATGGTACGCTCGGGTCACAGTGGTCGATATCGCTTTCGCTGGATTTCGGTCCTACGGAATTAAGGGGTCCGAGAGGGTAACGAACCCCCTCCCCTTTCCACATACGATTCTCTTATCTCTTCTTCTTCTTCTTCTTCTTCTTGTTCTGCTTCTTCATCTTAATGATCCTGTTGTTCGGCAAGGACGTTTAATAAATATGCGAGGGGAGGATCACGAATCGCTCAATTATAGAACGGCATTTGATAAATAGCGCTATTGCGGCCGTTGCGTTGATTATAGCGTAAATTACGATCTTTGTTAAAATTTCAATGACGGATATAATTTCTGCCAATAAAGGCCGCTTGCTGCCTACTCTCTCCTTTTATACGTCCGGATAGATTTCAATTTACATTTCCATAAAGCCGACGTACGTAGCGCGAATTTTCAATACATAACTTAAGCGTTATTATTAAATCTCGTTTTATTAAATCCCTGGCCGAACTTCTGACCATCCAATTCTTTATTTTCACTCCCTCCGACCGAGAGCACGCGGGCCAACGGCTAAGCACGCGGACGGGGCCCAATAACTTCTTAACAACGAGAACCATCACCGACATTACTCATTCAACGTCGAAATACTATAATGCGACAGCTCGTGCGCGTGGGTGTGTGCGCGTGGGTGTGTGTTTTTTCTTTTACAACCGAAACGCTCTCTCCAAGTCCCCCCTCTCTCTCTCTCTCTCTCTCTCTCCTTCGTAAATTTTTATCCGCTTTGAATGGCGCTTGGCTTGCCAACTGTGTCGTTTTGAAAATCATAGCCGAGTGGAGAACGGAACGTTAAGGGGATCCCAGAACGTCCTCAGCCAGTTCATTTTCGGAATATTTATTTTTTCAAAACTCCCCCCCCCCCGTTTACGGATTTCAAGACGTCGAAAGCCTCGAACAATCGGAACAAAGAACCTTTGTAAGGAGGCACGAAAGTAGAAGGGCTGCCCTATAGCGAAGACTGGATCGCGTTGTCGGGGGGGGGGGGAGGGCGATATCGGGTACGGCATACGTAGAGGATGAGGATGAGGATGAGGAGGGGCTGCGTGGGTTCGCTTAGCTCTCGCGCGAAATAGCGCGGCTTACACCCCCGCGAGAGAACGATCGACACTTCGCCATTGTTGCACCTGGGTGGGAGGGAGGGGGAAGGGAGGAGATGCCTTTGTTGCCTCTTGCTCTCGGTGCGGCTCGGTATCTTCGTGGCAGGCATCCGCTTTGGCCACGGGCTCACTCGATCAAGTAAGCGGGCCAATAATAAAACGGGGCAGTTGCCAGTGTAGACGCTCCAGTGTAGCCGCCACCCCCCCCCCCGGCCCCTAAGACGACAATCGACGGCATCTACGAAGCGTCGCCGTACATATATATATATATATATATAGAGAGAGAGAGAGAGAGAGAGAGAGAAGAGAGAAGAAGAAAAAAATTCACGCGCCTGCGTGGCGCAAGGAAGGTAAAAGCCCCGAGAGCGAGGCCAACGAGCTGTACGAGCCCGGCCGGGGGTGATACGAGGTGCCGAGAGGCGCACACGGCGGCCACAGCCGGTGAAGGGGACATAAGGAATAGGCCTTTTAAATCCTTAATAAGAGGAATGAATGAATTCGAGTTTAGTTTTTCGTTTTTCTCGAGCTCTCCCTCCCTCCCCCACCCCCAGCGCGGAAAGCCGAGGTTAACCTTGAACATTGCGAGGACCCCCACGGACTTGGACTTGTACCCCAATAACAATTGGGCCAATAATTGGGCTTATTGAACTTTGGCATGTCGCGTACAGGGAGACGAGTGACGCGTATTATCATGGATGAAGAATAAGGGGATGATCACACAGCCGACGGTTGTCGGTAAAAGTCAGAGTGTCGGTGACGCAACGACGAGTATCCCCGTCAGGATTCTTGTTATGAAAATTATAAGGATCGTTGCGGCAGCAGCAGCAGCAGCAGCTCGTTGTTTCAGCAGGTTGCTTTTAATTATCCCGACGAAACTCTATCCCCGTAATTATTAAACGGTATAGGCCAAAGTTCCCTAAAGCTTTAGCCGTAAAGCTATAAAATTTGTAAAGAGCAAAGTGCTCGTCAAATATTTACGATATTACGCTCGTCGGGATACGGTGAGCGCGTGCGCGTGTATGCGTATGCGTGCGCGCGTGAGATAAGGGCAGAGAGAGAGAGAGAGAGAGAGCGGGGAGAGAGCAATGATTATATAATTATTGGAACTCGGTGAGAGCACGTAAGGAAGGGATAAGGTTAGACTTGGCCGTGTAAGTCCACCGAGGGGTAAAGGGACATTGCTGGACATTGCTGGACATTGTCGGGCGCCACTCGACACTCAACGATAATAACGTTAATAAGTTGATAAGCATTGTAGCGAATTTAATGGCTCGTGAAGAGGTACGTAGCGCTATAATCGAGTTTATTTTACTGCTTGTCTTTGAGTTCCGCGTGATATCGAGTACGTGCTCTAACCCGAGCTCTTCCTCATCGGTAAGAAGCTCATCCGCCCCCCCTCCGCCCCCAATAACCCCATCGCGCGACAACAATATCTCCGAGGATGGCCCATTGTGAAAAAAAACGAATCGTGACTAAATAACATCTTCCCCACAGCCATGGACAGAAACAGCTATATTTATTTATTTATTTATTTATCTATTTATTTATTTAACAATTAATAAGAATGTCAATGTCTCGCCAGTGGTAATAAGGATAATGATTTATTGTGAAATGTTTGCAGTGCCGGTGGTGCGCGTGGTGGCCCTTGTCGGGGAGCCGGCCTATCTGCCATGCGACATATCGCCGAGCCAGGACGACGACGCCGTGCGTCTGATCCTCTGGTTCCGGGACGACCGGGGCAGCTCTTCGTCCTCGATATACAGGTAAGCCGACTCTATACCCAGTGTACCACTACACGTGGTTGCGCGGGCGAAAGGCCGTAAGGCGAGCCCGGTGACGGAAGGGGGGGGTTGTTGGGGTTGTTGTTGGAAGGGAGGGTGGGTAAATCGGGTCAGGTGCTTGGGGATGCCCCTCGACGACACGAATCACGGGCTACGGCGTTATTTTTAATCGGCGGCGCGTTCAATTTTCTCCGGTAAACAGAGTGGCAGAGGACGGACGGACGGACGGACGCATGTACATCATCGGCTCGAGTCGTCGAGTCCTCTGAACTTTTGCTGTACGCGTACTCCAGCCCGTCGTCCATGCGATGCTTTCCATGCCCCCGCGTTTCGGCTCCGCTCGAACGAAACGAAAACTAAATGAAAGTGGCCAAGAGAAGTCCGTCGACAGACTGACTGACTGACTGACTGACTGACTGACTGACTGACTGACTGCCGATAACGATTAGACAGCTGCAAGGTAGATCAAGAGACGGATAGAGGGGGGTGGGGGAGCGGAGCGGAGCGGTAGTGGCAGTAGTAGAAGTTGCGTGCCAATATTGACTATTGATCCCTCGCATTACTGATATTCAATAATAAAGCATTTATTGTGTATTTTTAATCAGCTTTCTCACTTAGAAGGCCGTAAAAGCTCTTGGCTTCCACCTTAAGCCTCGACTCCGTTCTCCTTAAATAACACTATGCGCCCGGCTAATGGTCATTCGGCGCTTTATGCTCCCTGCACTTTGCGGGGGGGAGAGGGGGGGGGGTAAGGGAGACGCGCCGGCGCATAGGATACCCGACGCGGATAGTTAAAAAGAAATTCGATAGCCCGGACCGCCTTGTATTGCGGTAACGAGAGCGAAGTAACAACCAAGACGTAATAATAATAATAATAATACCTTTATTTTTATTTTTTATTTTTTTCTTCCTCTTCCTCTTCTTCTTCTCTTTTTCTCCGAGAGGGCAATCCGCGGGTAAATGGAAAAGCCGACGCGATAAAACGTGTAATCCGAAAATGTGAAAACTCTCGCATAGCCGCGGGCGAGCGAGCGAGCGAGCGAGCGATTAGACCGAAGCTTATTAATTAAAAGCAGCGTATAATCCGCGAATAATGAGAAGTAATGCGTTACCAGGGCATCACGAAGCCCCGTAAGTATTGGGCTGCACACCCTCTCATCAACCGGCTCCCTTCTCTCTCTCTCTCTCTCACTCGTTGACTATTACGGACCGGAGACAATGACGCGCACGGGAATGCTTATCTTGGGGGGGGGGAGGTTATTGGGTGTAGTCGAGGTCGGCCAAATGACGACGGGGCTACGAAGTTAATTTCAGGGGGAGCGAAGGAGTCGGCGGGAGGGACGAATTCGATAATCCATACGTTTTACACGTATTCAAATGGAGCTGTGGCGGGAGACCGGGCTTACCCGACTCTTAATCTTAAATTAGCGCTTAGGTAGGCGTAGCCGCGGGTTCGGCCGCTCATAATAATTACAAGTCGGGCTACGACTTTTCGGAATTCCGGGCGAAGCGTTATAAACAAAGTCCTTGCACTTCCCATGGCCACCCACGGCCCTTTCCCCTTCGTAATAATTCGTAATACCACCCTCGCTCGCTCGCTCCCTACCAATGTTCTCCGACCTTTTATTGGGATTATCGGTGGGCAGATCTCGCGACGTCGGACTCCCTTGACGTACCGCCAACTCCCTTGACTCGTCGTCGTCCCTCTCCTCAGCACTTCACTTCTCACGCAGCGGAGGCTTACGCCACCTCCACCGCGTCCAACACCCCGCGCGCACACACGTAGCGCAGGTGCCGTACGACGGGCTCGTAAGCACCACGTATACGCGACGCTTGGTTAATGACCTCGCAAAGTGTAAAACAAAAAAAAAAGAAGAAGAAGAAGAAGAAGAAGAAAAAACAGAAAGAAAAGAAAAGAAAAAGGGAAACTCGGAGAACGAGCTAAAGCGTAAGCGGAGAAATTGCTTCCCCTGTAGCGGCGGTGGCGTGAACAGCGAGAGAGGGAGAGAGAGCGAGGAGGAGCGGGGATAAATATCAAGAGGCCTAAGTGAAAACGACGACGATGGTTCTCGGGGAAATCTCGTCTTGCTCGTCCTCTTTCTTCCACCTTCACCTCCTCATCGGCCTCGACATCCTCATTTTATGCGGGCTCGTCGTATTCGTCTCCGTCGTCGTCTCCGTCCTCTCCATCGTCGTCGTCGTCGTCGTGGTCGTCGTCGTCGTCGTCACGACCCCTTTTCTTTCCCGCTTTTTATTTTCTCCATTCTCATTTTCTTTTGTTCTGCTGCTTTTTACTTGACAGCCGCGATTTCTCCCTCGAGAATGATAGAAAGAGGTGGGCCGGGGACGGCTAAAGGAGTACGGGTGACTTGTGGGGGGGGGGCGAGGTGGGAGAGGAAGTAAGAGAGGAAGGTCGCCGTTGCCGTTGCCGTTTCGACTAACGGAACGATATTCAGTATTTGCCGCCGCACTTGTCTTGTAAATACCACCTCGACACATTGCCAAATTTGCCCGGCCAGTCTAGATAAAAGCTCGGCATCCTCCTCCCTACCCCACCCCAATAACCCGTTTCCCCTCTCCGCCAAGAACGGATTTAATCGTTTCAAATCAACTGGCGAATCATCAACTTACACTTAACAATAATAATCTGGTTAAATAGAAGAGAAGAGGCGATTTTTTCTTTTTCTTTTGGAAAGAAAATAATGTCCAGAGATCGATGGTAATTAAGCCTCTTCGAATATGTAAATGTAATGCCACGGAGATGGTGTATGCTTCTTTTTCTCTCTCCCCCCCCCCCCCCCCCCCCATTGCAAACTAGAACGCATCGCATGAGAGGCAGAGGGAAATGAAAACCACGATTTTACGATATAAAAGAGTAAATGAAAAAAAAAAAAAAAAAGAAAAAACTAATACTGTTAATAGGACATCGTACATGTCATAGAAAGTCGTGTAATTTGCCTTTTTAATTTTCGCCTTCGTGAAAACTATATATACATATATATCTGTTTATAGGTAATACAAATAAGGAGATAATGAAAACATTGAATTCCAATGGTATGGAAGGGAATCGCGAGGAATGAAATGCATCGGGAGACAATAAATACATTTTTATTACTGCATCGATTGTTTGTACCCGTAGAACCATTAAATTGCCATTATTTTAATTATATAATTAATTAATTAATTAATTAATTAATAATATGAGATGTCTTATTAAGCGTGCAAGGATGGGAATACGAAAAATTCCAAGTTGATTAAAAGGTATTTAAATAACGAACTCGCCTTTATGAATTCGTTAATTACAGTACAAATATCAATATTGCAATTATTATTATTTTACCATCACGTTTTTTACAACGTCCCTTAATAAATCCCTTAATCCTTGACATTTTAATATTCGAAAGTAACTTTTTTTTCATCTATACGGTTTTCTTCATATATTTTCTTTTCCATAATGCGAAGCTTTTAAAAACTCTTGTAGCCGTTTACTTTGGATAATTGCATCTTAGCTGTCTAAGGGGGGGGGGCGTAATTATTGGTACAGATCTGCATAGGAGAATAAGGAATGACGTTGTATTTAAAGGAACGTATCGATTTAAAGTCCGGTTTCAATTTTGTAATATGAATTAATGACTCGTAAGGTTATTGGGGTTATTGGGGTTATTGGGGATTTAATAGGATTTAATTGGCGTGGGCGTGATTTTGCGCCGAGCGGCAACGTAAATTTGGTTGATTTGGATAAAGTGATAATGTGTAAAATAACGTGGAGAAGCTCGGAAGCCTGAATGGGTACGACGACGACGAGTGGTTGGGTAAGGAGAGGAGAAAGATTCATATCGGCCGGTGGGGTGAGCGCGCGGGGGTGGAGGAGGAGGAGGAGGAGGAGTTGAACTCCCAATGGAAAAGGCACGATGATGCATAAAGTATATATATATTTTAAAGGCTACTCGAGTAATCTCGATATCTGAAAATTTATGAGACTTTTCCATTTGCTCGTCCGAAAAGAGTACATACAGGGAAAGAGAAATACAAAAATAAATAGGGAGAGCTTATTGTGAGCGGGGCTGAGGAAGGAAAGCAACTGTAATGAAGTACGTATGCATAAAAGCATTCACTCCCAACTGCGAGAAGAACAAGAACAAGAATAAGAAGCAGAAGAAGAAGAAGAAGAAGAGCATCGCGTGTCTTTTAAAAGCATAAATGTATACGTGGGACGTCGGGCTCGTGTGCTTCGATCCCGCGCTGAAGGGCGGCGGCGGTGGCGGTGGCGGTGGTGGGGGTGGGGGGATGAGTAGAGATGATACGGCTTCCCGGGCTCCTCTCTCTCCCTCTCTCTCTCTTTTCGGATTCCGACTCGCTCGCGCGTCCCAACTTTATATATACGCATACCTCGACAGGGACTCTTGCGTTCGCCTCAACGTCGTAGGTCTTTATATATATAAAGAAAACAAAAAAAAAAAAAAAAAACAAAAAAAAGAAGAAGAAGAAGAAGAAGAAGAAGTAGAAAAAAGTAGCCGCAAAGGGAAGCGATGACATCGTGGTGATCTGGCAGCGGCAGCGGCATCGGCCACCGGAGCACCCATTTCTTCTCGCCAATTTCACTTTGGCCGACTACGACTATCCGACTGTGCTCGCGTTTATCATCATAGCGCCGAGAGAAAAATACGAAGATACATTGATGGAAGAGCTGCCTCTGCTGCCCTCTGCCTCTGCCCCTGCCTCCCGTCCCGCCCACCGCTGTTCGCGCGGCCTTTTTATGAGGGGCGAGTTGCTGAACCCGGGACGGGAAGCCCCGGGGCTGCATCGTCTCACCGAGAAGGATTTTCCGGGTCCCCATCACTTATCAGACTCGCCCCCCCTCCACCTCCACCCCCCCGCCCCGGTTCTCATTTAGTATAAATGGAGATGGATAAAAGTGACGGCCTCGACGCCGCCGCCGCCTGCCCTACCTTCCACCCACCCTACCTACCTACCTACCTACCTCCATCCCACCACAATACAACAGGGGGGCGGGGGCGGGGAGGAATAAAGATGCGCCGGCCAACGGAGTACACGTATCGCGGGTACTCTGCTTACGCTATATATAACCCCAAGAGCCGAGTGATTTCTTCTTCTTCTTCATCTCAGCCCCTTGGATCGAACCCTGCACGGGTTTAACTTGCCTATGCGCGTGCATCGCAGATGCGTTACACTAAGAATGATGGACCGTATTACACGGCCAAGACGAGAACTTTTACGGAATTTTATAGACACGTCCCGCGCGTACTTGCCCGGACTATTGTTATTATTACGTTTCGTTATTCGAGCCCTGGGGATCCGGGACTTTGTCAAAGATACCTAAGGCCTCTCAATTCTTCTGGATTCCGAAGAGGATCTTGGGCCGAGCCCAAGCTCACCGCCGTCAACTGACTAACGTCAACGCCAAAAGAACTTTAAATTTACTCCGTCGGTACGTATCATCTTCTTGATCGAGCGCATCCGACGGGGACGCCTACGTAAAACAAAGCCACCCCCTCACGACATAAGTTTCCCGTCGATTATCTGCCCGTCGTGCGTTTCAGGCATATAACCCCCGCAATAACCCCAATAACCCCGCCGAATTCGTTTGGCATTGTTTCGCTCTGTCGATAGGACACGAAAATCCGGATTCCCTGGGGGAGCTGATAAAATGCTGGGAAGGCCAAACGACATGTTTAGTGGATTAGCCGAGTGAAAAATGCAAGGATTCGCGTAAAACGACGTTACAGACAGACGGAAGAATTCACGTAAGCGCCGGCCGCGGTAGGAGCTGTCGCGGGAAGGGCGGGGGCCGACGCGAAATTACGCCGACCTTTCCGGGTCGGGATCGTGTTCTACCGGCGAGCCTCTCGGCGAGCCCCTTGGCCCCTTGGCCCCTTGGCCGAAACCGACACCGCGGACTGACCCTCTCCACCCACCCCCCCCCCGGCAGTCCCGACGCCTACTTCGCACACTTGGAGCTCTTGTTGGTCTTGTTCCCGTCCCCTGATTGTCAATCGGGGTCATTACGACCGAACCGCCCTCCTACGTTAAATCACCACAATTAAAGCCATAGATCGTCAACGTCCCCTCGTCCGTGCATTTATGATTCATTGATCGGTCGATTGTAGATTGTGTACGATGATTATACGGGCAACGGGCAACGGGCAACCGTGGCGATCGATTCGCCAATCACATCTCTCACGTTTTGTTTTTTGTCAGGGGCATTTTCCATTCAATCGGACGTCAAATATTATTTTTAATATCGATATAAAAGTTAGTCGGTAGGATCGGCGACGTGTTTGGCGACGCGACACGTCTCCGGGGCGGACACGTCTCCGGGGCGGACACGTCTCCGGGGCGGACAATAACGAATTATAATTAATTTTTTTATTCCCGCGACTCGACAAAACTCAATTCTGGGTGATTATGTAAGCCCTGGGTTAATAACGCTAATGGGTTAAATTGAGGCCAGCTCCGCTCGACACCCGAATCACTTGTAACGCCCGAGCGTACCTTTCATATCGGACCCAGTGCCATTACTATTGTTAGTACATCCCCGCTCGGGGGAGGTGGGTGGCGGAGGGGTGGGTGGCGGAGGGGTGCCAAATAAATAAATAAATACTTTTATCAGTCGAGACAAAAACTGATATTAATTTGGAGTCCTCTGGTAAAATTAAATATCAATATTTGTCTTCGATATTGGGAAGCTCGTCCAGGGGATGCCGAGGATTGCCGAGGAATGCCGAGGCAATGCCGAGGAGCCGCAGATCGGGCATTCGAGTCGATACCCTCTAAACTCGTCCTCATCGCGGTACTCCGCTTGGCGAAAAGGGAGTAGTCCGGGAATAGAATCGGTCGCGTTGGGGTGCGTGGAGGGGGGTGGAGTAGGAGCCGGGACGGTGTGCGAGCAGCTAGGATTGAATTTAAAAGGCCGAGGCAGCGGCGGATCGATGTGCAGCCGGTGGGCGAAAAAGCGTATCGTCGCGCAAATGAGCGATAGTCTCGTCTGAGGCAGGCGGGGAGTGGGGGTGGGAGGGTGAGTGACGGGCTCGGCCGAACTGGAGGATGTCTGAATAGAGAGTGGCGCGCGACTACGAGGGCCGGAGGGCTGGTAGAAGACCCCGGTCCCGGAGAGGGGGAGTGACGAGAGGGGGTCGGTCGGCTCCCCGGCACCTAAACGGACAGAGACGGAGGGTGAGCATCGAGTTGCCCAGTAAACGTCAGGCAATAATCCATTATCGACGATTAGTCGACGCGGCATTTGCAGCTCGTGTACGGGGCGCATGCGCCCCGTGGCTCCCCCCCCCCGTGGTGGGAGGGCGCCCAGAGAACAAGGGCTTCTCCTTGACTGGCCGTCCGGCAAAGTTCGCCGACGTCAAGAGGCGATAAATTGAGCACCCCGCTCTCCTCCCCCTCCGCCCCCCGAGTCATTTCAATTGACCTTTCGTTACAAAGCAATCTTCCCTTTTATGATTTATTAATACCCACGGCTTCGCTTACTATAATTGACGGGCTCCGTCTTACTTATTTACGAACCAATCTCCCCGTGCAGTCACCCCCCACCCCACCCCACCCCCCAATGACCTTTGCATTCGGCCAGTTTGCCTCAAGCGTCGAGCGTAAGACGACATTCTCTCCTTGTTCCTCATGTCGTCGTCGGATCCGATACAATTAAACAAAATCTCTACTGTAATATTTATTCAAAAGGAAAAAGGAAAAAGGAAAAAGGAAAAAGAAAAGGAAAGAAAGAAAAAATAAGTAAAAAAAGAACAGACGAATAGATATAATCAGTGAATAATTGCATATAAGGAGATTAAGGGATTTTGCTAATAACTTAGAGGGGAGGTGAAAATGTAATGTTCCTACGGTTTTCATGGTTTTCGTGTCGATAACTCATCCAAACTAGAACGTAAGTAAGCAAGCGAACGGGTATATTTGAGATTGAGTCGTCAGTGGATCGCGGGGCCCCCACGTCCCTCTCGCCGTGTCCCCATAGGGCTCAGAGTACGTAGGATAAAGGAATAAGGATGGGGGGAGGGAGGGAGGACGAGGGAGGAAATCGAGCGTCCGAACAGAATGCTCGGATCAGCCCCAATAACCCCACCGCCCCTCGCGAACGGTAAACGGTACAACCTCCCCCCTCACCCTCACCCCGCCCCCCATTGCGAAGCCTGCGTTGGTTGGGCGCGAGGCCGGTGCCGGGAGCAGTGCAGTGCAGCTTCCGCCTCGACCGTGGCCAAGATAAGGCCGAACACTATACGAATCACCACCACCACCACCACCACCACCAGCACCACCAGGCGACGGCGGGTGGGAGCGTGGGAGGTGTGAGCGGGGCAGGAGGGAGTGGGGGTGGGGGTGTAATACCTTCAAAAAGAACTCTTTTTTTTTCTTTTTCAATAAGAGGAAAAATCCTGGTAACGTCATTATAAATGTAAAAGTGGTTTAGAGTGAGCGTGTCCTCCTTATCTGCCCGTATGACAAATGATTTTTAATATAAAATACAATATATAAGACTATCCGTATAGAACGAGTAAGTAAGTTCTTTAACACGAATAATATGTTCTGTTCACCTCGTTCACCTTGTAATTATTTTGTATAAGCGGTCAGGAAGCGAAATTCTCCTGTGTATAAGTATATAAAATATATTATTTGTAATTAAGTTGCGGGAAATGCTTTTTGTTATAAGCGCATTGTCCATATTATCCACGGAGACAAGAGCTGACAAGCTTCGGAGCTATTCGCTTTATATTAATTTGCATCAAGTGAAGGAATGCATTTTTTTTTTTATATGAAAACTGGAGAAAATGCTATAAAAAAAAAAAAAAAAAAAAAAAAAAAATCCGCCTTTATTTTTTAATGAAGGATAAGGAAATACTACGGGAAATACGGTTATTGGTCGTCATGCCATGCCATGCCCATTACGAATTACGAACGCGAAACTATTTAATTGAACGAAATTTTTAAACGTTCAAAGTGCCTTTGAGATTATTTATAATTTCGTTTTGCAGCTGAACTTTTAATAAGCAGAAATGAAAAGTTATAAGACTTTAATAGGCTTTGGAATAATTCAAGAAGATTCAAGAACTTGTTTGCTTCGCGAAATCTCTGATTGTAATATAATTAATTGTACTATCGAATGAAACGTCGTTTCAAACAAAAGAGTCTTATATACTTTCTAATTGAATTCGACATTATTCTTCTTGTTATTATTACTATTATTATTTTGTTTTTTTATCTTATAATGTAATATTTGATGGGAATTCTTATTTTTTTTTTTTTTAGGTTATGCTGTAAAGTCGCGCGAGCAAAGCTAAGATTTCACTTAATATTTCACCGACTGAAAGCTGTGCAGTGTACATTATTATTATTATTATTATTATTATATACAATATACATAGTTACGGGAGAGTAAATTATTGCACTGCGAATACGTGTTACAGAGCGATATATTGGGAATATAAAATTATTATTTTACAGCAATGGGGTTATTGGGAATGAGGATAACGTAATACATATTACGAGACTCTGTCTACGTATGCATTAAATAACACATTCAACTTTGCCACAAATTATTTCTCCAACTTACTTTATATATATACGTATACGTGTATATATATATATATGCACATATATATTTAAATTAAAAACCTTAAAAATCATAAGAATATTACGCTAGCCCGTTTTATTGTAAATCCCATACGAATGAATGATGAACTTTGAGTTGTTGGTGGGGGGGGGGGTTGTACAGATAATGTAAAAAAAGGCCAAATTGATTCAATGTCTGGGAATTTATTTCACAATAATACGTGTAATGCAGTAAACCTTAACAATCTCTTTTACAATAAAAAGACGGCGGGGGAGAAAAAAAGAGAAAAAAGGAAGAAAGAAACTATCGGAGAATTTATACTTTATTTCTCGTGTTATTGCTCTTCGTTTTTATTATATTCGGCAAGGAACGTAAGTGAAATATAAAACTAAGCGGGCGCTAAGAGTCCGGAAATAATTTCGAATAAACTACGTGGTCTGTCTGCTGCTGTACGTATGTGTGCGGCTCTACGTAAAGAAGGAAATACCCCAAAGTTATTACATTAATACGCGCATCGGATACGATGAAGGTCCCGATCTATCGTTGCAATACAAGGCAAATGTAGTGTGTGTGTGTGTGTGTGTGTAAGGAAATCGAAAGAAGAAATGCCGACGAGGAAGCGTCCGATCGACTGTAATTATTTGAACGGCCAGGACCGCCAGGAGATTCGAAATTTCGAACGTCTGGAACGGCTGGCCGAAAGAATCTGCTCCGATAGATCATCAGATTCATCAAAATGAACGAGAAGAAGAAGAAGGGGGGAATTTTCTTTCAAAGCTGCAACGATATTCACGCGGCCCCCGTGCTTTAAGTGCAAAAAGAAGAAGAAGAAGAGGAGGAGGGTAATTGAAAATATTATCTGGAAGAAGGCTGTCGGCGGGGAGAGAGGGGAACGGGGTGGGAGATTTAAAAATAAATAATCGATCGATAGAACTCCTCGGCGCTCGGTGCGTGCTTCCAATAACCCCAATAACCTCTTCTCCCCTTCTCCAATCCAATGAAAATATCATCGTCACTATAAATAAATAACGTAATATCCGGATCACCTCCCCATCCCCCACCCTCGGGGGGAGGTACCGAGGACCTGCTCAACTCATTACGACAGTTTCCCGTACTTTGCTGGGCGCTCGATCAGGCCGACGAACCCACGGAGCGCTCGTCGCAGCAACGATCGAGAACGTAATGGTTACTGGGCTTATTGGCTGGCCAGTCGCTCGCGGGGGATGAAAAAAAAAAAAAAAAAAAAAAAATCCGCGAGCTTTGCCTGTCACGGGTCCGCGCATTATACCAGGCAATGCGGATCTAATTTTAATTCATATTCTTTCGTAGGCGCGCGGTAAAAATGGGGAAGGGCGGCAGACGGACGCGCGCTTATCTTCGGGTTCCGACGCCCCAGCCCGTAAAAAGGCTTTACGGTCGGTCGGTCGGTCGGTGGTCGGTGGAGATGGGGTAGGCGGTGGAGAAAGGGGGACGACGACGACGACGCTGTTTAAAAGTAAAACTGTCGCCGGGGCTGGAGCGCCGCTGCTCATTTGCAAGTGAAATTTTCGAAACGAAAGATAAATTAAGGCTCCCGTGTGAGCGAACGGTCCGCGCGTAAATATTCCCAGCCGTTGGGATACGTGCCATGAATTCGATACGACCGAGCCCTTCTCTAACAATAATAACAATAATAACAATAACAATAATAACAATAACAAAAAATAAAATCACCCGTTTGGGACTCTGGACGATCGGTAACAGATAAACGGACGCGTAATACTACTTGCGTGGACGAGGATACCCACTCGTCCCCGGTGAGAACGGTTGACCTGCCACGGACCGATCGAGATAATATCCAGTTCCGAGATATCGATGAAGGACGGGGGAGGGGAGGGGGGACGACGACGAAGAAGCGGAGAACTTTTTCAGCTGCGGGTAGCTTAGTGAATCGAGAACTTTCGTGAATTCGGGAAGTACGTCCGTTTACAGAGCCATGGCGGCTAATTAAGATTTTCACGATCACCCGCCTGGATCGCAATGCCGTTATCTTCTCTCGTATTTATGGAATTTAATCGCTCGCCGCATGCTCGAAGCCAATGACAAAAACAACAATGTACGTTTAACAACGCGTGCGTGCGTGCGCGTGCGCGTGCGAGATGCCGGATAAGTAGTAATTGCTCGTTAAAACAATGGGGATCGATGGATTTCATCGAATAGCTAAGATGATTGGGCTAAGACCTCTTGATTAGGACGATCAGCATCATCGAATCGGAGCTCATCTCTCTCTCTCTCTCTATATATATATATATAAAGTTCATTTGAACATTACGTTGTCCGTGTAGACGATGAGCAGTGGACATTGGATGGGCAGCGAATGAATAAATTGAACGACGATCGTTGAATCGTTGAATAAGAAGGAAGAAGTCGGCTGGTAGCGTATGGTAGCGTATGGTAGCGTATGGTAGCGTATGGTGGCGTACGTTACATGGAAACAATGTATTTATCGTTGCATGTAGATGTTTTTCGAGCCGATTTATTAGTTTGCATACCACGAGAATCTGCGGTGATAATGTTCGCTGCGGCTTTGAGCGATGCAATGTATGAGTGGTGCAATTGTATAGCCGTGATCGGGCCGGAGGCCAAATGATCCTGCCGCAGCATTATCGTTATCGACTGGCCGATCACAGGGAATACCGTAACGGTGCTAATATTGTCGGACGTGAGCCTTTCCCTCCTCCATTGTTCATTAAATGCATACATTGAACGTTCGGGGCCATTAAAATTTTCACTGCCAACGAGGGGGAGCGGGGGAGGGGGAGGGGTGGACACCGCTGCAAAGTACTGGAAAGTAGTCGGTAAAACAGAGCCGATTGCAATTACTGCCGCGTATTAAGATTTTACGGGCAAGTGCGAATAATCGGATAATCTATGCTGCCTAATTGCGACAAAAACAAAAGAAAGAAACGGAACTCGGGCCTCCGTTACCCGCAGCGTTAAACTTATCGCGTGTACATTGTCTCTCCCCGCCGACATTCGCTTCAACTCCGTCGATTTTTAAAGCCCCTCCCCCAATAACCCCAATAACCCCCTTTCACTACCATCTCATTCCTACTCTTGCTCTTACTCTTATTCTTCTTATTATTATAAATAAATAAAGAAATAAGTTAATTAATTATTTTTTTATCAGCATCTTATTTCCTTTGCACTGGCAGTTGGGCTGGCAGTTTCCTTGGGAATTCCGCTGGATATTTGACGGGAAATTTCACTGGCGGTCAGGCTAAATAAAGCGTACTTGATATAGGAAATTAAGGCAGCCGACGAGGAGCCTCTAGCGCGTCAACTGCCCTTACATGCATGCCCGCGCCTGAATATTGATCTCGGCATTCATTGCCGGCATTAAAATTGAATTCCGCCAACGAAGCAAATAAAACGGCAACAGCAAGCAACAGCAAGCAACAAAAACAAAACAAAAACAAAACAAAAAACATTGGTAAAGCAAATTATAAATCGATACAACCAACGGGACAATCGACGAGTGCGTGTGGCCCTTCGCTCGCCCCCCGACTCTCTACAAATAAATGTCTCAATCCACGTGCATAGCCGGACGTTATTATCATTATTGTCATTATTGTCATTGTCATTATTATTCGTATTATTATTATTATAGTTTAAGAGGTAACGAGGAAGAGGTAGAGAGATAAAGAATGACGACAGTATTCAGTTAGAGATCCGTTGGCAGAACTTAAGGAAGGGCATCGTCGTGAGATTCGGGGTTATTGGGGTCATTGGGAAGGGAACGCAAGGGAAGGGAAGGGAAGGGAAGGGAAAGATTAATCCGTTAGCGGTTGAATAATGGTTTTCCTATCGGGGCGCATATGACCAAGTGATATTATCAGTTATTAGCGTTATTAGCGCATTAGTCCGAGGAGGATGCGGCTTGTCGATAAAGCCCGAGCTATTATAAATTAACGTCGATTACGAGGATCGTGGATTACGAAAATTCGTCCAACTGCGTAGGAAAGAATGTTCCTCCCCCAGGACGGGCGGTGAAGACGTACGGAGTAGGGGATGACAATGGTCCAAAGAAATCCTCATCCCGTTTGGTAATTATTAGAGGAGGTCATTGGGATTATCGGGGTTATCGGGGTTATCGGGGTTATTGGGTGGTATTTTGCTCGGACTCGGTTCGTCGGTTCGCCAATTCGCCGACCTCGCATGCGTCCTCCCTCCCTCCCGCCCACCCTTCCACCCACCCACCTCCGCCGTCGAGCAGCGCGTTCCGAAGGGTAGGTAGGTCGCAAGCTCGACTCGGTCGTCGTCGGGCAAAGAGAAAGCCACTGGCTGCCACCACCTGCTTCCCTTGCGCCCCTTGCGCCCCTTCGTCCCGCCGCTTCTTATCCGTCCTCAAATATCGCGCCCTTACTTTATTACGACGGACACGGACACGGGGCGGGGGGGTCTCTCTCTCGAATCGCTCCCACTTGGTAATTGCACGTTGCCTGCGATTCGTCGATTTTTCATTCTCGTACGGAGGAATATGCTTCACCCCCACCCACCGGCGGCTTGAAATATCCTTTCCCTGAAATTTTAATACGAAAATGTGCTTTACGACTCACGGGGACTAAAACATATACATATACATATATATATATATATAGATTTTTTTTTTATTTTGTTTAAACTCGCGTGTACTACATTTATAGATAAGCGGTAAGTACGGGCGCATTCGTGCGCAGTTCCGTAACCCCCACCCCACCCCTCCGCCCCCACGGTTCAAGCCACGCTCGCTCCCCCCGCCCCTCACTCCGAATAACATCCGGCCATATTACGTCCCAAGTTTTTGTCAGAAAATGAAACATTCGCGAATTCATTATTACACGCGTAGAAAGTAAGAAGAATTTAATATTATCATAGTTTGCGCGATGCCTAGATAACGCACAAATCCCGTTATCCCCCTCGAATAACCACCTCTCGAATGCATAAATTAATACGTCCTCCCGACCCATATCATTACCTTCCTTATTGTTTTTTTTATGAATAACCCACCTACCCTCCACCTACCCCCCCTCGCCAACTTTTGCCCCTATATTTTATGCATTGCCTGATAATACCTTCTCTTTGTACATTGTACATCGTATTTTCCTATTTGAGCCTAAGTATGAGAATAAATACGCGCCTCCTAGAGCCGAGAAAAATCAGATTACTGCCAGCCACAACGTAATCAATATTTTGCAAATTGTTACGGGGTGGGGAGGGGGAGAGGGAGAGAGAGAGAGAGAGAGAGAGAGACAGAGGGATACGGACGTAAAAGCGTAAAGGGAAATTTTGTATGTGGAGCCGTAATCGTGAGCCATATTTTTCAGCATTATTTTGGCTTCGGCTCTCCATTATTACAACCGCGAAGTCGTAACTCGAGAGTTGCATTAACAAATGAATTCCTAGCCGACTCCGGACTCCGGATATTCCAACTACGGAAACGCCGCCGAACAATTAATTTCCGTACAGCCTTCCCTAGCCCGTTATGCGCAAACAATGTTATTGCATTATAATTACTTGGCCCCGATATTTTTCAAATTACTATAACAACAACAACAACAACAACAACAACAACAACAGCAACAACAGGAGCAGCAATGGTAACGATAGCGATAATAGGAGAAGTAGGCGTTGTCGGCTAAAGACATTAATGGGCAGATTTTTAAGTAGTGGCTGGTTATTGGGGTTATTGGGGTTATTGGGGTTATTGGGCTACTCGTACTGCTAACCTTCGACTTAACCGAGCACTGAAACGAAAAATTACCCCGGCCTTTATAATAATTTCCCGTATTAGCGTGTACGCGTTCTTTAAGGATGGACATGAATACGAATTCGTCATTGCGGAGAATTAGCATCGCCTTAAAAAAAAAAAAAAAAAAAAAGAAAAACGTTCCCACTCACTCTGCTCCGACTGACTCTTCTCGTTATAAAAATACACGACACGGTACACGGTTTATGTGCTTTGGGAATTTAATTAATTATTGTAGCAGTTAAAGTCGAAGGAGGAAGCAAAATGAAAGCAAATGTTTTCTAAAGTACTTGGGGGGATCGATTTTTAATACAAGAAGAGTTTGCGAGCAAATGTAAGAAGAAAAAAAAAGAAAGAAAGAAGAAGAAAAAACTCGGTAGACTTAATTATTTAACGAGTAATGATGGGCGGGGGGTGGGGGGCAGCGGGGGAATACCAATGGGTTAGATAGATTGGCCGTGAAAATAAGAGGCTCGAGCTATACCATACGAATAAGTGAAGAAATTCGTTAATTAATCAATTAATTAACAAATAAATAAATAAATAAATAAATGACGAAAGAAAGAAAGAAAGAAAGAAAGATAGAAAGAACAAATGCGGAATTAAAAGAATTTTGTCACTTGGGGTGGTATTATTGTAAGGGATTGCGCGAGACTTGTCCGGATAAATGGATTTCTTATGCCGAGCACTGCTATCGTTACAATCGATTAAATTCTCGTAAATCCATTGGAAGTATTTATTATTACGAGCAGAATTCTACGGCATGTGTTTTACATTGTAAGGAAAGAGTGCGCGCGCGCGAGCCCCGGCTTATCGGAGTAAAATTTACGCGACGGCGAGCAGCCATTGCCTGCTTACAAACAAGTCCGCCTCCCTCCCTCCGCCATCCCCCATCCAACTCACCTTGTCACTTGGATCTACCATGGATCTCGGATATTTTTACCTAATCTACATTTACGACGTACTTAGCGATTGATAATTTATTGCAAAAGTTCCTTTGGTTGCTGACCTCGGGCCGATAATTATTATATTTTCCTCTACTTGGACCATTACATTTATCTCTCTATCTATCTCTCTCTCTCTCTCACTCTCACCCTCTCTCGGTCTCGATAATTGGAGAATATAATAATAATAATATGCCTCGGAAAGTAGTGAATCGATTGGCTCGGGCGCGAGGCCTGTATTCTCAGAGTCCCAGGGAATATGTGCGTAGTAGCAGCGATTAAATTATATAACTTTTAGTAAATATTCTTCTCTGCACAGAAATTAAAGGAGAGCAAAAAAAAAAAAAAAAAAAAAAAAAAAAAAAAAAAGGAAGAAAAAAAATCTAAACCAGAAAAGGTAATAAATAAAAGAGTGAATTTTTCGCATTTAATAGCTTACGGATCAATTTTATACATATATATATATGCATATATATATATATACATATGCATATACATATACATATATATATACGTACATGTGTATATTTTCGATCATTTTCACTTCTTGTTAAAGCACGATCCGTGTACTTTTTAAAATCTTTTTTATGTATTTCGTTTCAATTATCTAGCTAAAGTAACAACAACAACAACAACAACAACAACAGCGACGACGACGACGACGACGACAATAGTAATAATTGTAATAATTGTAATAATGATGATGATGATGGTGATGACGGTGACGATGAGCCGAGGTGGGTTATTGGGGGAAGCAGGGGGAATCCATGTATTTGATGTATTGTATGCACTGGCGGAGAGGAAAAAACGACGTTCGTGCAGACGTACGTAGTGCAAACCATTAGAGAAAAATATTTAAACGAAAGGAGCTTTCGTCTCGCCGGACTCGTCACACACACACACACACATATATATATATACGTACGCATCCATCCTCTAATGATCCCTTTAAACAAACGCTCGGCTAGTAATCTATAAACTCGAGAGCGGCGTGAACAGAGAGAGAGAGAGAGAGAGAGAGAGAGAGAGAGAGAGTCACGAGGACATAAAAAATTCGATTAATTCCCCGGTATTTGAGTAATAATCGTCTGGAGTGTACATTTATAATTTTCTCTCTTGTCTCGTTTAGTCGGCCTTGGAACGGTAAAAAAGAAACACCCCAACTTCTTATCACCTCGATCCGCATAGCCACGGCAGAGATTTAATAATCAGATCTATTCCGTTTTGCTTGGTTTCAGCGTGGACGCGCGCGAGCGAGACTTTTATTATGCTGAGCGCTGGTCGGACGAGAAGGTCTTCTCTAACCGGGCCTACTTCATGCCGGAGAAGAAGCCGGCAGCCCTCGGGGTCGACCACATCCGCGAGGACGACGCCGGCATCTACAGGTGTCCGGGTGGAGTTCCGCATCGGCCAGACCCGAAACTCCAAGGTCAACCTCAGCGTCATAGGTAAGGTTTTCGACGTGACGAAAGGCCCCGATAACCGTCCCGATAACGACCCCAATAACCCCAACGACAACAACCCCAATAACCCCAACAACCCCAACGACAACAACCCCAATAAGCTCGGGTGCTTACGGTCCTTCGATCATACGCAAGTCGCGCACTAATCCCCTCGCTACGCAATAACCATCGGCTGAAATCGCTTAAATAACCCCAATAACCGGCCAACGCGAATAAGTTGGCGGATTAAAGCCGCAGTTCTTCCGCAGCGGCTCCTTTCCCCCCGGTCAATTTTTTCTCTCATTTTCCCCATTACGGGCCTTCCGAGCCTTCCCCCCAACCCCAATAACCCCCCCCACCACCACTCGATTCTCCTCTTATACGCTTTCAGCCCGTTTCAGCGAATAACTTTCAAAGGCTCAAGGGGCAAGGCATTAACGGGCCGATCTCCGCCTGCCCGAATCCACTCCACCATCCCTTTCCACTATACCTTTCCGCGCTCTCGCAATTTCCTACATGTACACGTATATATATATATAATATATATTATATCCTCTAATTTTTCTCCTCTTCCCTCTTTATAAGTAACGTAGCCCGAACGGAGCTCTCGTAAATATTACTTACTATACATTGTTGTTGAGGCTTCCGTCTTCGTACTTCGTAGCATTAACAACGACGACAACGACAACGACAACGACAACGACAACGACAACGACAACGACAAGGACAACGATTCCCGATGATAATAGCATTGGGCTTAAGAAACAACGGAAGCGGCAGGCCCTTGGGGCAATATACGAAGCTCGTATACGATAAATTGAAAGAAGAAGAAGAAAAAAAAAAAAAAGAGAGAGAGAAAGAAACGGTCCTCGTCAAAAAATTATATCCTAGCCAACAATAGAAATAAATAATGTAGATGCCGATGCCTCGCATCGCGTCCGCGGGACCGCAAATTACGAAGAAGTTCTGTAAAAGGAAAGGTTCTGCTGAAAGCAGCCACGCCTCCTTCTTTACTTGACTCGATGGATCCTTAAGATATTCCCTCCGAATGCGAATTGCCCATCATTCTAACGTCGGCTCTGGTCGGCTCTGGTCGGCTCTGGTCGGCTCTGGTCGGCTTCGGCCGTTAATATTTAAGTAATAATAAGCGGAGCTCTGACGAGTCTGACAAGTAGAATTCGTCAAAGTCCCGTTTCGGTACACGACGCGTTAGAGCTTTTCCATTGATCCATCATCGATGGATCATCCTCGATGTCCTTATACTCGTTTCGTCAACGTGTCAGGGTATAGCCTAACTAATTGTTAAGCAGGCCACTTGTTTACACTTGTAATATTTTTACGGAAAAAGAAAAAAGAAAGAAAATTTAGCGTTATCTCGGGGACAGGGGTGAGGGGGGGCAGGGGTGATTCTACGCTTTTTATCGATTTTATTCCCTTCAAAAACAAAGGATTCTACTCCCGTTCGACTTGGCTTCGTTACGTACTGGAATTCCCCTTTCATCCTTTGCATCGTGATCCCCGACAACCGAATACATTATTTATTGTCCCGTCGCCGTTCTGACTCGAGGACGTGCTCTTTTGCCTTTATTTGCAAATTGGCACCGGGAGACGCGGACACGCCCCCCGACCTGTAATTCCCAAGAGAATTACAACCCCGTTTCCGTACCCTCGGCCAGATATATTTAAAATATCTCAAATTACATCTTAGCTCGTCGTAGGACACGACATTCTCAGCTACCCGATGCATTCTTCCGAGGGGATTATTCGGGTGTGGGGGTGGGGAGGGTTATTGGTTATTGGGGGCCCACGTGACACGGGCGGCAAAGTAAAATACGCGTTTCTTCTAACGATACAATTGTCATTGGGAGGATAAAAAGTATTTGATGAAAGCAGAGCCTCCGCGCCACCCCCACTCCCCCACCCCACCGACCGAGCGAGCGAGCGAGCGATGCAATTCGAGCGATCCTCATTAGCTCTGCAATAAATAATCCACGTTGTAATTAAGTGCATTAGTCATTGCACATTGCATGGAGCATGAATTGAAAATAATACAAGCACTTGATTGTTATGAAATGTTTTATCGTGCGCCGGGTTAATAAAACGCGAGGCCAGCCACGCCAGCCACGCCAGCCACGCGTATACGGGTCAATCGTATACCTGCACTTATTTATGCAACGCTTGAATGTTTTGTTATTTTGCACGCGAGCCTTGCATTTTACGCCAAGTTTCCGCGCAACAAGCCATTCAAAAAAAATTAAAATTCATTTAATCTTAAAGCCCCTTTTAATGAACGGAACCCACCGCGGCTCGTCCGGGATCGTTCCCGAACCCGTTTCGGAAAACGTTTCAACTATAGACTAAATTTAATTTCTCTTATTTTTATTTATTTGTTTGTTTTCGTTTTTTGTTTTATTTCCCTCGCTCCCTCCGCCTCCCTCCGCCCCACCCTCCACACCTCTACAAAGTCCGTGTTAGTATTAAACGTTGGGTTAAAAGAAAAATAATCGAAAGCCATTGTATAGGGGGGGGGGGAAGTAGTAGAGTTCGATGCGGAGGTCTCCGGGTCTCGCGTACTCGCGAGGAAAAGCGACAAGATATACAGAGCCCCGTGCAAGCGATTGGGCAATGCCATTGCGAACGGGACAAGAGCTGTGCCGTTCGGCTCCTCTTTCCGTATTGCGCGGTAAGTGGAACGTAGCGTGAACGGGGGGGGAGGGAGAGGAAAGAAGTACGACGAAGTGTCGGGAGCAGCGCCGCGCTTAACCGGATACTGCGAATCAATTAATCTCGTTAGCATTACTCATGAATGGGAGACATAGAGAGAGAGAGAGAGAGAGACCGGTTGCCTCTATTTTTGGTCCATCGATTTAAGGTCAATCGAGTAATGGTCGGGTATTATAAATGGATACGAGGACATTGGAGGAGTCGACCGGGGCCCCCTGGTTCATTTGATTATATCATAATTGGCTTCCTCGTAGCGGCCAGTACCGCTTATAATTAATATCATTACCATCGATCGATTTGAATATCTCTTACGTTGGACCTTTCCTTACCGATAATTCCCATTAGAAAATAATTTTACTCGGCCGCTCGACTCGTCGGCCATTCCTTGGATTCTTGCCCCCCAATAACCCCAATAACCCCACCCTTGATCAATACAACAACGACAACAACGACAACGACAACGACAACGACAACGACATGAACGACATAAAGAGACAACGGAAAGAAAGAAAAGCAAGCAAATGAAGGAAGAAAGGGTGATTCGGAGGAATTTGCCATTGATGAATTCGCTTTCGGATGAGAAAGCAGCAAAAGAATATTTCTTGGCACAACAATGATTTTTTTCTTGACATTCCGACTTCCTCGTTACTTCCGACCACCCACCTCCACGGACCCATAATAAAATTTAAAGCTTTGCCCACTTATCCCATCAGTCTCAGGCGTCCGTGTGCGGGGTTGGGTTGGGTTGGGGTGGGGTTGGGGGGAGGGCTCTTCTGCTTTGAAAGTTTCACGGTACTTTTGCCGTGTACAGCCGAGCCGTAACTTTCCCTCGGATTCGCTCTCCCTCAGAACTGCAGATTTTGCCCGATTTTTACAAGAAACCGTGCTTCCCGTCCTTATTCATTTACTCCCTCACTCCCCAGCAATATGGTAACACTGTTACCTCGGGGGCCACACACAGTCTAGTTAATAAATAAATATATTCAAACGCCACGCGCAACTCGGATTTTCGTATTTTTATCTCTCTCTCTCTCTCTCTCTCTATCTCCGTTTAAATAGAATTTCATAATCCTTTTATCTTCCTTTGTGACATTCTGACAAAAGGGTCAGATTAAGTCAATTACCGTCGACTTGACAAAAAATAAAACTATTTACATGGATTCTAATGAATATGTTTCGCAATAAACTACCGACCTCCGCACATTCTATACGCCTATCCAATGTTTTTTTTCCTCTCTCCCTCTCGCTCTTCATAACAGGGGGGGGAAAAAAAATAAAATAAAATAAAATAAAATAAAATTCAATTCGCTGACACGTCGTCGTCCCGTATACGTAATTCGACTGATTCCATGAAAAGTGACGAAAATTTGAGCAAAGCAAACTAAAAATTTATCCTATGAAAAAAAAAAAAAAAAAAAAAAAAAAAAAAACAAAAAAAAACTATAACCAATTAATTAATTAATACAAAATGAAAAGTAATGAAAATATTTCGTTTCCATTGTATTCGATCTTACAGTAACGAACGAACGCGTAGACGTATCGCGCGAGCCTAATTATTTATATTAAGTACGTGTAAATAAATTCTTTACGTTTTTATTTATAGAAATTGTACGGGGGCAAATAACCGTTAATTTTTCGATAACATTCTTCAACGAAAGTATTTATTCGATTATCGATATTATTAAACCTTTGTCACGGTTATTGCAAGTAAGTGGTTTTTTTGTTTTGTTTTATTTTGTTTTTTTTTATTTTGTTTTTATTTTGTAAGGGTTAAATCTAAATAAAAACGTGGCCTATTTATTTATTCTAAATGAAATTCTCCGAAATCAAAGCGATTAAAATTTGTATTTACTTCGTATTTGGAACTTTTTAACAAAAATACATTGTTGTATACTGCACACGATCGAGTAAATGTAATATTCATTCGTACACTCAAATTGCTTAATATGGTAATATAGTTATTACCATTGCTATTGCCATTGACGTTATTATTACACTGGCAAGGAGTAGAGAGGACGGGGTTCGGTAATAGAATTAAATGGCCCATATTTATAAATGTAATCGGTCAATCAAAGTATAAAAGAATTCAAGCGCCATTATAAGTAAGAATATGATTTCCCGCTAAAGTTAATTAATGTCCAGGGAACAAACAAAGGCGACCTCGTGCATTTGTAAAGTCAAGAGCCGAATAGACGCGATGCCGAAAGGCTGATAATCCGTGTATATGGCGTACAAAATAGCCAAAAGGAATATGAAAAATACGGATGGCCAATGAACGCTATTTGCTAATCATATTATTTGCTCTCGCGCGCTACTCTCGCCTCGAATTAAAGATGTGCCTTTTAATATCGTCCCAGTACTCTGTACTTGCCTAACGCAAGCCAAATAATAAGTGTACCACCCGTCCTTCTCAGAGGTCCTTTACCTAACCGATTACGATTACGATTCCGATTCCGATTCCGATTCCGATTAAAATCCGGGTCAATAAAAAATATACCCAATCTTCCGCGACCGGATGGACAAGATTTAAGCACCGCTAGCCACCACTACCACCACTACCACCACCGCTACCACTACTACCACCACCGCTACAACTAGGACTAGGAGGATAAATAGTACGGCAAGAGAGCGGCTTGGAGTTTAACGGTTAAAAGTAACTTACATTCCTACGCGATAAGCCCTTATTTATAAGTCCATTAAGAAAACAATGACGGGAATTAATAATTTTATGGCCAACAGTAGGGACTCACTCCATCCATCCTTGGAGATACAAGAAAATTTCAGAAAATGTGTTTACAATGAAAGGGATGAAATGATTTTCTTATCTCCCCTATGTCTTATACTTTGTCGTGCTCATTCACCCCCCTTCCCTCGCAACTTTTATCGGCCAACTATTTGCAGAATTAATCGCACAAGTAATGATTTTCGTTAAAGTATCGTCTCTCCCCTTCCGTTTTCTCCCCTTCTCTTCCGTTTTCTCCAACTTACCAACAGACCGTGAACTCATTGAATATATAAAAGCCAATAATACGCGTCGTACGTGGCCTATAATTATAAACGTAGATTATATTATTAAAATAACGTTCCAGACATTAGAATTATCACGCTAGTTGTTGTTGTTGTTGTTGTTTATTATTCTTATTATTCATATTATTATAATAAAAATACGGAGTTAGGTTGGTCGTAATTGCTCGGAGTAGTGGAGAAAAATTTATAATTCATGCCCGAGAATCTGAAAATCAATAATATCAACTAATTTATGTATTCAATTTCTTAAGTGCTTTACCGTCCTTTTAAAATTTACAGTTCTGACACTTGTTTAATTCTTCCTTCCTCTTATACGCTCTTATCCATCCATCCATCCATCCATCCATCCATCCATCTATATACATATATACATATATATATATATATAATTCATGAAATAATCGATTACGAGGCGGAGTTGAATAATTGAAATTTTAAAAATTCAGCAAAAATTCTTAATTAAATAGAAAGTTTAATTTTTTTGTCATTAAAGAAATAAAGCGCTGGATTTGTTTAAAAAAACAGAACAAAATTTACTTGAAAATGAGCTTTATTGCATTATTAAAGGGTGCACGAGTTACATGCACACGTGTCGGCTTACGTGCACGTAAATGCGTCGAACGAATTTAATTAAAATAAGCAAAAAAATAATGGCGCAATTATATGCCGCACACAAGCTCCGCATAATGTTAATTGTCACGAAATTTCACATACCCCTGCCCCGTTAATTACATTCTTGCCTTTATTTAAAAAAAAACAAAACAACAACAACAAAATAATACTAATAAATAAATAAATAAGTAAATAAACAAATAGACAGAGATAAGTAGATGAGCGAATAAGTAAAAATGAAAAAGCGGTAATGTATAAAATGATAATAGGCCTGAGAGACGTTGGAGGAGGCTGCGCGGTCTCGGCAATGATGAACCAAGTACTCGCTGCGGCTGTTGCGGGTCAGACGTTGCAAAAGCAAATTGGCGGTTCCGCTGATCGGCAGCTCCGCCGAAACATTCCGCGCCCGCCGTAGCGAGCGGTATTTTTCTCGTGGCATCGTGGCGCGTCGCAGCATCCGCTCGGCTCCATTTTAACGAGGCATTATTCCCTTGCTCGTTATCCCCCCCCCACTTATCCCTTATCCCTCCGGCATTACGTCCCCATCTCCTCCCCCCCACACACACACACCACGCCGCCGTAAGTCTCCTTCGCCGGAGATGCAAACTTTTTATCACTCGGTGCGCCAGTGCCGAGCCGCCGAGTCGGGCGGGGGAGGGGGAGCGGGGAGCGGGTGGGGGGTAGAGCCAGGGAGGCAGCCGTATTTCACGGTTTACATATTACTTTATTATTTTTGCCGCTCACCAACCGCTCACCAACCGCTCGGCGATAAAACTTTAACGGCATCCAGTAAGATTTGTTACTTTAGCCATAGTGGGGTCGTGAGACAGAGAGAGAGAGAGAGAGAGAGTGGGGGGGGAGGAGGTGGATTCTCCCGAGTATCCGGCTAAATGTATTATTATAAATCGACAGGTGCTTTCGATAGTTAATAAACGGCGTTAAACGAGACGCCGGGTGGGATTACGGAAAAAGCCGTAATTGTCCGAGGCTCGGTTAATTATCTTCTTAATCGTTCCCATACACGTATTCGGATGCTCATAAAATATACCGAATACGGCACCGAAGGTTGAAAATTTTATAAAGCGCACGCGACGGAGATCGGAGGTCCAAGCCTTCAGAAATTATTATTCTTAATTTTAATTACAATAACCCCTGCGTTCTTTGCGCTCTTGCGCTTCGGCCCACAAAATTATTCCTTACTAAAATCCTTACCACGACATCATGTCGTTGTCGTTGTCGTTCATGTCGTTGTCGTTGTCGTTGTCGTTGTCGTTGTCGTTGACAAAAAGTAACGCGTTCAACGACTGACGTGATAAAAAAAAAAAAAAAAAAAAAAAAAAAAAAACCACGGCCGCTCGCATTTTATAATTTGTTATTCTTTTATTGGAGAAATGGTTAATTGGACAGGGCAATCGATATAACAAACAGCGCGCAGATGTTTTAACGCGCAATATAAATTTGCGTTAAATATAAAATATCGCATCAAATAATCAAGATGTATACGTACGAATTTGTTACGCGCGCATCTGTATACTCAGGTGAAGGGGAGGGAGGGGTACGTATTTGCACGACGAAGACTCGCCCGTCGAAGCTTCAAACACGATTTCCCGATAATAATAGGAATACAAACGATTGCGCTTTCATCCCTCCCCCCCCCCGTTCCCCCCTTGTCCTTTTCTTTATTTATTTATTTATTTATTTGTTTATTTATTTGTTTGTTTGTTTGTTTATTTACTGATTTGTGTTTGAGGCGGCGCGGCTTAAAAACTCGGCATCCAAAATATCAATTGACGTATGGATCTTATGTAATTGGGAAACCATTGGGTCTTGGCTTCGTCATACATCGTACATCTTACCACCTGAATTTCTATTTCTTCATCGTTGCCGGATTACGACAATTAGCCCTTAGCTAATGGTAGCCTTATATACAGCCCGTGCATGGGAGAGCATTACCTCACCCTTGCCCAAGTCCTTCCCTAATCGCGATATAAATACCTTCGATAATTATCCGGTTTCATAGTTACGGGATAACCCCAATGACCCCAATGACCCCAATGACCCCAATGACCCCGATAACCCCATCCCGCGTCGTTTCAAATAAATACGTAATACTTATGCTCGATAATGTCGAGGACTAAATGAACTTGGATTCGTGCATAAGGGAGTCCATGGTTTTCCCAATCTCTCCTCCTTTCTTTCTTTCTTTCTTTCTTTCTTTCTTTCTCCGTTTCTCCTAATACAAAACATTCCCGGAGTCGCGTAATGTTTACGGTGGTGGTGGGGGGATGGGTGGCATCTTATTTACATCGCGCTACGGGTAATATACAATAAATAATTTGCAAAATTTATGACGTAACTCGGCGCTCTTATGGCGAAAAAGCCATAAGGGACACGGGATAGCGGCACGTGGATCGATATTCCGCAATTTTCTCCGTCTAGAATTTTCATTAGAATTTTCTTTTTTTTTTTTTTTTTAAGGAAATCAAGAAATCCCAAGAATTTTCCCGTCTTTTTCTATCGCAATAATTTATTTCGGGAAAATTTTTTATTACCCGCATAATTTTTTCGCTCCATTTACATTATCAATCTCGACTTACTTCCCCTCCCATAATTTATTTTCTCTTTATTTTCTTTCTTTTTTCTTTTCTTTTCTATTTGTTTTTACACGCGTAACAACAACCTTATTCATTTGAAAATTATACAAATAAGCGAAGAAGAGGGTGTTTTACAACCGCGCTCCCTTAACGACTCCATCCCCACCAATAATACTTTATGCATTTGCAGAATATTTTTAAATATTTCAAGAGTCTTCGCTTCTCTTCGCTTCTCTCGGCCTTCCGTTCCACCGACTCCGGCATCTTATTCTTCATATTCTTCTTATCGTTTGTTATTTATTATTTATTATTTATTATTTATTATCACGTGAGAGGAACTTTCGGTACAAAGTACAAAAAAACATTTACAATTGTATTCATTGGCCAATCAACGTTATTTTTGATCGATAAATTACGTATTGTGCAGTTTATGGGTATAATATTTTGTTGGATAAGCTTTACCGATTTCATACGTACGCGCAATACAATTGACGACGATGGCATTATCGGAACTAAAAGAATTACAAAGACTCGGAGGACAAGGTTATTTTCTAAAAATTTGCAGATCATGGCTACCTGGTGGGGTTGGTGGTTGGGGGTTGGGGAGGAGATATAATGTTGTAATAAAGCTGGAAGAATGATGAATGGCTGGCCTCTAAAAAATGTCCGGCAATCAAAATATTCCCCTTTTTGCCGTACGCGGAAGCGACGTAGCGTCACGTATAAAGTAATGCGGCGTCCGTCTCTCGAACTCGAACGATAACGAAAAATTTCTTATAACGCCGTCCTTTTTTTTTTTTTTTTTTTATACAAAGACAATGTTGAAAGGGGCTTCCTTCAGGCTTCACACAGAACGGTGATCGTTGCAACCGTTACTCCCCTCCCCCCCGCCCCACTGAATTTGCGACGAGGATTAATAATACCATCAACGAATATCGCGAATTAAAATGACAATGATTTTAATAACGAGATCATAGAGCAATCGCCGAGCATTCCTCGGCCGGCAATACGTTGTTCAACTCAACGATAAACTTTTCAATAAAACGGTATCGCGCCGTTGCATTTCGGGATGAGATCTTTACCTGCCAAGAGGACGTATCTATCGGTCGGCAGTCGTTTTTATTTCCCAATAACCCCAATAACCCCAATAACCCCAATAACGCAGCTCGCCTAAGGTGGTTGGTGCAAAAATGCCAGCGCCCACGTCTTCTTACAAATTGCACACGCGGGAACTTTTTAGCCATCTTAAACAACGTCAGAGAAGGGACAAAGAGCGTCAGGCTGAGCGAGAGAGGGGGTGAGGAGGGGGAGAGAGGGAGAGGGAGAGCCGTACGAAAGCGTCCACTGGAGACTGTGTAAGAGTCTGTAAATTCAACTGGAGCATTCCCTAGAGCAAACTTTGTCAAAAGATCTTCTCGCTGGATTATAATTTCTGTTAGTAGCTCGACCGCAAAGCGAGCGAGTACACCCTGGAGTGAGACGACGACGACGAGGAGGAGGAGGAGGAGGAGGAGGATTGAATGTAAAGGACAGAGAGGCCCTACTGACGGCATATAGAAAAGTGGGCTGAGAGGGACGGGGAGGTCGCAAGGTACACCAAGACCAAGTAGTTCTGTAGTGCAATGCAGGTGACGAGTGCAGACGGGGTGCAGACGGGGTGCAGACGAGTATAACGCGAGAAGAAGAAGGAGGAGGAGGAGGAGGAGGAGGAGGAGGCGAGAGGGTAGAATAGATGGGAGGAAGCAACAGGAATGGAATAATGAGAAAAACCATAAGGCGTCTCCTACAAATGCGAGTCTTTCTTTTTAATGCATTAATTATTTCTGAATGGCTATTACAAAGAGGGTCTGTGTAAGTATAGGTGAGTAAGGAGAGTCGGCATTGTTTTGCATTATCTCTGCAGGCGATACGTTATATACTTTTACCTAATCTCTTCGTCTAAAGTGCCGAGGAGTCTAAATGCTCGAGGAAACGTTTAACCTTAATGTCTGTCCGCGCTCCAACCAAATTTAATTTATACGGCGGGGGTTATTGGTGGGGGTTATTGGGGTTATTGGGGCTAGGGGGGCTAGGGGGGGATATTTTCCCGATGAAAATTCCATGGGCATAATATAATATAGCACGCACGCACGCACGACATACGTATCTCGATCCGTTGGCTTAATATTACGAAGGACGTTGGCGCTTTTTGACTTTGGCGAACTTACTCGCGCGCGATTGGGAATAAAAAAAAAAAAAAAACTCTCAAGCTCATTTCATATCGAGGGTTTAACGAGAAAGTCTTTTTAGCCAAGCGTTTGTGACGAGCGCCACTACGAACTGCCTTATTTACCTAAACGCATCGTAATGCAATGTAATGTAATGTAATGTAATGTAATGTATAGGCGAGTCCTGGAAGAGCTAACTCGAGTGGCCGAGAGTGAGTCGACTGGAGCCGAGCGCGGGCGGATGACCGTGACTCCCCCACCCCCACCCCCCGAACCGCCGACCCGATCTATCCGCGACGACGACGACGAGGACGATGATTAGATCGAGCCCGGAACGACGGATTATTCGAAACCCACACCCGTCCACCCGCCCGTCCGCCCAACCTCCCTCGACCTTGGCCTCGCCGCCCACCCTCTCACCTCCCCTCTACCCCAACAACCCCCTCGCAACCCTCGCGCTTACCCCGTCGTAATCCTCATCCGAGCTCGAGAATCCTCAAATTGCATTATCCCTTTCCCTTAGTTCTTAATAATGCACTTAAACTCTTGACCCAACTGTCCTCCCTCCCCTCCCATCTCCCCCCATCTCCCCCCATCTCCCCCATCTCTACGTTTTTATCACTTTTTCACAAACGGCTCGTCTCCTCCTTTTCACAGACACGTTCCGCCGTCTCGTGTAACGACGGGGCTAAACTCCAAACTCGATCTCCTCATTCTCTTGTCTCTCTCTCTCTCTCTCTCTCTCTCTCTCTCTCTCTCTCTCTCTCTATATATATATATATATATGTATATGCGTATGAGAATGGGCGATCGGCTTGGCAATTGAGAGACCGATGAATTTTGTTCTCTAATCGGCTATCCGGTAGAATTTTTACACCCCCCCCCCCCACACACACACACAGTTTCAGCGTAACTCGGCCACAAAAACTCGGGTTAGCCGCGCATAAGAACAGAACATATTCAAATTCGCAGGGACAATGAGCAACACATAACGCAATACAGAGACAATAAAGCCTTGGGCCATTCATTCAACAGTTTGCGTTTATACAGGCGGAGGAGATAGGCGGAGGGTAGGCGGAGGGTAGGCGGAGGGTAGGCGGAGGATACGTATTTGCTCGATATTACATGCGCTTTACTATAAAAGTTAAGAAATAATAAACTCGTGATATAAACGTAAGCCAAACACGATAACCTTAACTTTATTAACAACAATGCGAACGTTTGCTTTCCTTGAAATTACTCGATCTACCCCTCGATCTACCCCTCGGTCTCGGTCTCGGTCTCGGACCAAGCATCCCCGTCGAATGAATTGACGATTTAACGAAACTGGCCTTCGAGCTAATTATAGTCATCGTATCGTTAGTTATGTCGCGTGGCTCCCTTTTACCGGGGGTTATTGGGGTTATGGTTTTCAGGCGCGAGGGCTTTTGCAATGCAAAATGGCATTACCTACGCATTTATTTATTTATCGGGGTTATTACATTCGTTTCGTTCGTTCGTTCGTTCGTTCGTTCGTTCGATATTGGCGAGATCGAGAGAATTTCATAACCTTCTTCTATTTATCTATTTTATCAATTTATCAATTTATCAATGGCTCCCAATAACCTTCTGTTTCAGCCACATCCACTTCTCCTTCAAAAAACTCTCTCTCTCTCTCTCTCTCTCTCTTCTTTCTTTCAATTTCGTATTCCTTTATTATTACAAGATTCCTCGTCCCTTCGTCCCTTCGTCCCTTCGTCCCTTCTCTAAGGCCCGTCTTCGTTCAAGTTCTCTTCGTAAATAATTAACTCGAGGGCTTCTATCGTCTAGCTCAACTCAAATTCATCTCTACATCTCGTAGAGAGAGAGAGAGAGAGAGAGAGCTATATATATATATAAAAATCTTGACCTCTTTATTTTTGACCTTTGATCTGCAGCCTCCCGCAACTCTATTTCCATCTCTATTCCCATTCGGTTCGCACAATGGCTTTCTGTTCCCAAAGTTCCGAGTCTCCGTTCGTTCCTTAACGCAATGACATTTTACTACGCGAGCGACAGATTCGGTAAAAGGAATTGAATTTCAGATGAAAAGTTTTCCCTCCCCCCCCCCCCCCCGGCCCTCGAACGAGACGAATTAAATATTTAGCCGTGGATCATCGTCGTGGGGAATCTTTTGCGCAATCGAGTCAGACGAGCGCTCAATAATTAACCTCGTCAATTAATTAACCAAAACAGAGCCGCGTAATAACGTAATAACGTACTGTCCCATCCTAACCCCAATAGGACTGTAAATAGACATAAATAATAGTGCCACTTTTCAATTCGATAAATATTCTCTCTCTCTCTCTCTCTCTCTCTATATATATATATATGTTTAAGTATATTATCAGACGATTGTAATTGGGCGTGCAAGTGACGGTAAGGTTAGCGCAAAGAATTGTCCATAGATTATTGTCATGCGTGTACACGTATTGCCAAGAGACGGACACAATGGTTATTGGGGTTAACAATACGGACGCTCGTAAATTAAACGCATTCTATTCCGTTTGTATTTAGCAGGAAAAAGAAAAAAGCGTCTCTTTCTTAATAATTTAAAGGAAATTTATTGGCTTGAAAAATTTTTTTTTTTCATTCAAGTTTTCGTTGGGCGAGGGGGGACAATATACTTGGTTGGCCAAGTATTGCGTTATAAAATAAAATAAAAAAAAAAAAATAAAAAAAATAAAAAAAAAACCCCCCGTATCTTAAGGATTGGGGGAGAGATTTTCGAGAGCGAGATCGAAGAATTTATCGATTCGTATTTATCGAACGTCGCGTCTTGTCAGAAGCAAATAGCGAATGAATGGCTTTATGAAAGGCGAAATTCATGGGGGATTTTCTTTTAAACTATATTCACCGCATAAATCAAATGCGCCCTCCCCCACCCCCCCGACTTGGAATATTTATATCCTAGACGCGAGTCGTCGTTATTATCCCGAGCAGTAATCGCGAGGATTATCTTACCTTCCTCTATTATCATAACAATAATTAATAGTAAACGTAAGGTAATGGTGAATCTGCCAGCGCTGCAATGTTTCCCTGTAAGGTCAAATGGAAAACATGGGGGTGGGGGTGGGGGGCTGGAATAAAACGGCCATGACGAGCGCGATCCTTTTTGATAAGGAGAAAAATCATCGGCCCGATCTACATTCCTTTCCTTCGAAACGTTACCCTTTTAAATCCGTCACGCGCACCCAACCAACCCCAACCAACCACCCAACCACCCAACCACCCAACGCGATCCTCAAGCTCTCGGCCATCGAAGCATTGATAATTATCTAGCTAAGCAGCCATTTAAATATTATTGAAAATACGTCCTCGGTAGAATGGTGAATTTGACCCCGGAATTATGACCGGAATTACGACCGGAATTATGACCGGAAGCGCCGGTTGCCCGCACAGCATATCGTTTCATTTCAAATCATTGCAACGGTTAATGCTTTTTTTACGCGCGCGCGCGCGCGCGCACGCAAATATTATTACATACCAAGGCTGTACATACGAGCCCATGAGCCTCGAGCTATAACATTCGCAACAACATTCGCAACAACATTCGCAACAACAGCAGCAGCAATAACAACAAATTATAATAACAACAAGTAATAATGATAATAGGAATAATAACGTCATTGTATCGGAAATGAGGTTGTTGGCGTGCAAGGGTAAAGTGTAGCCGCCCCGGATTTACTGGCTCCGATGATTTCACTCCGCACCACGTACTCGGTCTCGCTCATTACCCAGAGAATTACACGTCCCTTCGCTTTAAGATAGGCATGAATTCCCCAGTTGACAGACCGCTATCTCTCTCGCACGCACGTACGCACGTACACACGTACACACGCGCGCTCGCAGAGACTTGGCTCCTGCTTCTTGACCGACCATCTCGAGTGCGCGTATTCTTGTCGCAAATACAGGTGACGACGAGGACTTCCTTGACTTCCCATCGATCCCTATGAATAATAGAAATTATTTCCAATGCTATTTTCACGAACCTTTTCTCATAATCATCCGAAAGCAATCGAATTCCCGATTACCTAATACTTATCTCCGACGAGTCAGAGCAACCCGATATGCATTTCTTCTTTTTTTTTCTTTCTCTCTTTCTTTTCCTCCTCCCCCCCCCCCCCCCCCCCCCATCCTTTAAATTACCCATCAAGTACGAGAATACTTACTTAGCTGCAAAGATAACGAAAGGATTTACGCTTTTATCCGTAAAGATTTAGGTTAAAAGTTTAGAAATTAAAACGCGTTCGTGGATTATTATCGAGAATTTAAAAAGAAGAAGAAGAAAAAAAGTATACGTCGAATAACGGTTTTTTTTTATTTTGTTTTATTTTATTTTATTTTATTTTACATATTCCTCGTAACGTAAACCTAATTATGAGTGTTTACGAAAATAATGCAAAAAAGTTGATAAACGGATGCGAAGGAGCTTTTTCTTTTCTCCTTCCCTCTCTTCTCTCTTACCCATACTCGCTCGCTCGCTCGCTCGCTCGATCTCGCAATACACGCGAAATACGTAAGACGTCCCATTACGTTCGTCATTACATGGTAAGCGTATATAATTGTTAAAAGGTTTAATTTATAATAATAAGTGCTAGAAGGAACAAGTGCGCAGTTCACGAACGCAAGGGAGGTGTGCGTGACCCATTAAGAAATAAGGATTTCCAGGGGTATCGAGCAACAATAGTCGGCCGGAGGAAAAGAAATGCATTGTAATTTCTTTCGTGAAACGGGAAGGTTATTGAGTTCTGTGTAGGTATTGCGCATCGCGAATGTGACGTCGATTAAATGCAATACCTTTCTTTGGAATTGAAGTAATTGAGGGAATGAGTTGTCCGGGGTCGAAGGCTCGAGCTCGTCGAGGCTCAAGATAAGAGCGTAAGTAAATACGTAGCGGAGTGCTCTTCGTTGGCTAGAAAGCTTCGCTAACGCAGGGCACGGGTGGCTTGGGGGCGGGGGTGGGTTGGGGTGAGCAGACGGACGGACGGATAATTGGCGCGCCGAAAAGAATAAACGAAGGATGGAAGGGGGGGGAGAGTTTTGAGGGGTATTTTGAGTTTTAGAGAGCGGTAGAAGGGGATGGTGAGCGAGATGAGGGGGAGAGTGAGAGAGAGTGAGAGTGAGAGGGGACGTTGATAAGCTCCATCGAAACAGACGGAAGCGAACAGTCCGTGAAATATCATGTTGGGCGTCCCAGGAGTATAACGTACGTTTAATCGGCCCTTGATGGAGGGCCGAGCGAGCGCGCGTAGCAGCCCAACAATAAATGCCCCCCGATTCTCCGATTAGTTTTCTCAACAATATCTATACTCGTGTACTTCGGATGCCATTACCGACACATTGCAGTCCAGTAGTATTGAGCCGTTAAACGTACAAAAGTAATGTTTATGAAATGTGTGGAAGAGGGGTTATCGGGGCTGGCGGGGTCGGAGCCTGGGCACAAGCATTCCGAAATGAGTCCGACAATGGGCTCGGTGGCTTGAAAATAATAAGAAAAAAAATACATAGGTGTGCATAGGTGTGCGTTTGGATTATAAGGATGACGTGCTCGGGAGGGGAGGTAAAAAAAAAAACATGAAAAGCTCTGCGAATTTGGAATTTCGAGTTACTTTGAGCGACTAACCACTTCTGCGAGCCTCCATTGTTACGATAAAATTTAATAAAGCCGCGGTGACGGGTAGAGGACGCGATGGCTGGCTAAGGTGGATTGGTGGATGGATGGGTGGATGGGTGAGAGGTGAGAGGGGGGGAGGAATAGGAATAGGATAGGAAAGTCTCGGTCGGTATTAAAATAGCGCCCGAGAGCAAGATCTTGAATGAGAAATAAGAATAGAATAGACAAAGCGAATTAGAGTTCGGGAGAGCGGGTGGAAGGGTGGGGTGGGGGGGGGTGGGAGATCATGCAGGGGTTTTAGAAAAGACGAGCTGGTTATAGCCGAAGGCTATGGAACTGTCCAAGCAATTATTCTAATGGGCTTTTATTCTCGAGGACATTAAATGAGGTTTCCGTTAATTCAGGAAAGATGTTGTGTCGTCGAGCCCCGAGATCCGTTTCCTTCTACTCCTCCTCCTCCTCCTCCTCCCCTCCCCCTCCTACTCCTACTATCCATCCCTTAACGGGCGCGACCATCCGCTCGACGCTCTAAAAAAGAAAAAGGAAAAACTCTGGGCTCGAGGCGCAATATCGCTCTGACGTGATTCCTTTTTTCCATCTCTCTCTCTCTCTGTATCTCTCTCTCTCTCTCTCTCTCTGCCACTCTCTCTCTCTCTGCCCGCCTCTTTTATTAGTTTCAATAAACGAACGTGAAAATCAACTGGAGGCGAAGTGATAGCCACTCCTATCTCGTCTTTCCGCTTACTTTCATCGATTCTCGATGCTGCCGCTCAACCTTAAAATACTTAACCCCTCGGCGCACTCGCAATTCTATGAATATTGCACGACGAATCCATTAACCCCCTTCTTATTTTTCACTCTTATTACAAACTTTATAATCTATTTTACGCTATTTTATGCTCCGAGCACGGGATGACCTCGTACAATTAACTCTTGAAAACGGAATATTACTACTACCTCCCCATCCCGCTCTCTCCATCGTACTCTCTCCCGCTCGTCTCTCTCTCTCTCCCTCTCTCTCTCTCTCTCTCACGGAGCGAATAAACGAATAAATTAACGCAAGCCAAAAAGGCCTAATGTCACGTAGAGAATGTCCGCACTATATTTACCATCTATTTACAGAGTACAAAGGATAAAAAAAATAATACCGAATGCGAATCGATCACACGTCAATTAATTCAGAATTACGTTTAAAAGCGCTTTAACAGACTTTTTATAAATACGTTTTTGAAAATACGGTGGCGCGGATTATTTTTCGATTAATTCCCGGCTAAAAGACAAAGTACGAAAAAAAAAAATCCGTGTCTTAACAAACGAAAATAATGAAAGTAATGGAAATAATGAAATTTTTTTTGTAAAATTCCGACTCCCTGCATGTAATAATAATTTAAATAACGTCACGGCGTATTAAAACGCGATTCGTGCTACTGTCAACATTCTCACAATAATTATACGTGTGCACGGCGTACATGTACGGCGAAGCGTTATTACAATTTATCACGTTTAGTGGATGATCGAATAAATCGAATAAATACTGAGCGCAGACAGAGGACCTACGGGCATTCCCTATAAAATTGTACGGGGAAAATTACATCGTAAGCCATGTAATATATGTTATATACGTAATAAATGTAAGGGGGGGGGAAAGAAAAGAACTAACTAAATAAATAATGAAATTATTGAAATGCAACGTTTGGCGTTAATTCGATTGGTGAGTGGGGGTGGGGAGGGGAGGGGAGGGAGAGAGAGGAGAGAGGGAGGGAGAGAGAGCCGAGAGACAATATTTAATGGATGTGTGCGTGTATGCGAGAGGGCTGAAAGCAAAGGAAAAGAGGATTTAATAAAAGTGGTAGTATCAATATGTAGGCGGGCGGGCTTCTTACTTTTATACCGTCGCTAGTACGCGTAGAATCGAAGGAATAAAGAAAATCATAAAGAGAAGAGATCAGTCTTAAGAAAATAGTGTACATTCCATTGTGGTCGGCTGCCAGAGTGAGGGCGAGGGTGCGGGGTGCGGGGGGTCTGAGCACATCTAACTTATCTCTACCCCGTATTTCTATTCACCGTTCCGTGTAGATGGAAGCGACGGCAAGCGAGAAGGGATAGAGAACCCGTGTGCGACGGAGAGAGGGAGAGAGAGGGAGAGAGGGGTGGGAGACCAAGATCTGAGCCTTGGTTTCGTTTTGTAGGAAGCGGAGCTTCTCTTCCATGATCGATTTTACGTTTCGATTAGGAATCACATCCGCTCCCGGTCCCGGAAACCTCAACTCCTCCTTTTCTCCATTTCTTTTCACTCTCATGCTCTTAATCTCTACATCTCCTTCTTCATCTTCGTCTTCGTCTTCGTCTTCGTCTTCGTCTTCGTCTTCGTCTTCGTCTTCGTCTTCCTCTATTTTTTCTATTTCGACAACCGCCGCCCATATAGTTACGATAGTGGATTCGTATCCGTAAAGAGCCAAAGGATACGGAGGGGCGAGTAAGAGTAAGAGGAAGAGGGAAGAGGGAAGAGGGAAAAGGGAAAGGGAGAATGTAGGTCACGTGGAGCAACAAATCCACTCGACTGGATTTGTCGCAATTTAAAAATGACGACCTTAGCTCGGAGAGCACGAGCCTTTGCCTGAATAAATTCTTCTTTCCCCTTTCTTTTCTCCTTTCTCCCTTCTCCCTTCTCCCCTCTCCCTTCACCCCTCTCCCTTCTCCCTTATCCTTGCCCCCTTCTCCTATCACCCCCAGTGTATAAGCTACGGAGGCTTTTTCCTCTCCATATAATTAATAAGACTTCAGCGGCCATGATCCCCGTCCCACCCCGCTCCCCCTCAATAAAATTAAGAAAATTAATAAAATTAAGAGAATTAAGAGAATTAAGAAAATTAAGAAAATTAAGAAAATTAAGAAAATGGTAATGAAAAACAGTTATTGCCCATCGGCCGGCCGAGATAAAAATTACCCACCCACGTACCGAATTCCTTCACCCACCCCGCCCCATCCACCATCCACCCTCTACTTACTTTTTATTGTAATTGCGCAAGAAGGAGCATTGCGTCACGATATTATCTTAATTAAAATGTCGCCTCGCAGATGTTGTTCTCACGAGGGTATAGTTTTTTTTTTTTTTTATAAATGGGAATTTATCGAATACCCGCGAACCTCGAGTTTTTCACTTTCACGTATTCGCTACGTAAATTTGACGACTTCTTTGATCATTATAAAAGCTTCCCCCCTCAGTCACCAGTCGCCAGTCGCCAGTCCCACCCCACCCCACACCCGTAGCCGGGTAATATACGTAAATAAATATATTAAGGAACAAAAATTTCTTACATTCGTTTGCGTAAGAGTCTTTGATTTGAAAAATTTAATGCATTAAGACGGATCGCTTACGTAATTCAATTACATTTATATAATAAATGATCGGATAGGAAGGTGATCGGGAAGGCGCCGGTGTGTGTGTGGGGGGCGGGGGAGACGGGGAGGTTATTGGGGGACTTTCCTCTGGAGAAACAAACGTACTATTGCGATATTAATAAAATTAGACGAGAGCAAATGCATTAATCAACGGATTTTTATCCCTTCGAAATCTTCATTAACCGGCGTTCTTAAGGTCTCCCCTCTTCCTCACCCCTCCCACAAAGCTCTCGCTCTCTCCCACTCTCCCACTCTCTCACACTCTCTATCTCTATGTCTTTCATTGGGAGTCTCGGCCGAGACGGAGTTGCATTTTGCTTATTGGAGTGAATCGTAGTTCTTGGTCTATGGAGGCGAGCCGGAGACTGGAAAGTCGAAATACGCGAGGAGGAAGTCAATAGAGAGCGATGGAACCGAGGGATAATCGCCCCGAGATGTTGATTAGAAGAGCGTCAAACTCCCGTTTCGCATAACCGCCTCGTACTACTCGACTTGGCCATCCTCATGGAGAGACGCAACGCCTGCTCTACTACATGTTCTGGGTGTTCGTCGGGTAGGGGTGGGTAGGGTAGGGTAGGGTAGGGTAGGGGACGGGGGACGGAAATTTGGTATTTCAAGCTTAATAGCGCAGCTCGGGATGAATTTGCATCAGAGGCTACCGCCGTCGCTGCCTCCGCCGTCGCTGCCACCGACGTCGCCGTCGCCGTCGCCAAGTTGAACTAGACGACAGAAGGGGGGGGGGGAGGGGAGAGAGAGATGAGGGCAGAGAGGGCAGCGAGCCCTCAAGGAGACGAGACCGTGGCAAGAGGGATAAGACGACGGAGGGACGTTGGATTAGGGGGGGGCGCGCGGAGCGAAGGGGGCGAGGAGGGGTGAAGGGCGGCTGTCGGTGGAGTCAGGGAAGGGGACGAAGCACTTTGTCACGAAGGAGCTTAAATCGATTTAGCGGCGTAAGCGACAGGGCGAACCCGTCGTCTTCTGCCCACGCATTAGCGCGACTCTCTGGGAAAGTCGAGGTCACCCCCTTGTCCCCTCCTTCATTTTCTCCTTATCCAATCGGCGACCATCTTCCTCTTCCTCCCCCTCTACTTCTACTTCTTCCTCTACTTCTACTTCTTCCTCTACTTCTTATTCTACGTATTCTTATCCCTATTCTTATTGTTATTCGTCGGCTGCTGGTACTTGTAATGCTTCCATCTGCTAATTCGCTTCGGGTCGCCGCGGCCTCCTCCTCCTCCTCCTCCTCCTCCGCCGACACGAGAATTCGCAGTCAAGCCGAGCGCGATAGAGTCTGCGACGTAAGAAAGTTTGTAGTCTTTCAGGGGGAGCCCGGTTCAGCCGGCACACTCGGCGGCGAGCTCGCAGCGCCTGGATAATGCCAAGGCTCCTCGGTAACGACCCCTCCCTCCCCTCCACCCCCCCCCATCATGTGCTCGTGCATGCAAATGGCCTCGGAACAAATGACAGGGTGGCGACCGAGGAGGCCGACGTTCAACGGATAAGCCCGATGATTGACGGAGAACTGAGCACGTAATGGGGATGGGGCGTGGTGGGTGGGGGTGGTGGGAGGAGGGAGGGAGGTGAAGGGAGAGTCGATTAAACGAAACAAAATATCCTTGGGCGCCTTGATAAAATTAATCCTAATCTCCGAGTACCCAAAGGACGGAGCGACTCCCCTCGTTTCCATCCTAAGCTCCGTGAGCCATCCCTAGCCGAGATGCTGCTGTACAACCAGCTGCTGCTACTGCTACTGCTTCTGCTGCTGCTGCTGCTGCTGCTACTCCTACGTCTACGTCTACGTTTGATCGCATTATGGGTAACTCGTCATGCAGGCAGACCTTCCGACAAAGAGGCTTAAGTAAGCCGCATAGTTGGTAAACAAGTTACCGGCAAAGTTCCGAACGAGCTGCTTGAGCGACTGATGTAACGAGATTTATCTGATCTATGACACGCGGGTTACGCCCTCCTCGGGCCCTCCTCCTCCTCCACCTCCACCTCCCACCGTCCGGTTCACGGGACCGAGTCGTGACTACGTCCGCGCCGAGGGATGCACTCAATAAATGCTCGGGCCGATCCCCCGGTGACGTTTTTCTCCCGACAGGAGGGGTTATTGGGGTTATTCCAGTTATTCGGGGTTACGTGGGGTTACGTGGTGTTACGTGGGGTTGCGTGGGGTCACGTGGGGCTCAGCCTCCAGCCCCGCATTACGTACGTACATAAACGCTACTCCCGAATGCCCATTGATTTTATTAATCAGCACGATAAATTGGCATTAAATCCAGGCGCATTACCGAATAATAAATAACAATTAATAGTAAATAATAATTCGTAATGATGGTATTATTCTCGTGGCGCTATAAGTAAGTTGGATGAATCGCATTAGAGGCGGAGAAACTTCGTCCCCCATTAATAACGGAAAAGATAATTATTGCCTCCCGGTGATTCTCCACCCCGATAACCCCCGATAACCCCGATAACCGACCCACTGACCGTCCTAATCCCGCCTATTGATTCCTTTATAAGGAACATCTGAAGCTCTCTCCCCCGGCGGGACACACGGGAATCTCTATGCGTAAACTCAAGCGAACCGGAGTCTCAATGCTTTCGCCTTTTGACGTAACAATAATCCCATTGGCCGAGGGTTATTTGATAAAAAAAAGCGTTTCCTGCCCTCGCATACTGTAATTCTTAAGTAAATTGAAAGCCAAAACGGTGCACATGCAACCGGAAGCGTAATATAAAATGCACAATCGATTGACGTGACAAGGTCATTGGGATTATTGGGATTATTGGGATTATTGGGATTATTGGGGTTATTGGGGTTATTGGCTTTCGCTTGCCGGCTAAGATATCCGTTACGCCTGTTAAAAGGAAAAGTACATATATATATATATTTTTTTTTTATTTTTGTTTCCACGCGAATACTCACACGCTGGATCTGCTGCAATTAAAGCCTGCCATTGAATCACGGAATTCCGTCTCCGGGAGGAATTCCGAGGACTTTAATTAATTGTATTCAATGGCAAGGGTGGGGAGGGGGTGGGTGCGGTCTCCGTCTTATTTACCGTCCCATTATAAGTTTTACAAGTTTAAGGAAAAACACGACGTCCAAATTATTATTGCCGTTACTTGGCTCCGGGAGTGTGGGGCGGGGGGGCGGGGAGAGGCAAGGAGCGTAATGCCTCATCGTGTCGGCGCACTGCTTTTTATCGCATAAAAGCTTCGGAGCTTTTATCTTCGGAACATTTAGGGAGTATCGTTACGTGGGAATTCCGATTCGTGGCATCGGATTCAAAAGGGTTAAACGAACCCTTTATACAATTATACCCGTATTAACGAATTTCCGTATATTCCACAGTTTTTATTACTATTATTACTATTACTATTATTATTACTATTACTATTATTATATTATTATTAATAATAATGGATAAACTTTGTCAAAAGCCGTGAACGTTGGCTTTCGCAAATAAGACTTGCCAGTCTTTTTACGTAAAAACGTAGGTTTACAAAGATTTATAATGTTTGCTCGACACATTTTAACTATGATTCTGTGCCAAGTGTAGGATAGAGCGTAATACCGCGGATTAAAACCATCTCATTATCAAGTGGGGCGGGTGGGGAGGGGGGGGAGGGTGAACAAAAACAAAAAATTGTCCATTAATATTGAAGAAAAACAAAACAATAAGACTGCGACGAGAATAATTAATAGTTAATAATTAATAATAATAGTAATGGCAGTGACAATAATAACAATAGTAATGGGGAGGCGGAGAGGTGAAAAAGCTTCTCCGTATAGCGTGTAGGGGAAGTTTGTGTTACTTTCCGAGCGTTGGATTCACAAGTTATCCGGAGTAAGCGAAATCTTGTTTTCGGATGCTAGACTTGAGAGAGAGAAAAAAAAAAAAAAAAAAAAAAAAAAAAAAAAAAAAACAAAAAATAAAAACAAAAATAAAGAAGAGAGAGAGAGAGAGAGAGAGAGAAATCTGGACCTATTATGATTCTACTCCTACTCCCTCGCGGCTTCGGAATAAATTTCCTTTGAACAAACTTCAACGCTCGTGATTCATGGCAGTCTCCCCTTACTTATTTGGCTCTCTTACATCGGATTTACCATTTACCCAGTTTTTCTTCCCGATCTACCAACCCGATTCCGCCCCCCCCCACCCACAAGAAGACCAGAGTTGGCCCCCACTTACTTAGCGACCGAGTCTTCGGCTATACGCTATACGCTAAATCAAGTGGACTCTTTCCGGACTTTTCCCAGGATTTTTCGGATCCCAGCCAACTAGCCCCAATAGCCCCAGCAAAACCCCAGCAAAACCCCAGCAAAACCCCCGTCTCTTCAAATGACAATGGACTCCGCCACGCTGCCCGCCCCAATAACCTGGCCCATTACCTGGCCCACATACGCACACGCCAGCTAAATACCCGTTATTATTCTTGACAGCCGATCTGTAATGTCTCCTTGTCTCGAAACATGGATGGATAGATGGATCCCCGATACCATGCAAACCATAAGATTTGCGCACTCGCCCAGAGATACGAATAACATGCGTACGTACGTACGTACGTATGTATATATGCGAGCGTGGCAAGAGCAAGGACAATAATAATAAATCAAAATAATAGACGTCCCGGTTCGTCTTTAGCTATTGAAGCTCAAAAGAAAAGAACCATCGTTTAGCACTTTAAGTTAATAACAATTGACACGATTGGGCGAATGAAGCGAATCGAGCCTCGACTTTTCCCGAGTGATGTTCGATTATTTTCCCGTATATAGATCTCGTACGAGGAGGCACCGTCTGTCTCTCAAGCATCCTGACCGAGCCCCTAAGAATAATATCGTTCTTTGCCCCACCCCCCCCGCCCCTCGTTTTTTCCAACAATTTCTTGTATTGGCTAAGCGAATCGACGGCATGTAATATTTCGTATTTTTAATTAATTAAACGCGCCCCGACGAAACGCCCCCGCTCGAGTAACGAAACCCCCCGTTAACCCTATAAATAAAATTATAAATCTATACGAGCGTTCTTTCGTACGCGCTTATTCGCGCTTATTCGCGCTTATTCGCGCTTATTCGCGCTTATACGCGCTTATTCGCTCGAATAAATGTACAGACTTACTGTTTGGCTCTCCAAAAGAAAAAGAAAAAGAAAAAGGAAAAAAAGGAAAAAGAAGAAGAAAAAAACGCATTATGATTTATTGTAAAAGACCGAAATATGCCACATAAATCAACCCTCGCGTATTCGTATTCATTTTAATGTAATAAAGGGAGAGGGAATTTCATTTCAATGCATTATTAGTACAAAAGCGTAATACTAAATCTAGATTTTTGTCAAATATATACGCCGTATTATCGAGTTTAAATTCAGAAAATCACGTGCGTACTTTATTTCCATAAAGTATTTCCCCTCCGCCCCCACCTCCTCCTACCCTCGTACTTTATAAAATATGCGACTGTTTACAAGTTACGTAACGTAACCTTATTAACTTCTCTTCTTCCCTCTCTTTTTTTTCTTTTTTTTCTTCATCCATTGTTGGATTATTTGTGTACGGGGGGAGGGGGGGGGGGGCACGTACATTGCATAATAATCTGTATTAAATTCAACCGGAATCAAAAAAGCTGATCCTCTCTCTCTCTCTCTCTCTCTCTCCTTTCCGTTAAATATTAAGAATTGCATAATAATGCATGCGCAATGTACACGCTACGGTACATAAACTTTCAGAAATATAAGCCCAATTGAGGTTATACAGCTATTCGTCTTACGCAATTAAGATGATTCTATACTATTTTATTATTAACCCGCGCTTTCTATCGCGAATGTATACATTTATACATTTGGGGATATAAAGTGTCGAAATGCATATAAGTATATCGACGATGGGGTTATCGGGGACAATGGATACAAGGAAAGAAAGAAAGAAAGAAAGAAAGAAAGAAAGAAATACCTTTTACTCGAATTGAATAATGAGATGTTGAACAATTTTGTCTGGCGGGGATTTTCTTTTTTTCTTAAAAAAAGGTTTCTATACGCCTGCGCCTGCGAGGTTGAATAATTAAGTTGGCGAGCAGCGTTTATTGCACGGCCAATGCCATTAAAAATGAAGCACAAGCACGTACTTTAATTGATAATAAATTAACGTTGAATTTTATAAGGCATAAACGCGTAAAAAAAAAAAAAAAAAAAAAAAATTACAGGGCAGCGATAATTATTATAAATTCTAGTGCCGACGACACGATGAAACTCCTATGACTAATAAATAGAAATAGCCCGTATTTACGTTGGCGGGGCGGGGCGGGGTGGGGCGAGGAGGTGCATGGAGGTGCATGGAGGATTAGGCCGTAGGGGGAGGGGGAGAAGGGGAAGGTTATTGGGGAGTTGAACGAATACAATTACGTAAGGAATACACGTGGAGTTGTTGCGCGGGCGTTGGAATAAAAACTTGTTATTGCGATACGTAATGCGGAACGGGAGTAAAATTAGAAAATAGGTCAGAAAAATGCTTGCCCTCGGATCCTGAGAGAGAGAGAGGGGTAGGGAGGCGGTGGGGGACTGGATGAACTGGATGAACTGGAGCTCGGGCACGAATGTAGATGACTTTGTAAATTAAAAGCACAGCCTCGATAACTCAGTGGCCCGAGATTCGCGAACAGTGATCAGCGGATCTAAGCGAACTCGGCGAGGGGCTGAGTGGGTGGAGTGGGTGGGGGGTAGAAAGAAATTTAAGGGGCTTACCACGATTCCCGGCAAACAACAGACTCGGCTTACATTTCCGGGGAGATAACGGAGACACGCGGGTTATTGGGATAGAGAAAAGAAACGAGGCTCGGATAAATTGACAACATATATATATATATATATATATATATATATATATATATATATCGCTCCTGGCGATTAAGGAGAAGCAAGAGAAGATCTCTTGGTTTAGAATTATTTCCAATCGGAATCCTTGGCCGTGAACTTTTGCAAGACGAACGAATCTCGTTATTCGTTATCCTACGGAGCCCCTCCACTTTACCACACTCCCCCAAGAAAGCACTATTAAACGAGCCCTATTAATCTTAACTGCCGAGTGACTATTTTGATCCCTTAGTCATCCCCCCCCACCCTACCCATTCACCCTCCCTACCGCCACGGACTCGCCGAGAAGCCCCTTTAATACGCTGATCTAACGTCTAATGAAGCCTCTGGCCACATCTACTCCCACCGACTGCCATCCTCTAACCCCAATAACCCCCCCTCCCCCCAATTACGTGCTCCCATGGTCTATTAGCTCGGAGTCCCGTACCTTAACCCCGACCCACGCCAACTTGTTCCCGCGTACGCACGCGATACGTAATAACGCATTAGTCGTCCGAGGGCCGAATGATCGTAATACGTGGAGCTCTAGCAGCCGCGACTACTCTGACCGCTGCTCCGGCCCCTGTACCACTGTATTGCCCGCGAGCGCGGGGGGGGGGGGCAAACCTAAAGGACCGTGTATGTCGTGTACCGATGGGCATCGCTCGGCATCCAATCGGTACCGGAACCTGCCCCGGTAAGGGGCCGCACTGACCGCACTGACCATCGACCGGGGCAAGCTGACGCCGGTCGAAGACGCGTACGCTCCCCCCCCCCCCCCTACACACACTGGATCGCGGGGCAAGTGAGAACTCAATTTTCAATACTCGAGATCGTTCGGAGATTGTTTTAAATTTAATGGGATCGCGTAGCTCGGCCCGAGTATTAAAGGCGCAGCTAACAAGTGGGAGCGGGAGCGGGAGCGGGAGTGGGAGCAAGAAGATACGCAATAACAAAGAACACGACAGGGCTGTGAATACACGCGTATCAGCAGGTTATCGGCTACCGAGGCCGGTCTTACGAGGAAAGTGAAAATTTATATGGGAATTAAGTACATCATTACAAGTTTATGGTGCGCGATACAGCCCGTGTAATCATTCGGGCGACAAACTTTAGTGCTCCTAGTGCCGCGACCCTGGCCCGCCTGCACCACCCACACCCACGCACCCACACCCACGCACCCGACTAGGGCGGCGGCTCTGCCGGTTTACATGAATTTCTAACGTTCGCGGCACTTTCGTTCCTCTGTTGCAGTTCCGCCCCACAAGATCGTCCTGCTCAGCGAAAATGGCAACGTCCTCGGCTCGACGGTCGGCCCCTATCTCGAAGGCGACAGTCTCCGGCTCCTCTGCGACGTCCACGGCGGTAAGTCATCGGGCAGCCGATATATATAATAATAATAATAATAATAATAGATAATAGATAATAGATAATAGATAATAATAATAATAAACCCGAAGTAAGCCGAAGCCAGTGGCATCCTCCCTCCTCCTTCCTCCTCCCCTCCCCCATTTTCCTACATTTTATTTTTATTTTTATTTTACTTTTTTTTTCGTTTTTTTTCGTTTTGCCCACCCCCCCCTTAGCCCCCTTAGCCCCCTTCCTCACCGAAGCCAAAGGAGCTTATTGATTTTTCGTCGCATTAGACGGTGACCCAGTCTCGCTAGAAATCCACCCCCCAATAACCTCGCTATTATCTACGACAATCGAATGAATCGCCGTGGCTTGTCCGTATTGTCTCGCGCTCCCTTCGACGGACGCGCCTCCGAGCGCGCGATTTTTTACGATCCAACCAACGACTCGGCCAAGTCCTGGACCGCATACGCTCAGAGCGTCCAGCGAACGGAATTAAAAGACCCGCTCGATCTTTCCCCCCACTCCATAATTATGCTCGCCAGTCTCGCGTATCTTCGGCATGGAATTATCGATCACTTGGCCGCCGACGATCCAGACCAACGAACCACGACGTGCGCTCCCCATACTAGTAATCGATACATTTTTTGTATCGATCATCTAAGGAAATCTAAAGAAGCATCGCCGTCTTGCAATATGATCTATCCCCTTAATAATCCTCGTCTTTGTTTAAAATGAAAACATTTACGCGGAGAGAGGGGGTGAGGAGAGTTTTCGTCATTGAGTCGCGTTCCACCGTTTGAAATATTTATTATCGAATGAAATTCAGCGGCGCTTTGAAGTCATTCGATATCAATTAAATCCAAAGGTCAGCCGGTACCGCGGACATCCAGGCATTACAATTCAACCGCGTATAAAATAAATTAACAATTACTCGTTAAATTGTAATATTATGAAATACTATTCGCTAGGTATTAACTCCTCGGTATTTACCATTGGACAGTATTACAATTGGCAGACAAATAATATTCTTACGCGTCGAGCGATTGGAAATTCATTTTAATCGATGAGAAATTTAATGTGCACCGCCATTCGCTTGTAAGTCGTTTTTCCATCCCTGAAAAGGCTGAAAAGGGGGGGAACTCCAAAGCGTAACGTATGCGAAAAGCATAAAAATTCTACGCCTTACATTAAATGGAAACTAAAGATAACAAAAAATGGTGGATTGTAATTAGTTTTCTATTTATTCGATTGTGTCCGCGCGCGGCCGTGCAATCGAATATTAAATTCTATGCGGCAATCGTTAATATTAGATAGAGACGCCGCGTTGCAGAGAGAGAGATAGAGAGATAGATAGAGAGAGAGAGAGGGGAGGAGGAGGAAAGTAGAAAACAAGCTTTCCAATTAAAGTAACGTAACGTTTCGTTCGTTTTTTTTTTTTTACGGTTACCTTGAAAGCTAATTAAATACCGTTCTTATGAATTATGAATTTACATAAGTAGAATTTATATGAATTGAAATTATTATACGTAAACTTCCCTCTCCGTGTATTTCGGAAGAAAATTATTTTAAATGCTCTCCGTCCAATGCCCGTAAAAAACATTCTACAAACTAATACATAATTTATAGCGAAAATTCATTACCATTATTACCATCATTATTACCATTATTATTATTAATATTATTATTATTATTATTATTAATGTTGTTGTTGTTGCGAAAGTTTCCGTAAATAATATTTAGATTAGTTTGGAATTAGTTGAGGTTATATTTTTCGAAACCTTTATTCGCTCAGTTATTAAAAGCACCTTCTCGCCTTTTATATAATATTCACTATATTACTTTATTATATCGCAGGCTGACGATTGTGTGTAAATAAATAAAGATTTGCATATAAATAATTTACACTCGTTAACAAATAACTCGATCGGCGCATACGACCGGGACGTACGACCAATTTCATAATTAACATTGCAATAATATTAATAATAACAGTGGTAGTGGTGGTGGTGGTGGTGGTGGTGGTGGTGGTGGTGGTGGTGGTGGTGGTGGTGGTGGTGGTGGTGGTAATAATATGGCTTTGGCTTATGAGTCCGTATCGGTACTCTTGATCGGCCAGATGCGCGGGGTTATTGGGGCCTAGTTAGTTACTGCTGTTGTTGTTGTTGTTGTTGTTGTTGTTGTTGTTGTCGATGGATCGGGGATATCTCGATGCTACAGGCAAAAGAGAGGAGGACACGACCCTTGGGGTCCTGGCACACGCCGGCATACGGCATACGCGTCCGACCGAGCAACCTTCACGACCTCATCCACTTTCCAATTATCATATCCTTCCCTTATTATTTATTTGCGACATTTGAAGCATCGAACTTCCCTCTCCGTCGAGCCTTTGCCCATAAAATACTCTCGGCCCTCCTCCTTCTTCTCGGATACAATTAGCGCCAGGGGGGGCCATTCACCCACTACGCGCACGCCTCAACATCCAGTGCGAGCTCGACATTGCTATTATTATTATTGTAATTATTATTATTTTTTTTTATTTTTGCAATAAGCAATGTGCATTCAAAACCTCAATTAAGCTCGAGGAAAAAATATGTTTTACGAAACCCCCGCGGAACGTGTTCGTCGGCGAGGGGAGGGGGAATTGAAATTGCAAAATTTACACCAAACATTAGCGGTATCGAATAATTTTAAACATTTTTATAAGCGAAGTTTTATTTGCTCTTGCGCGGGTAACAAAGCGATCGGGATTGGGCGAATCGCGTTGAAAGTATTCCTTGTATAATAATAATACACTCCTCCGTCCTCCGTCCTCCCCATATGAAATTCAATGCTCGAGCTAGAGTTTAAAAAAAAAAAAAGAAAAGAAAAACGAAAAAAAGTACCGAATTACCGATTGGAAATCAAATGCATAAGTTCGTGTATCGCGTATTGAATATGCGTGGGTATTGATTTACTGATATTTCATTATCGATCACTACCACACTGACCCTCTATTTGTTGCTGCTGCTGCTGCTGCTGCTGCTTATTTAATTCACCGTTCGAATTAAATTTAAATTAACGCGGAATATGAATTCTCGAAGGCGCGGTCGTGTTCGTATTCTCGAATGACCCTTTACCTCACCGACAATACGTGCATTTGTTGCTTTCTATACCTTATGCCCTCCCCCCTCCCCCGGGGCATTGTTCTTCTTAGTTAAGTTAACGTTAATTGAATAAAGCAGCGTGGCCGAGGTACTTTGTTCTGTGGCTCGAAAAAATTTAAAATTACACGCTCGTTTTTAATTTAATTCGTATTGCGCGGGCTCGTGTTGTGCGCACGTATGGGCGCGCGTGCGCGTTGGCATTCGTGACTATGAGAATCGGCGGGGTAGTGGGGGAGGGAAGTGGTAGTGTCTCTTTTTTCTTTTCTTTTTTTTCTTTTTTCTTTTGGGGAAATAAGCAAATAAGCAGAAAAGTTAGGGAAATAGAAAAAAATATAAAAGGTTATTGGGGTTATTGGGGTTATTGGGGTTATTGGGGCTAAAGTACGGGATTATCGCAAAGAGATAAGGAGTGTAAGGATTAATTTATGGTGAGATGCGGACGAAGAGGCGCCGTGGTCATTAATTGAATTGAATTGAATTGAATATTATATAATGTCGGTAATCTGGGACGGGCGATGGTAAATCTTTGCCTTGGATAGGAAAGATTAATACTTAACGTACATTCGTTGCCAGAGCGATACGATACAAATGAACTGCCGTAAACGAATAGTAAACGAATAACCGGAAACGTAAATTAATTTACAATTCAAACGTTAAGAACGTACCCCGAATAACAATGTTTTATTGTCACTACGTACTAATGAAGATTATTATTCCTCCGTTTATCCTCGTTTATTATTATTACTCGGGCGATACCGTTTTTCTAATACTATTCTGGATGACCAATTTCTAAGTAACCTAACGTCAATTGCAATTAAAAAACTTTCTCAAATGGACAATAACTGTGACAACGACAACGACAACGACTACGACGACAACAATAATAATAATGGTAATAAAAGTAATAATAATAATAGTGCACGGGCTAGAGATGCGTTTGTCGCGCTCGCTTCGCATTAATTCGCCGGGTGGGGGGGAGCATCGATGCCATTACTTCCTGTAAAATTACCAGGGCAATGTAATCAGGAATACCGCCACTGCAGGGCAGATCTGCGCGGGACAGATGCACTCGGGAGCGGATAAACAATATCAAGGGCCACGTTATTACGACGAATCGTCCCGTTATGAGCATTTCGTCCTAAGCTCGCCAATCGTTTCATTAAAAGCGCAAGAGAACAGGTTTTTCTTTTCTTTTTCTCTCTCTCTCTCTCTCTCTCTCTCTGTCTCTCTGTCTCTCTTTGTTATTATAGAAGAAATCAAGAATTACGCTGGCTTACATGCTTGGGCCATTATCTCCAAAAGTCTCCAAAGATCTCCGTTTCTTCCTTTATCGGAAAACTTGCCTCTCTCCCCGCCCCTTAGTCCTTAACCATTATTTCGTCTCCAGGCCAAATAACTTCTGTTTTCTATTCTCTTTATTCTTTTTATTCTTTTTAATTTTTTTTATTTAAGAGTGAAATTCGTCGAATAATAAATTATAACGTTTTACCCGTATTCGGTTGACGATCCGAATAAGCCCGGCTAACGCCCAAGTTATCGAATTAAAGTTATTTTATTAATATAATCGATTTTTCAAGAATTTAGCGTTAAAAGAAATTTTAAAAAATTAAAAAAAAAAAAAAAAGTAAAAGGAAAGGGGGAAAAAAAATTGATAAGCCCTTTCAAAGGTATTTCGTGCTCTCGGGCTTTTTGCTTTACAATAATATAAATCCCCCGATCAAAGGGAGAGATAATTAATACCACGCGTCATTCCCTTTCCCTCCCTTGCTCCTCCTCCTCCTCCTGCTCCTCCTCCGCCCCTTGCCGACAATGGTAAAGGGTAAAGGGGAGCGGGTCGAGGAGAGCGGTAATAATCGCACATTCGAGGAGGATCGAGATCGTCAACCGTCCCTCCGGAACCGAACTCTCCTAGAAAAAAAAAATAAAATAATAATAATAATGGATAAACAAAGAGGGAGGAGATGCTTGTCTCCAGACGACTGATGATGAATTGCCTGTTGTTCTTAAACTTTTAAAGGATATAATTAAGGATAATGCTGCCGAGTAATAAGAATAATCGAGCTTTAATAAAATTATAGCAATTGACCCTATTTGGGATTCTATTGCGGCACGAGGGAGGATGCTAAGAATCCTCTTTGGCTCTCAAATATTTGCCATCCTCCCCCACCCCAACCTTGATACTCCGCCAATCGGTCGAATTTAAAATACTTTATAAGCGAGCCAAGATTATGAAAACAAGCCATTGCATTATAAGGATAGATAGAGAGAGATATATAGATAGAGAGAGAGAGAGAGAGTCGACGTAGCTCCAGTGGCGGCTCTCGGATAATATCAACAGTGGCAATAAAAGTAATAAAGGAAGACGGAAAATCGGAAAACATAATAAAGACGGCTGCGGGAGGGGTTATTGGGGTGGTTTCAGACAATTTATGAGCTGGGGAAACGCATTGACGAATGGGACCGCGCTTCGTTCATTAAAAGCTCCTTTACCCGTAATACCTACGAGACGTTTCGAAAGCCGAGGAAATTGCGCAAACGACCCGGACAAGCGGGAGAGTCCGGAAAAACGCGGGTCCAGGGTCAGGTAGAGGCGTAACGAGCACCCGTCGGCCCCTCGAATCCCCTTAGATAACCTGGAAATTAATAAATCTGCTTGGGGGGGGGGCAGAAGGGCCGTTCTACCTCCCTAACCCCTCCCCCGAGCTGGCCAACCTCGTCCTCGTCGACCCCGTCAGCCAGGACGGCGAGGACGAACGGCACCCGGAGTTTCGGTGCCGAAGACCCGATGGATCATTAGATGAAACGGAGCTCTGTGTTGCAGGGAAGCCACAGCCGACGGTCGGCTGGTATCGTAACGGGCGCTTCGCCGGGAACTCGAGCCGGGCCGAGCCCGAGGCCCTGGTCGTACGGAGCGAGCTGCTGCTGGAAAACCTCGGGCGCGGGGACGTGCAGAGCCAGCTGAGCTGCAACGCGACCAACAACAACAGGTCGACTCCCCTGTCGGCGAGCGTCCGCCTCAACATGCACTGTGAGTACCATCTTCTCTTTATTATTCTCTTTACCTTTTTATCATCACCCGCACCCTCTCGCACCCTCTGCAGCGCCCTCGGTGTCACGGAGTCGCGGATCGATCACGCGATTTCCCTCCCCCCGTTCCCTGGATGTCGGACTGCTGCGAGGCGGCGAGGAGGAGCCCGTCACCTCGCTTGTCCTTAACTTCGAGAGATCGAGAGAGAGAGGGAGAGAGAGAGGGGGAGGGGGAGGGAGGGAGACCTTTAGCCGATCGAGCGAGCTCTTCCCCGCCAATAAACTACAGGCGTCTTTTAACCTTTTCATTGGCCGCCCTCGATTTCAAAGCCATTATTCTTATGGGAATTAATAGCCACTCTCTCACACACTCTCCCTCTTACATTGCTTTCCCGCGACCATCATCAGCATTTTTGTTGCTTGTTGTCGTTGTTGCTGTTGTCGTTGGTGCTGGTGCTGGTGCTGTGCTGCTGGTGCTCGGGCTTCTACTACTGCTTCTGATGTTAGTCACGGAGCTCCTCCTCCGGCGTCCCAATAACCCCCTTAAATATTATTACGTACCCATTAACATAATACGCGTCTACGTCATGTTAATGCAGCAACTTGAAATTAAACGGGCCTTACACACTTACGTGCACAAGGTGCACTTAAATTCGGGAAAAAGCTCGGAGACGCACAGCATATGCTTAGCGGCAGGCAAATATATTCGCGCGAAGCCTCCGTACATTATTTAAGGCTTTACCCTTAAAAATTTTAATTCCTTAAACGGCTACGATGCCGTTGATGACGTTGATAACGTTGATACCGTCCATAAAATCCTCCTCCTGCCCCTCCTCCTCCTCCTCCTCCGAGCCCACTAATATAACAATTCATCGGCCCCTTTCATTTACATTTATTTACTCGCCCTTTTTTTTCGAATGATTTTCGTTCTTTCAAATTACTAATAAAAAAAAATGCGCCTTTTTTCTCTTTTTTCTTTTTTTTTTTTTTTTTCTTTTTTAATTAATATCAAGTAAAATCGTAAAAAGAGAATTAATTTAAAAAACTTTCTGCGCTTTAAACCTTTATTCAATTACGTTTAAATTTTATTTTATTTATCCCTTTGACTGGATTTACGGCTTTGAAATAAATTCAAATGTATATATATATATATACAGAGAGCTGGGCCTCCCCCCCCCCCACCCATCCCGACCTTTCCCTTACTCATACGTATTAGCTTAATTAAAGCCCAATATTGATGTAAGTATGAGTTTTCCAGAGTCCCCGATACTCTAATCCCTTAATCTCTCATTGTTATTGAAATGTTTATTTATATCCGCGATCCTCAAGAATTCCGACTCGTTCGTTATCCGGCGTGATATACGACGCAAAACCTATGTGTAATGCGCAACAGCGAGCATCGGCATAAAGGCGTATCTGTCGTCGTGCGAATATAAAAAGAAGAAGAAGAAAAAGAGGGGGAGAGGGAGGGAGGGAGAAAAAGAAACGAATTAATTAAAGGCGAAGGCGACCATCGAAAGGACGATTAAATTCCCAAGCAAGCATTACTTGTACGTTGTTATAATACGCTTTATAATATTATAGAATAATAAATTTCATATGATTTTTAAAATCTGCTCGATTAATTGCATTTTAATATCCGTAATATCGTTATGTTTAAAAGAATCGAATTGTAAGAGTTTTTGACGAAACGAATGTAGATTTGTTTGCGCGCATCTCTTATTGCGCATAGACGTTTCGACAATTCCAAATTGTTCGTTATTTGACTTTGATAAATCAAACAATACTCGTTAATTAATTAATCCCTAATAATGACAACAATGAATTCTATTGCAATATTCAAGTCGGCTCCCCCCCTTCCATGGAATCCCTTCCATGGATTACGAATCTTTTTAAACGCGCGTATACGCGTAGGCGTAGGCGTAGGCGTGTAGGTGTAGGCGTAGGTGTAGGTGTACTTAGCCGGGCGCGCGTAGACGTTTCCCGAACTCGTTTAAACACGGACTTTGGCTGTTTATTCGGATATAATATTCTCGGGAAAATTTTCAGGCAACTTAAATATTCATCAAGTGTATGTTAATTATTCATTCGAGGTCGTGAGGGGCTTGAGGATAATTTAAACGGTCAGGCTTTAACGTTCCAGCGTGAAATAGGCTTATTCAAAGAGGTCGGCGACAAAAAACATTTTTAATGACATTCCCTTCGTTACAGCTGCGCTTTTTATAATTGACACTAATGCGCACAGCCCATAATTATAATGTAGCTAAGGTGCCCGGGGTTTTTTTTTCTTTTTTCTTTCTTTCTTTCTTTCTTTTTTTTATTATTATTATTTTTCTTCTTCTTTTTTTTATTCTTTTTTTTTGTGGATCTCAGCGTGAGATCGCAAAATGGCAAAAAAAAATCGCAAAAATTCAATCGATCGTAAGGGAGGATAAAAATGAGGAGGATAAAAAGGAGGCGTCTCGCCCGGAATAATTACAGGGGCAAAGCTGGAAAATGGTTGGGCCGGTAAGCGTCATTGGTAATACGCGAGTAAGCGAATTTTACGGATGCATATTGCAAAACCATCGCGGGCTACATCATGCATGTTAAAAGCTACGGGAACGCGACGTCCGTAAAAAACGCGTTGAATCGCCTACGCCACCTGCTTGCGCCACCTGCGTAACCTGCTTCACCCTGCTTCACCCTGCTTCACCCTGCCTAGGGGAACGTGCCTCTCTACCCGACCACGTGTTCCATCCTCAAATGGTTTATAATTAATTTGTTGCTGTTGCGGGGGGAAAAAATGGGGTCGTAGGGGTCGTAGCCAAAGGCTCGACGAGGTGGGAAGGCTGGATTTAACAAAGTGTGCGTAATAATTCTTTGCGATTCGGTGGAAATTAGCGGAGATAATTGTGTCTCGGAAGTATTCGGCTACATTGTTCCGACGGTTCTGGTTGAGGAGAATTATAGTTGACGAAGTGAAGTGGCCGAATCCGGTACCCGAGAGGACGAATTGCTCTGGCCTAGCAAGCAAGAGCCTCTTTATTAATGGCTCTACCCTCCCTCCCCCCCCCGCCAAAGGTATTCGTATCCGCGGAGCGACTGGCAAATTTACCGGTGAATCGCTACTTCTTTACCGAGGGCTTCGAAGGGGGGCGGAGTGGGAATGCGAGAGACGCGCGCGCACCGCCCACGACATTAATTAAAATCATAATCAAAGCTACGTATGTATATATACATATATATAGAGATATAGATAGAGAGACAGAGGGACAGAGGGCTATACACGTGGCCTGCGAGTTTGGAAAACGAATAGCGAAGAGCAAGAGGCTCGAGTGGCTTATGACTATTATGACAATACTACGCGCCCATTGCCTTTCCGCCTTTAATGAAGACCTTATTGTCGATTTTCGGGGCAAAAAAATTTTAAAGGGTTAAAAAAAAAAAAGTGAGATTAATCAAATGCAGTATTAAATAAATGGCCGTAATCAGCAGTGCTCGGCCACCGCCTTAGCATCCATACGATCCATAAGATCGAACGCTCGCTACGGAGATAAGCAACGCAGATGCATTATTTTCCATTTAGCCATCCGTATTGCGATCTCTATATGTACGTGTAATGTATATCGGGAGGGGATGGAAATTCTATTGTTCGTCGATTGGTTCGTCGCCGTCCCAGATCACAGATGTACGTGAAATTTTTTGAATCGCCATCGAGGAACAGAAGGGCCGAGCCGAATTATATAAAAAATGATTAAAAGCTCGGCTGGGGCGTGCCATCGATCATTATTCTGTCGGCTGAAAAATAACTTTCCTCCCGATAATTATTCGTCCAAATTTCTTTGTTATTCGAAAACAAAACGCTTTAATGTAATATTTAAATGATTTTGTTTCGTCGTTGGCGGATAATTCGGCTGGAAATTCAAATCGCCAGGGATAAATGCCTTTTTTAATCTCGTTTTCGTTATTGCCTATTTCGAATTTGAATATTTCATTTCTTTTTTTCTTTTTTTTACTCTCTTATATGTATATGTATAAATATTTTGATAGATCTTTCAATTTAAAGCCCTTTAAACGTCACACAAAAACCCGGTAAATCGCGTTTCCAGAAACAAGACTAACAAACAAAGTTTATAATTCTTGACGTTCGTGAAAAAAAAAAACAATAAAACAAAATAAAACAACAAAATAAAACAAAAAAAAACAAAGAGCAACGAAACGAATGGTTCGATTGAACATGCGCGAACGTTCTCAAGTATTTTAAATCCTCTGCGATAACACAACTAGTAGCAGCGATAAGTCCAGAGAAGTGGATCAACGGCTGAAAAAAATTCATGGACTCGTGACGTAGAAAGAAAAAAAGGAAAAAAAAAAAAAAAAATGATTGTAGCGTATGCCCTGAAATCAAAGTGGATTGGATGAGATAATTTACCGGAGCACGAGCTTCATGGGATTTCGTGTGAATTTTCTAGAGTCTGTTTTACATAAACCACTACACACAAAGCGCTCCCCCTCCCCTCCCCTGCCCCAGCCCTCCCCCGTCAATTACCCAAGGTCGTTTTAATTTATTATATGGGCTATTATGTATTATTACGTAATACGCCTCGAAAAAACGTCTTTTGATGGAAACGATCGATCTTCATGAATGATCTCTTGACACGGATCCACGGAACAATACATTTTCATATGTGTATAAAGAATTAATCATCAGCTCGCGTTAATTTGTAAGAAATCATGATTTTTTTAACGACTTTACGTTAATAGAAAATTGTTCGTTGGGCCTAATATTTGAAATTTTGTCAAAATATTAAGATGAGACGAGGGATGGATTAAAAAAAACGTGAATTTATTTGATATTTATTTCATTAGCCCCTCGTTTAATTTAGAAAAGCTAATATCTCGCCGTATTAATTACGTGCGTGCGTGCGTGCGTATGTGTATTTATTGCCAGATAAATAATTTAACGTTAAATAAATTGAGTAACATACGGGGTCACGATGCTTTTTATAATTTTGTAATACAATTTACGATTGTCGTGGGTTATTGGGGACAATAAAAAAAAAAAAAAAAAAAGAAAAAAAAGAAAAGAAAAGAAAAAAAAGATGCAGCTTAGACGCGAATTAGGCAGAGTCGGCAAATAAATTTCTGCGTAATAGAGATAGGAATCGAGGGTGGATGGATCGAGGTATGCATTGGAGCTTCACGTGTTGGAGCTCAGAGTTTCGAATGGGCGGCGCTGCGATTTTACGGGATCCTGACGGGACGAGAAAAAGATGCTAATTAAAAAAAAAAAAAAAAAAAAGGTAGAGAGAAAGAACTCGAGCAAAAGAAGATTTCTCAAAATACGAATAATTATCAAGGGGCGGGGGAGGGGAATGTGGAGGGAAGGAGGAAATATGAATTGCGTGGACGTTAAATATGAAAAGCGAAAAAGGACTCCAAAACAAATAAATATATATATATTTATAAGGGTCAGGGGTGAGGGGTGAGGGGTGAGGGGGCGAGAGGTAGGGAAAAAATTTATCGCGTTAAGCGCGTCTGGTTACGCGCCCCGGCCGTCCTCTCGTAATTAGTATGCGCACGTGATAGTGATAGTGGAGCGAGGCCAAAGAAAGGGGTGGGGGAAAAGAAAAAAAAAAAAAAAAAAAAAAAAATAATAAGCGTAGCCAAGCGATGGAGTGAGTTTTCGCGTAGCCTTCGCCTGGAAATTTAGCAAATACGGAGCTTTTTAATGGAGCCTCCGACCGCGGGATCGAGAATTTCCTCGCGGTCGCAGCCTTCAAGCGAGGATCCTCGAGCGGACGCCGTCCCCGACGCAACAACTCTAAGAAGATAAAACGCCTCCATCCGGTCCCCGATCCCACCCCCTCACATTATTATTATTATTACTCTTATCGATTTTTTTGAAATTAAGTTAATAATATACGAACAAAGAGTCCGCGCCTTTTAACCCCCCTTTTAAGCCCCCTTTAGCCTCCTTTTAGCCCCCCCCCGTACCCTCACCCACCCACCCACCTACCCATTAAATCGAATCATTTGTATTATTCCTTTATGTGTACGTGTATACGGGAGGCCAAGTGTGCCCAGGCTCTTGCCATAATTTTTTTTACCTACCATTTCAATCCAATTGATTTTCAATTCACAGTTAAAAGAGTGAACGGGGCGGCTAACTCGCCTCCCTATAACCTCCCGATAACCCCTCCCCCTCCTCCCCAATAACCCGGGCATTATTCTCTCGGAAGCCTCGACGAAATTTATCCCAATTCTAACGGGCGAAGGAATATTTATTCGCATTGCTGAGAACGTCGGGCTACCTCCTACGTACTCGTCCTGTCATTGAAGCTCCCGCTCCCTCCCACACCCTCCCTCCCTCCACCTCTACCTATCGTGGCCGGCTCTACCGGCAAACATAATACAGCTCGCATTAATTACCGCTATTTCCTCGTAAGCTTACGCGCACTTTTATCATCGATGCCCACATTTACTGCAAATGCATCACATAAATTATTCCTTTTTCTCTTTCTTTATATATATATATATACGTATATATATATATATATATATATATATATATATATCTATCCATATATATAGCAAAGAGAGCCAGCCCCCAAATGCTTTAAGCTTCTTTTCATACGTTTGTCTCATTTATTTTGAGTAGATCCGAGCATTAAACTCAGAGCCGATCCACCCCTTCCCCCTCGAGAGTATGAATTATTTGGACAGAGTCCAAAAAAAAAAGAAAAAAAGAAGAAGAAAAAAAGAAGAAGAAAAAAACATTAATCTTTGCTCAAAGTTTTATTATCTTGATTAATAAAAATTTTCCATATTATATTATATTACCGAAATTCAACGTATCATATTTTCGACGCCTAAGCCACCCACCAATCCCCTACCCCCACCCCCATCCCGAGCCCCTACTATACAATAAGTGTCGTCCATAAATTTCAGTCTTCAGAGCTCTCATTCGTTCTCCTGAAGTTTCATTGTTTCGTCCTTTCGTCCTTTCGTCCTTTCATCCTTTCATCCTTTCCTCGTATCGCCGTATCGCCGTATCGTCGATTTCATTATAATTATAATAAAGGGACTTTAATAATCAAATGAAATCAAATGAAATGAAATGAAATGAAATGAAAGTAAGATGGGTAAGGGAGGACCTCTTACGGTCTATGGTAATAGAAGAGCGAGAGGAAGGACGAGTGAGAAACGAGTACGAGGTCAATAAGGTCGATAAATAAATAAAGCCCGAGATGTACGTGTGCGGTATTTAAGATTCAATGAGAGTCGTACGATCGGTAGGAAATGATCGGATTATGATTTATGGGTCGGTACATGGGTGGGGAGCCGGTAGGAGTTGGGATCACCTCGACACAACAAAAACCGACAAAAACGATCTGAATAATTGGCTGGAGGGAGCGTGATGACATCCGATGATTTCATCAAGGCGAGACTTTGGGGCCGCGGTCGAGGAATAATGTACGTATCGGCCGCCGGCCACGATAACAACAAATAACTCGCTTTAAAGTCGTTCGGGTGTGCGCGGTTCTACCCGTTGTGGGGTGGGCAGGCGGTAAACAAATGTCGTAGCCGAGGGCACGGGCCGACCTGGGTCGCTCGAATGGAAATCATACTCTACGTAAACAATAACGTAAGATAGAGGCATTATTACACTTGGTGCTTTGGCGGGCAATCGAAGTTACAAACCCCCCTCACCCCTCCCCACCCCGTTCTTCTAATTCATCCGAAAGTCTTGTAACACGGGCATTTGAATATCCGAGTGCTTTCTTTACGTTCCGCATTCGGCCGCTCGTTAATATTTCAAAAAAAAAAATCGTCAGGGGTCATTGGGGTTATTGGGGTATGGGGGTAGGAGGAGTGGAGAAAAGTTTAAGCACCGGTTAGCCGTGGTTATCGGGCATTAAAGGTGAGCTCCGTCGGAGCGGAGGAACAACAGGTTGGATTAAATAAAATTCAAATGGAACGAAGACGGTAATTGCGAGCGGCCTCCGGTTTCCTCGAGCTCCCACCAACCCACCCCACCCGTGGATGGAAATTTTCACGCCCCGCGTGAATTCAAACTCCTTTGAACCCCCTCCTCCCTTCTATATATACGGCCCCGTACCTAAATTTATCCCCGTCTAAGCCGCTACCCGGTCCCCCGGTCGCGGTGGCCGTGGGGCTCAGAGGGCAGTTAGTATCATTGACGGACGCGGTAAGTTGGACAATTGGGGAGGGGGGGGGGAAAGTACGCGAGGAATGCGGTCGAGGCCACGGGCCAAACATATTCATGAGGAATTTCACGGGGCTCGGGTTCGTCGCGGATACGCTCCTCGCGCGCTGCTTTCCCCCACGGGCGCGGTACGGGCTAAGCGTCCGGTTGGCTATATATATATATACATATATGGGGTTGGGGGGTTATGGGGTGGTCGGGAGGCTCGCATCCGTGCCCGCCGACCTCAAAGTGACGATAAGCTCATCAAAATTCCGCGTTACGCCGGGTTACGCCGGGGCTAAGCCACCGCTTCCGGTTAGCCGCAGTCCTGCCGCAGAGAGCGGAAGCGAACCCTGCGAACGTGCGGGGGCCCGCCTCGAATGCATTTTGAATTTTAACAGAACGTGCGGACCGCGTCGCGCCCCCCCTCCCACGTAGCTCCCCCCCGTATTACGTCCCCCGTATTACCGTCACCAAAAGGCGGGCTCGGCTGCTGGGCACTTTGGCCACTTGGACGCCCTCACCGCCCTCACCACCCTCACCGCCACCACTCACCACCACCCTCACCACTACCACCACCACCACCACCACGGGCACGGGCACGGAGAGCGCGGTTCGTTTGGGCTTATTCGGCGAGGTCGTGGCCCCTTGCTTTCCAATGGCATTGTCGACCGGCTTTAAGCGCCACTTCCTGCGGTTCCCACTCCCTCTGGCCTCCCTCTTTCCCCGACACACACACGCCGCGTGAGGGTGCAACGGTGGCACCCTTACCGCTGCTGCTTTGCTAAATTCTAGGGCAAGGCGCGCGTTTTCAGTGACGGAGATAAAACTCGTCGGACCCCTACCTCGCCTACCTCCGTAACCAACCCCAATAACCAACCCCAATAACCCACGTGTACGTAGGGGGGCGTCGGGGGGGGGTGGAGGCCGAAGCATCTCGGAGCTGCGATTGTACGCTGCGATGCCCTAGGCGACAAAGGCAAACTCCTTTGTAAAACTCCTTCGACGATATCATCTGCCCGTCGTTCTGTTATTATACTCTGTCGTGTCTCTGTGCGGGTGCGCTCCAGGTTGAATTTACTCGGCAGAACGCTCTACGACTTATTACGTCCGCTCAATCGTCCCGATAATAATGAATCTCGAGCCTCGTCACCAGCCTCGTGACCAGCCAAGCTTTTACTACTGAATTCTGAACTGAAATTCTGATAGCAAAAACGTTGCTGCGAAACCTGAGCGCGTAATGCGCGTATTCCCCCGGACAGCGACGGGGATTCCAATAAAAATAACGTACCCATCGACCTTCCTTTACGTTCCTTTATTTTCGGCTTTCTTTATCGCCTATTCTCAATGACGGGCCATCCGTATCTGCAATTATTGAATTAGCACGAGCAACTCGTCTCGAGCTTAAAGCTCGCAAGCGAACGCGGGAACCATTTTTTCCAGCGTTCGGGACCCGAATGAAGATCCCGGACCACCAGTACGTAAGATGGATCAAGTGTTTTACCCTGGCCCGAGAAGCTCCTGCTGCCGCTCCACTCGTCCTTATTTATCGATTGATCGATTGCCCGTTTGATTTATTATAAATTTTCGAGCGCGCCATAAATCCCCGTGCCGCTCCATCAGCAGGGCCCGGGGCAGGGGCAGGAGGGGACGGCAATCCCATGTAATTTTGTAGCTGCAAAGCGGGACGTTTAATTTGGCGCTTTTTAAAATGTAATTACCAATACGGCCATCCAATTACGCGCGCTCTCTCTCTCTCTCTCTCTCTCTCCGGCTTATGGATATAATACTCGCGTGATCTTAATGCATAAAACAAAGTTGAATAATTAAATTCCCGGGATAGCGTAGGGGAGGAGTTTCGGATTAAATTTAAACAATGAATGACCCCGGGAGTCTTGGACGAGGTGATGATATGAAGTTTTTCAAAGGGCTGATAGAAAAAGGTAAATGTAATCTCTAATCTCGGTCCGTTCGACATCTGCATTTAAACGTCGGACATTTCATTTTGCACGTATAAAAAAAAAAAGTTGCACGACTTCGCGGACTCGCGGATAGACAATACATATAAGCCGAAAGCGCTTAGTTAACCAACGATATTTATAATTTATCCATTACGTAAGCGTTCACCCGGAGGCATGAAAGCGTAATGAGGACGTGGCTCGGCCCAGCGCTCCACGTATCACGGACCCGGATCATTCACTTTACTTATTAGCAGCCTCGATCGTAAGATTAAGATTCGTTTCTTAGTTACGATCGCCCCCGCCTGTATTACGTGCGTATACGTATACGTGGGACTTTACGCTCTCGAATACCAGTCCGATTGTTGTTGTATGGATTAGCATATTTAAAGCTACTTTATCGATACGCCATTTGTACTGACATCATTCCAATACAATCAACTTATTTTTTGGGTTTTTTTTCATTTTCATTTTCTTTTTCTTTTTCTTTTTCTTTTTTCTCGGCCGTTCGTACGAGAATGTACCGTCCTCGCTGTTCCCGTGATTGCGTGAACAATTTTATAAAAAAAAAAAAAAAAAAAAAATCGGAGAAACGAAATTGTAGTGGCTGATGTGGGTGGAAGGATTCTCTAGCGGTATTCCTAAGCAATTTATTCCTAAGCTCTCTAAAGCGGTGCTCATCGGTATATTATTACGTATAAAAACAAAGAGAGAGAGAAAGAAAAAGACAGAATTTCAATATTAATTAATAACGAAACGACTTAATAAAGCCAAAGGCCAATAAAGTATTTCAAATAAATAAATAAATAAATAAATAAAGGAATGCATGAACGAATGAATGAATGAATGAATGAATGAATGGACGAATGAAGGAATGAGCGAATAAACATAAATAAATAAATAAATAACTAAATAAATAAATACAAAGCGAATAAAAAAAAATGAAAATAGAAATGATAAATGCCTGGGTTTTATACTATCGGGCGCATTATCGAAGAAATAAAAAAAAATTAAATAAATAAAGGAAAGAAAGGTAATATCGAAATATATATACGGAAGGCCGAATTAAACAATAATAAAGGATAAATAATATGAAATGGAATAAAACGTTAAATGAAGGTATAATTGCTGGTGGCGAGCGGGGCTCCGGAGCCGAGAGAGTACGAATAAAAAAGCTCCGAAGCTCCCCGAACGTTACTGGATAAAGCAGAGATATTTTCGTTAAACAAAAAAAAAAAAATTATAAAAGTTCTATGGGATGGACGTGTGTCCGTGTGCGCGGGCGAGGAGGGGGGGGGGTTAGGCAGCTCCGATTACTCGCGCAAAAAAGTCGATTTATTTAAAAACGTATAAAAGTTTAGAATAAAGTGTATTCGGGGGCGCGGGCGGGAGGACGTTGATTTATCATTTGCTTTAAAAATTTAAAAGTCTGATAAATATTCTATTTTTATTTATTTTTATTTGTTTCTTTCTTCTTCTTCTTCTTCTTCTTCTTCTTCTTCTTCTTCTTCTACTTCTTCTTCCAAAGCGGTCGCAATATCATTTGCCCTCGCCTATCGACTCTGCATTCGAAGTTTTCCAAAAAAAAAAAACTAAAAAAAAATCCCCGGAGAGTCGGAGTAGCAGCAGCAGCAGCAGCAGCAACAACAACAACAACGAGAACAACGAGAACGAAAAAGAGGCAGAGGAGGGCGTATTAGATCGTAGCTCTCCGATGCGAGAGACCGTTAAGCGTACGATCGAGCAAAGTCTTTTCGCAATTCGTACCTCGATTTTTTCGCACGCGCCTACTATTCCATTCGATTCCATTCGATTCCATTCGATTCCATTCGATTCGATTCGATATTTGACTTTTTTATTCGGAATCGACCCCCAAATAACCGGGCCGAATAAAACTAAAAGTAAAACTTTATACCGCCGTCCGGGAGCAGAAGGGGTTTACTCTGCTCGGGGTCGGAGCGACCGCCGCCTGCCTAAAAGCACCGCGGGGCTGAATAAGCAGACGGTGCGACGAGATTAAAAGCGAGTTCATCATCAGCTCTTTGGATTTCATTAGCCGCGGCTTCGGGAGCTACGTTACGATCCAACGCGACGGCCCCTCCATCACCCCGCCCCCACAACGACTAGACAAATTGTCCCCCCCGGATCGATTAGCTCTTTCACCCGGAGGGGAAAACGGGTGAGAGCCGAGCGGCGGCCCACCCCCCCCCACCCCCGTCGTCGTCGTCGTCGTCGTCGTATTTATCCGCACCGACGATTAACTCCACGCGGGATCTCAATCGACGCCTAAACGAGATGGAACGGCGGTGGCGGCGGCAGTAGCAGTAGCAGCAGAGGATCTAACGCCTGTCGGCCCTCCCCCCCCTTCCCTCTGCCGGACCACGTTATTGACCTTCGCCGGGTAACCAATAACCCCAATAACCCCAATAACCCCAATAACCTTGCCGTTCTACTAAAAGTCATTTAGAAATGACGCTTGGACGCGTGGGAGGGGTGAGGTCTAGGTCTAGCGAGTGGTCCAGGTAGTGGTCCAGGTAGTATTTATTGGCGCAGCGCGGCCCGATGCTCATGTAATGATATCGCGGCGTTCAAAGAGGGACGGGCGGCGAGCGTCAGGTTCCCATTTGCATTTTTTTCCACCTTGATTATACGCAATCGGATTCCCTAATTACGGAATAATAATTACAGGTGCGCTAGTCGACACCGGCCCCGCGCGCTACTTCCCCTACGTTTCGCTAAATTTTATACCTACCCGTGGACATCCCGTGGACATCCCGTGGACATCCCGTGGACAACAAACGCTTCAAAAGATGGGGATAAAGGTTCGAGGCTCTGGGAGCCTCAGTAGGTTACTGGGCTTACTGGGCTTACTGGGGTTACGTGGGGTTACGTGGGGTTACGTGGGGTTACGTGGGGTGTGCGCGCGCCCTCCTCTCGAGAGGTTATTGGGGTAACTAGCTCGTGCTCGGGTTCTCCGCCCACCGGCCCCCCGCCCCGCCGCCATAAACCCCAAGTTTTCGTTTACTTTACAATTCAAACGCCCCAGTCGTCGCTGATTCCCCCGCAGCAGAATTGCCGAACTAGTGCGAGTTATGGAGAGACCCGCGGTGCACCGGTGAGAATATATAATATATCAAGCTCCGAAACTATTTTTACCACCCCGACTATCGATAACTTTGTCCAAACGAAGGCAGGGACCATCTCTCATTCTATTTCTATCTACCCCTCTCTGTCTCTCCCCCTCTCTCTCTCTCTCTCTATACGCAGACAAGTAGTCGGTGATAGATAGGTAGGTAGAGAGAGAGAGAGAGAGTGAGAGAGAGAGGAGGGGCGAGGTACAACAACGCAATAGCGTTGGGCAAATAAGTTTCCTACCCGGATGACGAAAGTATATTTTCAGGGATCAAATAGATTGGGAGCGCGGTGAGAGTGGGACTTGATCCTCTTTTACATTTGCCTATATTGTCCATCGCGTATGCTCGCCCCTGCTTTTTATTTCTACTGATTGATCATTATAAGGACGGACAAATTGAGTACTGCTCGCTCAAGTACCACCTGCTACTATTCCTTGAGATACCTTGGGCAACCTTGTATTACAAATAATATTACATTACCATGACTACAAAAGCCTTTTTTCAACTCTTCTCCTCGACTTATTATCGAATTATCGAATTATCGAATTATCGAATTATCGAATTATCGAATTGTCTATTAATAATGTCTATGAATAATTTTGTCTTCTAATCTAGCGTTTTTGTCGGCTGTTTACATGCCGGGATATAACCCCAACGTGTAAACTAACAATGCACAATAAACTTTCCCGCGTACGACCACTCTGAATCCCCCCCCCCTCCCCGGCCCAACCCCGTTTATCACATATTTATATTCGTATTACATAGATTGATAATTTGTTGAGTTTATAATAAAAGCAAATAAGCTGGATTTATTCCTTAAAAGGGACGACGTCTTCTGCGTTATAAATTTTTTACCCATGAAAATTCCTACCCCATACACAAACACGCACACTCACGGAATATTTAAAACTTTAATACTGTATCGAATAATAAAAAAAAGAAAAAAAAAGAAGAGGAAAAAAAAATTCAAATTGAGGACAACATAAGCATAAAGAAATAGATTTTTCTTATTACTTTATACACATATACACACACATATATATATATATAGATATTTTAATAACATTGTAACGGAGGTTACGTATTTTTTTAAGTATTAAATTTACAACAAACTCTTTTACCTGTCCCTAGATAATTTTATCGGCTACGGAATACGAAGTTATTTCAATAGTATGTTTATGAATTGAAAAAAAAAAAAAAAAAAAAAAAAAAAAAAGAAACGGAGGCCTGCGCGGAGGAAATTAAATTATTATGCATTGAAATAAATCAGAGACTTAATACATTTTCCATATAAAGGGGTAGAATAAACGTTTTTAGAAAGAAAGGCATAAAAAGGCCTTTTAATATTCGAATAATTTAAGCAAGCCGGGAAAAAATATTTATAAGCACGCGTCTTTACACACGGAAAATTTCGACTACGTTTTATTAGACATTTTTATATTTATGAATTTTAATATTTAAAAAAATAATCCTCCCCCCGCCCCCCGCCAGCCCCCTTTACATTACCTAAAAACACTTACTTTTCTTTATAAAATACGTTTGCACTCGATGATAAAAACGAATAAAAAAAGATAAAAAAAGTTCTTTGAACCGAATTTCAATGTAAAAACATAGGAAACAAAGAAAATAATGTAAATAAATAAATAATGTAAATAAATAAATAACGTTGAATGAAATGAATGTTGAATATGCGACGCTTGGCGCGGTTGGGGGCGTAGGGAGGAGGAGGGGGAGGGGAGGGGATAGTGGAACGAGCCTTTAAAATATGGTATTATCAGGTTATACGTCGCCAACGAAGAGGAATTAAATTAATGATTTTTTTTAACTTTGCGCATCCGGTTTATAATTCATACAGTTTTATCTATTTGATTAATTTTTTATTGCTTCGGCATTTCCACGGTAACAGTGAAACTGTATTCGAACTGTCGAACACGACTATTGCATTACGACAACAATACGTGGGACGGGAGTTTATGAAAACCATCGGAGATTCAACCGTTAATAAAGTAGTTTCTTCCTTAATGCGTTAACGCGGAAAGGGTCGGAGGGGGGGGAGAGAGAGAGAGAGAGAGAGAGAGAGGTCGTAGCGATCCACAGGTATTCACGAGTATTGCATAAAAAACGTTTTAATAACTTATAGCTTTATTATTTTTTGTTGTTGTTGTTGTTGTTGTTTTGAAAAGTTAACGGCGCTCGGATAATGTCGGTGCTGCGCGCAAATAAATAAATAAATAAATAAATAAATAAATAAATAAAGTCGCCCTATAAAACGTAAGCATTGCTTGGGTCTTCGAGTCGGAGTCGCGTTGGTGGGTGGCCGCTGCGTCGTCCGCTCGTTCCGTGCGAACCTCCGAATTTCCGAGTACTTTACGAGTACGCTGAGATTCATTCGTCAGTAAATTATGTAATAAACCCGTATTCGGAGTAGCCGACAGCCGCATTATCATACGGGGAGGTGGGGGTGGGGGGGAGAGCTCAACTTGTTAGGCGATAATGTACGGCCAACGGTAAAAAGCCGTGTATGTGCGATCGTAACTCTCCCCCAATAACCCCCCCCTTTTTTTTTTTGCTCTCTCTCTCTCTCTCTATATATATATACCGAGCCGCAGATCCGCATGGAAAGCCCGGGGAAAGCCCGGGGAGAGGCCGGGGAGAGGCCGTGAGCCGTAACTTGAGGAACGAAAAATGAAGGGAAAGGGCTGTAAGACGACCATGAGATTATCGGCACCTGTAATTAGCACAAGTGCGCCCACATCGAGAAGAGGGCAGTGTAATTGTAATTTAATCGCATCGGTCTCACGAAGTTCATACATACGTGTCTGTTTGTCTGTCTCTTTGTTTATTTATTTATTTGTTTGTTTGTTTGTTTGTTTGTTGGTTGGTTGGTTGGTTGGTTGGTTTTTTTTTTTTTTGTTTTTTTTTTATTTTGTTTCTCGTCCCTCGCATTTAGGAAATCCGGGAAAGTGATTTAACGAACACAGAGGCCGCCCCAAGGTGACCTACTTTTACTAAAATTAATCACATAATTACAGCACTAGCGCTCGTTAAACTTCATCTCATAATTATTACATGTAATTTGAACCTTAAAGCGTAAAAATCCTTCTTCTTCCTCTTCTTCCTCTTGTTCCTCTTCTTCTTTTTCGTCTCGTTTCGTCTCGTTTTATTTGCTTGTTCGGTAAAATAATACTTTTCAGATTATTCACATGGCGCGGACGGGGAAAATCTGTAAACCTATCTCGTTAATTCTCCTCACCCCCCATCCCCCCACCCCAATAATCCACTCGCGCGGAGGTTCGCGTGGTATATTTATTATAAATCCGTCCCGTTAGTTTTCAAACGTTTTTATTGCAGGCTGCCGCGAATGCGTTAATCGACGATCGAGTCGACTAATTGGTGATAAGCCGGAGGGGTTGGTGGGTGGGGTGAGGTGGGTGAGGGGGGGGGGGGGGTGTTGAAAGGACGGAAGCAGTAGTAACGCATAATTACAAAAACGCGTACGAAATTGTATTTAATGGGCGAAAAATGGGGGCGAATGTGGAGGCTCGTCCTCTCCAGATCACGAAGGTTATTCGAAGGGACGTCTCGAGAGCGTGCCTCCCCCCCCCTCCCCTAGGGTAGTATTAAACTAGGGATAGGCGGTAGTTGCGTAGATAAAAATTAATGGTGAATTTAATGAAGATAATGAAGGGCGCGTCGTGTTTTTTCATTGTAGCCGGGACGGACGAACGAATCGGAAAACTGTGTGGGAGCTCGATACAATGCGGGATCGTATTTAACGAAGATGGGGGACGAACGCTCGGAGGAGAGAATACGCAAAGCGTGTACTATAAATGGATCCACCCCCAGCCCCAGCCATGCCACCCATGCCACCCATCCGACCCCGATCCCCCCAGTCCCCGCAAGCCGCTGCACTGCGAATTAATGAAGGGCCTCGTCAAAAGGGCGAGAGACCGAACTCGCCTGCGCTTATCACCGCCTCGTGGCTCCCCCCGCCTCCATCCCTTCCCCTCTCTCACCAGCCCACCCGCACACACACTCTCGCGAAACTGCCCGTCCGCTGCCATCCCTTTCTCTCCGTCGTTGAAAATACAAAACAAAAGAGAAAGAAAAAGCAGCAACGCCGACGACGACGACGACGACGACGACGACGACGACAACGACAGCAACGACATCAACGACAACAAGAGGGAAGAGAAAAAATCGGTGTCACTCAGTCCAGATGCGTATTACAATACGCCTATCGCGTGCACGGCATTCATGGGAACAATGAAAGTGTACAAACGACGTGCGGCTCCCGGCTATTTTTTTCTGTTTTCTTTTTTCTATTTTTCTTTTTCTTTATTATTATTATTGTTATTGTTATTATTAGACTTCGATTAAAATGAAGGCCGCATTCGGCATTGGATCGCCGCGATTGCGATTCCCTGGCAGGCGGCTTTCATGAAAAATCATCACTTAGAATAAGGCGAAGCCTCCATCTCGTCTCCGTCGGCACGGCTGCTAATATCGAACACGAGTACCGTTCGATGTCCCTCCCCGCCCCGAGTCCCCCGCTCCCACCTTCACGACGAGCTGCGAGCGCTCCCCTCCCCGAGAAGCAAAAGGCAGGGGAGGGCAGGGGGGGGGAGGCTAGAGACGACGCCTCGACACTACGGAACTATTTATTGACCGCTTTAACGCCAGCCTCGTTACGTCGATAATTTTTTCAATAAAAACTTATTGCTCGCAAGAACGCCTGTTAAGTTCACGCTAATTTGCTAACACGACTCGGACCTCCGAGAAATAATACATTACGTACGCGGTAACGTAGGGGTCCGAAGAATAATGCCGCTCCCCCCACCCACCCTCTCTCTCTCTCTATCTCTATCTCTATCGTATCATTTCACGGCCCCACTAAATACCTGTAAATGGTAATAATCGTAATAACGTCCACGACGACACGAAGAACTACGGGACGTCGTTATTTTATAGCTGATTCGTGGATGTACGAGTGGATGACAGTGGCTTCATTAACCTTACGTGAAATTAGTCGCCAACCCCCCCCCCACCGTATACCTACTTTCGCCCTCTTTTACGCCATAAGAATTATACGGCCCTGTAATTAATTCCCTGGCTTTAAATAATTGTCCCTTTACTTGGCACGTGTACCTAGAAGCACAACGTTACGTTTTCGTGGCAAATTCCACCCACGCACCCACGCACCGCTAGCTAGCTGCCCGACCTAACGGACCGACCGACCGCCTCTTCTTATTTCCCATCCCTTCCCCCCCCTCCTCCAAGCCTCTCGACAAGCTTGTATATTGTGCAAAGCTCGGGCGACACATTGTCCGGAGCGTGAGAAAATTGGACGGACGGCGGCAGGTGCTTGGGGGCCGTGCGGCGAGACCTTTCGCAAACGTCAAGGAATCCTCGAAAATAATTGTCATTCGTTACGAGTCGGGGCGCGCTTACGTACGATTCCTACCTACGAATTCATACGACAAACAACGTGTTTTGTCGCGGGGGGAGGGTAGTGGGGTTATTGGGGGTAGTGGGGGAGAGAGGTGAAAATTGATCCGTTCGCCCGGGATTATTGGGATATAATGACTTTATTTGCCTCTTATTCGAATGTCGAATGTGTCTGTCGCTGCGAAGCTGACTTAAACCCCTAATAATTCCAGGCGTTAACCTGGCCACGTGCATTCACAAATCGTATGTAAATTATTATGTACAGATCCATGCGAGCCAATGCAATTAAGCCCCAAAGAAATTAATTCATAGAGTGACGAAAGTCAAAGTAGTGGAACGCGACGACTGTAAGGACAATGCCCCCCCCCCCCGCCCGCCTATAGGGGTCTCGTTGCGACCCCAATAACCCCAATAACCCCAATAACCCTCTCACTGTCTCGTTGATAATGGGCCACGCATTAGCGGGGCAAGAGGAGTGGGGGCGGATAGGCAACTCCCCCACCCACCCCCCCCCTTTATTTTTTTCTTCTAACCTTAGCCAATAGTTGGGAAATATCAGCTTTGTATCGGTCGGGTAATCGTCGACCCTTTAAAGCTCTAATGCCCCCGCGCGTCTCCGGTCTTCCAAACACCCCTCCGACCACCCCCCCCCCGCGAGCCCTTTGGCCAGCGCTCGCTCCTTTGTCGGCCTCTGAAATTTCGTTCCGGTCAATGCGGTGTCAAACGGACGATTTCGGGATTTTAAAAATAACTGGAGACGGCTCGGCACGCGGTACTCAGGTCCGGTCCGTCCGTCCGGTCCGGTCCGGTCCGGTCCGGTCCGGTCCACGCGGCACTAAAATACAGGGGAAATTAGCAATCGGCGCGCGAAGATAATGTTGGTTTCGCATAGTCCAGCGGCCTCAGCTAGCTAGAAACGAAACCACAGGATGGCGGATTGGGGTTATTGGGGGAGGAGGTGTGTGTGGTGGAGGGAGGTGTGTGTGGTGGTGGTGGTGGTGGTGGTGGTGGAGAGGCCGACGAGCGCCAGTAGGAATTAATTATTGGGGCTCATTCGATCACATAATGAAAAGCATCGGGACGGGAAGTATTTCCGAAGGTTATATATATATATACATCGATGATAAGGAAAATCGGACAACAATCGAATTAATCGTTCGATTAATTTCGAGAAAAAATACCGAGGCCGTTATTTGCACAGCTCGGTCACATTCATTCATTCATTAAGACGTCGTTATGCTGAACTCGGCCGAGTGCAAAGACATCCACCCCCCCCCTCCACCCCGTGGACTTTCTTTTTTCTTCTTCCTTTTTTTTTTTTTTTTTTTTTTTATTTTTCTTTCTAATCCTCTCGAACGTTCAGTGCCCTTTATTTCTTATGGCAGTCGAAGATTTATATTAGACGGCGGCTATCTATCTACCCCACCGGCTGGGTAGAGTAAATCCTCGTGACGTAACATCGTGCGTTACATAATGTAACGTACAATCGGCTAATAGGTTTCGCCAAAGTACGTGTAACGTCGTGTCGTACGTGCCAAATAAGTCAAACGGTACGAGTACGTGGTAGCAAGGGCAAAAGAGAAAAGAGAAGAAAAAAACGTACGGGGGCACGAGTAGTAGTAGTAGTAGTAGTAGTAGGAGGAGGAGGAGGGGGAGGAGGGAAAAATGTACGCGATCGCTAAAAGGAACTGCGAGTCTGTATTTTTTTTTTTTTTTCTCTCTAAAGAACAAAGGTTTCTTATCGTTGGCCGAGGAGAATAGGGAAGGGGGAGGGGGAGGAAGGGAAGGACAGGGCCGAGGAACGGGGACTGATGGTACTCGCGCACGTCGTGTACGCTTTGACGTTAAGAAAGACGTACGGTACAAATAGACGCGCGCGAGATTACAATGCACGCCGAGCGATAAGAATTAACTGGCGCGAGACGTCGAGGCGTAATTATTGCTCAGCCCCCGTACTCTTCATAATGTACGAACATCGCCTACGAACTCTATACAGTCGTAAATATGACACGCGACCCGTATAACGCGACCCGAGTCTCTCCCTCTCCCTCTCTCTCTCTCTCTCTCTCTCTCTGCCTCTCTCTATCTCTGCCTCGTTATTCTTACGGGTAAATGCAGTAATAATTTACCATAATCCTACGGGCGGCATCTTTATTTATCGCGTAGTTCACGCACACGACTCGAGCATTTAATACGTAATTTGATGGGGGGGGGGGAGAGGGGGGCAAATTGTAATAGAAGTTTAATTTGATCGGAAATGAAAAGCGCAGAGTGCGCCGGAAGACTCGTTTCAAAACCCCATTGTAAATCTAGTGAGCCCCTCCCCCAACCCCAACCCCAACCCCAACCCCAACAACCCCTACGCCCGCCGTTTAAATAAATTAATCTAACTTTAAACGAGAAAGTATTATTTAATTAATTAGTTGGTTAATTTATTAATTAATTAATAAATTAATTAAGTGAGGAGCGAGGACGCGACTCATTTTCCTCGACCCTACGTATTTCCCGGTAAATTTTCCACCGCCTGCAAAATTATTACCTACATTATGAAAAGGTAAATGTAAAAATTAACTTGCGATCGTGATCGTTCGACGAGGAAGCGGGAGCGGGAGCGGGAGCGGGATCGGGAGCGGAGACCTTCCTCCGTCTCGTGTTAATTAACGAGACGAAGTCGTTCGACTTAGTAAGAAGACTTATCGAACCTTCCACATTCGTTGGGCATAAATGGACAATGGAGGCGCTGAGCCATCCGTCGATCCGTATTTACCAATCCCGTCATTACGGGAGCGCCGGCATTACCTTAGCCTTTCGGATACGGTAAATTAAAGTAAAAAACAAACGACGCGGGTGGAGGAGTCTCGCAGATTCCTTGTTGGCTCGCGCAGTCTTATGGATAAGCGCTGTGCGTGTGGCGCGGTCGGGGAGGGGCAGAGCGAGCCGCCCCCTATGTAAAGTCAGATAAGGTATATGTTCGTGGAGTCGCGTGGACCCGGGGAGGACGCGAGGAAGGCCTTGGCACCGCTGGCCGTCCGATCCATCCCCGTCGGCAGTAGGCGCTGCCCTCGTCGCCCGCACCCGGCAACGTCTCGTCGAACGTTTATCTATACTCCTTACGGGCTTCGTCGCCGCTGTTCTCGGCCGCTAATTCCACGAGCACCGCAACTTACGGGTTCTCTCTCTCTCTCTCTCTCTCTCTCTCTCTCTCTCTCTCCCGGAGATTCAAATTTAAATATAAATGTCCACCGATGGGACAACGGACTCGCTCGGCGGGGATAAGGTAAGGTAAGGTGGGGGAGGGATGCGAGGAGGAGGAGGAGGAGGAGGAGGAGCAGGGGGAGGAGGCATTAATTTTGTACGAGGAGCACGGATTGAGGATCCGGTTCGAGTCCGTGGTGTCCGCGATCGCGCAGAGCCGTCGAGGCCGAAAGATGAAAAGTCTGTTTATTATTAGACGGTTGGCGAGGCGAGGCGAGGGAGGCGAGGGGAGGCCGTGCATTAGAAAGGTCGGGGACAGAGGCGCGGCTTCGGATAGTGAATTATCGGAGTAAAGCTCTTGAATTATTAAGCGGCCCGCGGCGCAATGAAAACACGTCGCTCGCCGTGCAAAGAGCGTCACGAGTTGCTTCGGCTTGCCGCGTCCCTGGGGACGCCCGGCGGGGAGGGGAGGGGGGGTCGGCGACACGTCGGCCTGATCCCAGCTCCGTCGTACATAGCTCGGCCCGGCAAATTTCATTACCCGAGCCAGACGGTGTAGCAACTAGTCGCCGATGCTACTAGGGGACGAGCCCGGCCTCCACCCCCTCACCCCCTCCCCTACCTACCAACGTACCCCTTGAACAAATAGAACTTGGCCGGCAGCTGGACGACATTAGATCCGAGTACTGCACTCGATTCCCGATGAAAAGTCACGCGGTTATCTCGACGGAGACCGTAGCATTGGCCCGCGGGACCGAGCAAGTACGGCCAACGGCCAACTCGATGGGTCATCGTTAGATAATTAATAGAATGTCTCGCGGAACGAAAAACGACTCGCTCGCGTACCGAGTACGCGCTCTTACGTACGGTCCCATCGGCATCGCGTAACGCGTGGGCGGAGCCTCTGACGAGCCCTCGACCATTATTTATGCTTATAAAACGGTAAAAACGGGCCCTCGTCGCCCACTAAAAACGTCCGCTTAATTATATTTTTTACGTCGATCGGATCGAAATGAATTTATTACGAGCGAGTCGAGCCCCGTTTCGTCGGCAGGGTGGTTATTGGAGAAGGGGGGGGTGGAGCCGGGGATGGAAGGGAGGATTAAATGCCCGCTTCTCGTCGATTAAATTAAATTTTATCCGTCTCGTAAAATCAAAATACCCACTCCTCGGCACCCCGTTAATAATATAACAAGAATAAAATTAAACGCGTATAAACGTACTCCCCTTTTTTCTTTTTTCTTTTTCTTTTTCTTTTTCTTTTTCTTTTTCTTTTTCTTTTTCTTTTTTTTTATCGAGTCTCTCTCTCTCTCTCTCTCCCTCTCTCTCACGGGGAAGGAGGTGCGCCGAAGCGTTAACAAACAGAGACAGAGACATGGATATACATGGGGTTGTTGGGGTTATTGGGGTTATTGGGGTTATTGGGGTTATTGGGGGACAGTGTGGAACAGTTTTTAAATTACAAGAAATTGCTGATGTGCGCATAAGCCGTTTGAGCATGAAAAATAACGATTCCCCGTTAATACGCTTTTAATCCGCCTTCGCCAATTTTAACACGAAATACCCAAGTGGCAAACGTATTTTCTCATTCGCATAAAGCAAATACGGTATTATTTACTCCTCCGTCCGTCCCCCCCTCCATCCCCCACCCCCCGAATAACCCGACGTGTACCTGCCCTACCGCCGGAACAATTCCACAAATTGCTTTTACTTTGGCTTCGATAGCCTCTTCTTTTTTTCTTTCTTTCTCTCTTTCTTTTCTTCTTTTCTTCTTTCTTTCTTTTTCTTTGCTTTTGTTTGTTTCTTTGGCGGCTTTTGCACGGCGGTAAGCGGCGACGGGCGGGCAGAATACGGTATGGGAAATATTCAATTTACCGCAATTGCTCGAATCTTTTGTTCGTAAAGGGAAAATTACGCGTAAGGTGATGAGCCTAAGAGTAAAGATATGACGGGGGTGGTGGTGGAGGGGTGGTGGAGGGGTGGGGTGTACAACAACGGTCCCCGTAAGCGTTGCGAATTGGAAATTTTTTAATCTTCAAGGGCTGGCTTTGGAAATTATCGACTGCGGGGAGCCGACGTGTCGGGCTAACCTAAATGCCTGAGCTTTTGTTTACACGTAATATTCGAGCCTCGCCATCGATTCACCCTTCGCTCGCCGCAAAAACGGCAAGTCGCCGGGAGTCGCTGGGAGTCGCCGGGAGTCGCTGGGAGTCGCTGGGAGTCGGGGGAGGCCGGCGATCTTTATCGGCGCGATTAATTAATTTTGATAAATTTCAATTTAAAGCCCCAGTAATATGTGCGTAATACAGATGGGGGAGGCAGGGGACGGGGACGGGGGGAATAGGAAAACTTTGTAATTATATTTCCTCTCTCTCTCCCTCCTTCCCCACTCCCCACCCCCACTGGCATCATAAATAACGTCGGCGTATAGCGATAAATACTGATAAGCACAACGTTTTATTATAAAAACGCGAAACGTACACATATATATATATATATATATATATATAATTTTCTCGCTCGCATAAATAACGGCCAGGTAGGGTGGGGGAGGGGTAAAGAAATGTCGAGACGACTCGTTTAGATCGATTAATCAATGCCGCGGGGATTATTGGGGCGAGAAAATCCTAAGGAGATCCTAACGTCCGTCGTATGAGGGACACGGGCTTGAGCTTAACGAATTTAACGATGCGGACGTGTAAGCGCTTCGGCTCCGTTTCCTCGTAAGTAAGGATGGTTGGATCGAGGAGACCTCGCGAGAGGCCGACGCAACGCCGTGAAATCGTATACCGGGCGGCACGCGACGTCTAACAATGCACGTACGAGGCAAACTTGCCGGCAAGATTTCCTTAAAGAGACCGCGCACGCGTAACTCGATAATACCGTCATACCGTCATACCGTCATACCGTATATACCCCGGCAGACTAATTAATTAAGACGAGGCGGGTCGGCCGTAAGGGATGGTGGGTCTCGGGGTAGGGAGGGGAGGGAGGGTAGGTGAGAACTTTCACAATATTTAAAAGTTCAATAATAATTAATATATGGGGATTTTGTGTGGACGTGTTCGGGATGGACTTTGTTGACAAAATTGACGGGCTATTTAGAGTCCGGTGCTTTGGGCGAGAGTAGCGAGAAGATCGGATCGATAGGGGTTATTGGGGTTATTGGTGGCGAGAGGTTCCTTGGACTCGGCTACCGCCCCCCCCCCCGCACACACAAGAGCCATTAAAATTCCCGCTGTCCAGTTGTTGTACGGCTGCTCATATAAAAACTTCGTCCCGGAGCTGCTGTTAAAGTTTGCACAAGAAGTGGCCCTCGGGGGGGGGGAGCGCGGGACGCCTCGTACTCCTCATTTCCCCGGGTCTCGTTGACTCGCGCGGAGATTCCCGGCTGCCGCTCGCTCGAGAAATAAAGCGAGAGATAGAGAGAGAGAGATAGAGAGAGATAGAGATATAAAGCCAACTTCGACTTGTTGGGGTGTGCGCGACTGCTCCCGGAGGCGCTGCTCACGCTCCGGCTGTTACACCGTAGTCCCCCGTGTGGGCAGGGACGCGTCTTCTGAGAAGCGAAGCAGCGGGTCCAGACGCGGACCGAGCGGGTGCTCGCCGTCGCCACCGCTGCCACTACCGGGGCCGGGTAATGCGATTTAACTTGGCCGCATCCGGCGAGGCTTCCGGAATATTGAGTTTCCGTAAACTCGGCTCGGCCTGACCCGTAAGCTCGGCGGCATCAGGTGGATACGCGCGCCCTCAACTTTCGACGTTAACGGTGTTTAATCAAGTCGGACCGCCGACACCGCCACCCCCCTACCCTACCCTACCCTACCCTACCCTACCCTCCCTCCGGAATTCCGAGGAATTCCGACTCTCGTGGACACTCGCTCGGCACACGGGACCCCGAGCTTAGCCCGAGCCCTCCCTGCTCCCTGAGCGCAGCCACGATTATCCCCCCCCCCCCCGTCCCCACTCCCCACCATTTTACGACCGCCCTGCGCGACGACCAACTTTCTTCTTCTTCTTCTTCTTCTTCTTCTTCTGGTTTGCCTTTTGTTTTTTTGTTTCTCCGTACTTCTTCTCGCTGGGTTATGTTTGGGGATCGGGGGGAGGGGAGGGGGGAGAGTCGAGGGCCACCGCGCCATCCGCCGCCTACTCTCTCTCTCTCTCTCTCTCTAGACACTAGATCGCTGAGTGGCCATATAAAGGGACGTCCCTTTAATCGCTTCGTAAGGACACCTAGCGGCCCAAGATCAGCCTCCGGCATAGTTGAGGACGCAGAGCCGAGGACAGAAGCCTGCTCGGGGGGATCGAGATAAAGTAGGCTTCGATCGTCGTGAACGGATCGACAACTCCCCTCGCCCGAGCCCTTGTTGCCGAGCGCTCCCAACAAGTCCGCGTTTAGGTTACTTACTCCGTGGCCGATGGTTGAAATAACAATAACAACAATAACAACAATAACAATAATAATAATAATTCAATGCCAAAAGCTTTTCCGACAATACGTCCATTCGTATATCCATAATGGAATCGTGAATCGTGAATCGTGAATCGTGAATCGTGAACGAAGGAGCTTGCGGATCGGACATTGAGCGGAAAGCCATTCGCTGTACGGCAAAATAACTTTGCGTTCACCTATGAACTATTATCCGCCCGTCGACGTTTTCCATTCGACCTTGCCTTCGGAAAACCTCGTCGGTATTATTAACGCGCTCGAGCGTTCGCATCAGGCAATTCGCTTCGCTCTTTCACTCTAACAATTCCCTTCTTCTTCTTCTTCTTCTTCATCTTCTTCTTCTTTTTTACATATATATATACATATATATATAATGTCCATGACAATCCGTCCTCTCCCCGTGCCATGGAGTTCGTGAATAATAATAATAATAATAATAATAATATTAGGAAGAAAATTTGTACTACTCTCTTTAGGGGCGAAGGGATCCTACGTAATTTTGTTGTCATATTTGTCATATTTCATTAACATCGTAGTCGTATGAGCGTTCGTCGTTATCGCTTCGCCAATACGATTTTATTGCTCGCATACGTCCCTCCGCGGCGATCCTCCTCCTTCCACTTCATTATCATTATACATATAAAGAGTATTATAAAATTTAGAGTCCTTCTTCGTCAGCTTTGTCGCATTAGCGCGCCTGTTTTTACAAAAGGTTTTATCCTGATTTCGAAAATAAACCTATTCAACGTGTACTGCTTTTTTTCCCTTCTATTTATACATATATATACATATATATATTAATAAATTTCATGTGCATTTGAAAGCGCGTCGAAAGAATTAAAATGTACTTTTGAACTTCACTTTTATTTACATGCGAATAATATTATTTACGGGCGTTACGGGCGTTATTTTAATAAAGTTATAACAGAAATTTCGTAATAACTCCATTAACATTGTTTTACATACGAAACGTTATCGTAAAACACGGTTAACATAAAATGTATTATTATTATTATTAGCAGTAGCAGTAGTGGTAGCAGTAGTAGTAGCAGTAGTAGTAGCAGTAGTAGTAGGAGGAGAAGTAACAAGAATATTATTATTAATAATGATAATAATGATGATGATAACGATAATATATTTAAAAAAAAAAAAAAAAAAAAAAACATTTATTAAGCAGTGCGGTAACAATAACTTTACGAGGGGGAATAAATAAAAGTACAATAAATTTTAATTCATATCGGAGCGTATGCATGGGACGTAACGATTTGTTATTATAATCGCCATCTTTATTTTCGAAAATCAACATAATAATCAAATGACAGGACAACGCGTGTAGATTTAACATGAATAAACGATTTAGTTAGAAAAATTATTAAATCCTCCTTTTCATTACATCCTTTATTGTCGTGAAAATAAATAAGAAAAAAAAAAAAAAAAAAAAAAAAATTTTTTTACAGAAATAAAACGATAATTATAATCGTTAAAATGGAGATTCGATACTTTTTTTTATCTTCGCTACGTGAACTGATACCAATGCAATAAAATGTATAATAAACAATACTCGTTCCGCCCGTTTGTAAAAGAATTTTTTAAAAAATATTGTCAATGAATACTAACGACGATTGTGCGTAGGTCGTAGATATATATATATATATATAATACAATAGATCAGCTATCGAACGACGCTAACGAATATTGCGTAAGGAAACTTAAAATTTCCTTTGTCTCTTCTAATAATCGAAAATGCGTATACCGATGGGCCGAGCTAAAAGACAAGCTGCCGCGTATATTGTAATAATTACCATTTAATAAACAAATTTGTAGAGAAGGCTATATATATATACATATATATGCTCTTCATTAGTATATAATTAATATTTAATTAAATTTCTCAGCTCATAAAGTTTATTACAATACGTATCTATATAAAATGTAAGAAATTGATATTCATAGAATGTGAAGCTAATTGAATCGCTGCCGTGGAGTTTCGAATAGGAAGACGAAAAAATGTAATGGAGCTTAACATTAAAAGTCTTAACACCGGATGCTGGGCCACTCTGCATTCATTTGAAAAACTTCTTCATAAATACTACCTTAATTTTTCGTCTTCGTCTTCTTCTTCTTCTTCCTCTTCTTCCTCTTCTTCCTCTTGCTTTTGTCACTCGAAGGCTTGATCTGTTAATAATAAAAAAAAAAAAAATAAATAAATAATATAAGTTTTTATTGTTGCAAATCTTCTTAATTTTGGTAAATAAACGAATGAGCGAAACCTTTATTCAGGAAGGTAGACAGATACGGAGTACAGTGCAGGAGTTAAGCCTACTTACAACGGAAAAACCGTTCTCATTAAGAGGCTTAATAAATTGTTTAATAAATCGAATGCCTCGGAAAGGTCTTGGTAGTTATTTCGGGAAGAAGTGTAACCTTTTTTATTCTTTTATTCAAGCAACTACTTGATTAGCGAAGAGAGCGGGACTATCGCGGTTATTGTTTACAAATAAACGCTATTTGGAAATATTCCTAACGAGCCCCGTAACGGTAAATAATATTGGAACATTGGAACGAATGACCCTCGACTGCATCATCTTCCGTGGATATTTTTTTCAAACCGACCACGTACACCCATACGCAACGACTCTGCCCTCGTTATGGTTTTGTTTTTCTTCTTGTTTTTCTTGTTTTTTTTTTGAATGAAGAATCTAATTAAATAGTTAATTAATTAATTAACGAACGAACGAACGAATGAGTGGGAATGCCGGGCTCCGGGTAATAATAATAATAGCCCGAATAATACGGCTATTATTTTATCGTTATTACGATCGTATTTTACGTGCTCGCGCGTATTATTTATTAAAACTGGCGTGGGAGACGTAGAAAAAAAATTCGCCCGCGTTTAATGAATTAAGGGAAACTTATCGAGCAACTAAGTACTAAGGCAAATCCTTCAGGAACCTTGTACAGGAATAGTAGTAGTGCTAGTAGTGGTAGTGGTAGTACTTGTTGGCTCAAGCATTGTCATAAGAAATACTTCAGGGCCGTTGAAAAATTCATCCTAGGAATGTTTAGAATGCTTTTATCCCGAGACATAAACAATGGAATTAGATCTCGAGTACACATTGCCACGTGAATCCTTTCGGAATATCTTGCGAAAAGTGAAAAAGCAGCCGAGCGAGGCAGGAATTCATTATTAATGAAATTTCCTTAAGATCTTGAGGAAAGTTTATTCAACGCTTGTTTATTCCCCAATTACGAGCTCCTATTATTATTATTATTATTTTATTTTATTTTATTTGTTTTTTTTTCGGATAACAAGAGACATTATTTATGATTAATCCCGTGTTGCAATTACTGATATTCCTTATAAAATTATAAACTTACAAAATGAATAATTCATGAATAATAAAACGAATAACATGTACGTGTATGTATGTGTATATATATGTATATATAACGAGCGGGCTTTCTGTAATTTTATAATACTCTTTACTTTATTTCATAAATCAGTTCTCCGATTATTTATGCTTATTGTATGATTTATTAAACTCCAATAAATGTTATAGTTTAAAATAAAGTCAGGCGGGCAGTTTAAAAGAACGGAATTTATTAAAGCTATCTGATATGCTCCGGGCTAATTAGCATAATAATTATAATATCCCGGCTGTATCGAGATCCTTACCAATTTTTAATCATCAATACCCCCATCCTTTATACCTATGCATTTATTTCTTTTTATTATTGTTGTTGTTGTTATTATTATTATTATTATTGTTATTATTATTATCACTATCACTATTGTGACAGTAGTTCGGAAAGTGCGTGGTTTTAAATTAATTGGGACCACTTTTAGAAATTAAAGATAATAACAATAATAATAACAATAAAATATATGTATATATATATATATGAGAAGAATAGGAATAAAAATTTGTAGGGAAAACGAAGGAGTGGGTTTCGTGACTGAGCTTGGATCTTAACGGGATCGCCCCGTTTAATCTCGAATATAATTATTTGAAATTTCGCGAGCCCGAGCAATAAGAAACTCTATGTATATTCATAGAATTTATTATTCACCTTCGTGGATTCGCACGGCACACAAGCATGTCCATGGTATTTATTACTTATCCTAATCGGCATGATACATTCATAGATTAGCTTCATTTATAGATCTTCTGATAGCTCGACGCAATTATTCGACGCTTCCAGCGTTATTCCTAGAATTAATTAATTTTATTTATTTATTTATTTATTTATTTATTTATTATCTCAGTTTGAATCATGGACAGGTTGTGTGAGGAGAGACGGATAAGCCACGCATTACGTATTATATTAATATTAAAATTTAGCCTTTAGTTGAGAGTAAAATGAAAGAAATCTGCCGGAAGATTTGAAAACGTGTCGTTGGTTGGGCGTGGGTTCGCTCATGTGCGACGGCACGATGGGGGTTATTGGGTGTTTCGAGTACGTGTAGGGCAGTGAACGGGTCCGTAAGCCTTGATTGAGCACGTATTCTATCACATCGGCACAACATGCCATGAAACGAACGTCATGGTCGAACGTCCATGCCCCACTTCGTACAATAATGAGGAATAAACGTATAAACAATAACCCCAATAACCCCAATAGCCCCAAGTAATACCAATAACCCCAATAACCCCATCGGCCCCATTAACGTCGCTTATTCCCCTTAATATTTTTCCGCGGCACTCGCCAGAGGAGTCCTTTGCCAATGTTTTATTTTAATCGGAATACGTTTGTCGGGCAGCCACAAGGCCAGATTTATTCGGTGTAACGCTATGCGCGTCAACTAAATACACCGTACGTATTAATAACGTAATTATCATAACAACAACAACAACCAAAACAGCAGCAACAACGATGGTGATGCTTCTGAAGATTCGTTAGCTTAATATACTCATTCGATCGTTAAATTAAATTAAATTAAATTAAATTAAATTAAATTAAATTAAATTAAATTAAAATAAACCCCCCCCCTGCGCCTTATTTGATTATTTCAACGGTACTTTTGTGATTTTACGCACGCCGACGAAACCCCCTTTCGAAAGAAACAACATAAATAAATCAAAATAAATAAATCAAAATAAATCAAAATAAAAATAATAATAATAATAATAATAATAAAAAAATACAATCATACAGGAGAGTCGAGCGGCGGAGCGTAAATAATAAATTTTACTCGGCTACATTGTGTGAGCCAGTGCCGAGACACTTATAAATGTAGAATTTTAGTTTTTATCGAGTAGGGACTTGGGATCGGGCTTAGTTGCCAATAACCCCTCGAACATCACCGCTACACGGTTACACAGAATACGCGAGATAAGTGCCGGCCTCGGTGTATGGGAGTGCTCGCCCCAGCGTCCCTGCCCCTGCCCCTCACTCTCTATACGTGAGATTCAGCTCGGGATTCAGGTTTTACGCGTTATTTACGTTAAATAATAATCGAATGGTAATTTATAATTTCCAGCTGTGGACTTGGATTGGCAAACAATGGCTATTGGGGTCGCGTTAAAGCAACGATATTACCAATAAAATCGCTGTGATTCAATAATGATTCAATGATTTTCTTCAATTTTAAATCAGAAGGGCGAACCCTCGCTACTGAAAAGACCGATGTCCGCAAAAGCCAGAAAATAAAGATGACAGAGCATGGATAAAGTATCCGCGAATAATGCACTGTTCTTGACATTAAAAAAAAGAAAAAGAAAAAGAAAAATTCCTCTCCTTAATTAAAATTAAAATTAGATAAAAATCGCGCGTGCATTTATTGTTTTCTTCGCGTTTCCATCCAGCATGTTTATTCATATAACTTTATGATACTTGTATAGCATTGGGACTGGCACCGCGGGGAGGGGGAAAAAAGTACAAGTAAAAGTAAAATAATATAAAGTAAAAGTAAAACGGGGTAAAGTGATAAAAATACGAGGCGGAAGGGAAAGAAGGAGAATACGCGGGGCGTATTCTCGTCAGTGTAAAATTGAGGGAATTGGGGTTATTTTCCATTGCGTAAGGTGTAAGGTAATTTTGTACGAAAGAAGAAGAAAAAAGCGAGCTGTTCCTCAATATTACTCAAAATTACTCAACCATATTTCTTAACTAGTCTAGAATGTTCTTTGAAAATTAATGTAAAATGAATTCAAATAATCCGTTTGGGTATGGGGCAGGGAGGAACGACCTGGAGGACCGGGAGGGGTGGGAGGAACGGGTACGTCAGGGGCGGGAGCGGCGTCGGGACGGGACGGATATTATAATCCTTAGTAAATCAATAAAATGTATCGTCTATTCTTCGGGCAAGTCGGCTTACGTATTCATGGATTTCAGTACCATTATTTAACAATAATACAGATGATGTTCGGGTTTTAGTTTATCATACGAATCCATCAATAATAATGCCGCTTTTCAATGTGCCATTCTACTGATAATAAAATTTAATCAAGAAGACATTATTGCCCGGTCACGATAAATAATTATACGTCCACACGTACGTATACATGCATCCGTACTTACGCTCTTTGTATTATACATATGCATTACGTGTACGGGCGCGCGTGTACGCGTGTAAACTATTTATTTAATTAAATATTTTTTAATTTATATCCCGGCGATACTTCGCTTTGCCAGAATATGGCGGGAGTGCAACGAGAGCAGCCAATAATTAAAAGTAATGAATTATGCGTTATAAAAAAAAAAAATAAAAGTAGAAAATAGGTAGGTGGATGAAGGTATGCTGCTCAGGCTACCTGCACTATACACCATCGCAATATCATCAATACCAATCAACCGTAATTAGGTAAATCTATACAATATTGTATTTGCCCGCTAAGCGCGGAGCAATTTTTTTTTTTTTTCTCCAAGAAAATTTAATTAATACAACAATAACAATAACAATAACCCCAATAACAACGGTTCCCGATAACGATGATAACAATAATTATAAATAATAATAATGAAAATGAAAATGAAAATGAAAATGAAAATGTAAGTAGCGGAGTTATATTTCTTTCGGGGAATTATTTTTGTTGTGCTCATTTCTTTTTCTTTTTTTTTTGTTTCGCTAAATTAAAGTAAAATTAAGCTTAAACAATCGCTAACGCAGAACCTGATACGTATGTATAAAAAGAAAAAAAAACAAAAAAAAAGAAAATGAACAACGATTTACAGAATCGTCTTGCGAAGCTTGCGAAACAATGTAGAACGTTATGAAATAATAACGAGGAGCTTTTTTTAAAGTCAGGAGAGGATAATTCGCACTCGTTTCGCTATAAGTTTTTTTTCTTTACTTCTGAATCGTTCGACCCGGTATCAGAATAGAATCGGGAGTGCGTACGGGGGAAGGGGAGGGGGAGGGGAGGAGGGGCAGGGTGGTTATTGGGGTTAAGATTGATCGGGCGTTCTAAGCAGGAAATCTACCCGGACAGGCTCGGACAGGTAAACTTAAAACGTCAGGAGCTCATCCTACGCCGGGGATTCGTTATTGATTTTGGATGGCGCGGGGGGGCGGTGTGAGGGGGTGGGGTTGGGGGGTGGGGGGTAGATAGGTTAAGAGCAGTACTAGACCATCTTCGGTACTACTCTGGATAGCTAGCTCTCTGGTACTTGGGGAGGAAGGAAGCGGGAGGAAGGAAGCGGACCGACGACGACGACGACGACGACGACGAGGACGAGGACGACTTGTAGACACGTGGATTAGGGGCAGTGCGAGAGCGGGTAGGTTATTGGGGTATAAGACAGGCTAGTTCTCCTCGGGTTGGAATAACGTCACTTGCGAATCATGCAAATGAGATAATAGAGGACGTGGACGCTGTTGTCAAGAAGACGATCGAAGCAAGCGCTCCCATTGGAGGTCCGGCTCGACCTCGAGCCCCCTATCCACGGAACGTGTGTATCGCCGATTCGACTGCGACCAGTTGCCAGACTACCTGGCGCGCGACTGAATTAGCCGCGGCTCGGGGAAGTCGGACCTCCGGAGCTCTCTCCCCCACTGAAAGCCTCTCGCACTCTTGACCTCCCTCGCCATCCAGCCATTAATCATTCCCTGACGCTTTACACATCCCCTGCGCCCCGAAAATCACGATCCAGTGACATTAATGATCCGCTGCCTCCGCCGCTGCTACTGGTGGTGGCGGTGGTGGTGGTGGTGGCGATGGTGGCGGTAGCGGTGGTGGTGGTGGTAGCGGTGGTGGTTTTACGAAAAAGTACGATGGGCGGCAGGGAGGGAGAGAGAGAGGAGCTTATTACTGGCCTGATTCGTTCCAACAAACTCCCTGCGCTTAGACAAAAACGTCAAACAAAAACAGAAACAGAAACAAAAAACAAAAACGAAAAACAAAAAACAAAAACAACGGCCAAGAGGCGCCCGTAACGAGCAAAATTGTTAAGCCAAATTGTAGGACGAGTAAACAGTGCCGAGTGGGGGGGAGTGAAAAATCCCAATAACCCCCCTCCCGGGTCTCTAACGTAGCCGCTCGCCTACTACGTATATTTACTTGGTGAAATAATTTTTATGCATGCCAACTATAAATTCATTAGCCGTTAATTCGTCACCCAGTTGGTGATATTCTCCTCGGCTCTCCGACCCTCCCCCCCCCACCCCCACCCGGAACGACCCGCAGAGACCGGCGCTCGACGTTCGCTTATTTATTTACGCGCGCCGTACATAAAACTTTAACTAATTTTAACGGCGCGGCTAATTCGAGTGCTTAAATATTTTATATTTACGGCTAATAATAGAAAACATTTTGTATTTATACGAGCGACGCGCGGGTGGTGGCGGAGGTGGCGGAGGTGACGGCGGCGGAGGTGGCGGTGGCGGCGACGGTGGCGACCCCCTTTACTTATAACGGCGGGTTATTGGGGGGGGAAAAAAAAGTCGTTGTAGGGTAAAAAATTCATATTAGCCGTGATTAATTCGTACGAAATTTCTTGCGGGATTTTTACTTCTTGCCCCGTAAATATCTTCGCGTTCTTCACCCCCCCTCCCTACCCCACACACACCACCACCATCCGCCGCTCGCCGGCCCGTTATTTCTCCGAGTAATGGATGATCAGACGGGGCTTACGCGGGGACGGGGACGAGAAAGTCAAGTCAGGCGTAGGATAGCCGGTAGGCGGTGACGATCCGCGGCCACCATTTTAATATCGATCCTTAACAAATAGTTTAACATAGAAAACAGGTGCGTCGTGGGGTGGGGGGGGGGGTGGGGAGCATTGGTAGGTTCGCGTTGTCGTAGGAGTTGGCGGGCGAATGGGGTTGTTCCGCCGGTCGGGCCTACTCGGGCCGTAAAGGCCGTGGCTCAGGGCGGTACACCGCCAATCGATCCATCGAATCCCCAGCATCGTCCGCAGAAATAAAATCACATCACGCCGTATAATGAAGTGGCAATCTCGCGATAAAGCCCTCGCCTCGATCCTGCGTCACTCGGCCGACACGACGACGGCACGACGACGGCCCGACGACTCCCGTTATTATCATCCCGTCGGGTCCTCGAAAGTCCCTTTGGTTGAGGCGGCAGAGGGAACGGCGGCCCCCACCCCCACCCCCACTCCACCCCCTCTATTAATAAGAGAGATTAATAAGAGAGGGGACCATCGATCGGGAGTTCGCGTATCTTTAGGCCGACTGGGACCGATCGGGCCCTCGAAATCCGAACGGCCGCGACCGTCCTGCGATTATTCTTATTAATCATTATTATTAATCATTATTATCGCGAGGACCGGCGGCGGTGGCGGCGGTGGCAGCGGCCGTTGTACGGTTCGATTAATATTCGATTAATATTCGATCAATAAGAATTACGGGGGCGTATTGACGATTGCCCTTGACCCTTGAAGAATAACCCTTTCTTCTTCTTTCTTTTTTTTTTTTTTCTTTTAAATGTCCGGTTTACTACTCGTTCGGCGATACGCGCATCAGCGACATAATGAACCGAACCGCGGGGAGCGAGAGAGCGATCGAGCACATTGAATAATACAAGCAATGTCAAAGGGTCCCTGCCCCCCCCCCCCCCCCCAATCCAAATGCATGAATAACGCGCACTCGAAATATTGCACGCGAAAGGAATATTTTCACTAATTATGTTGGATATTCTGAATAAACCGGGGATGGCTTTCTCCACTTACTGTTAAAGTGGCCAATCGCGCCCGGATTACGGCCTTCGTGGGGTTATTGCCGTGTTATTCGTGGGACTAGGGGTACAGGGATCGCGATGGGGTAGGAGGTGGTAGGAGGGGGCGGGGGGCGTACTGGTTTTACACTTAGAACTAGTGGAAGAAAATATTTAGTCTTACGGACGAGCCTCTCGATGACTTTTCCCCTCTCAATTGCATTGTCGTGGCTCGATGTCACGTGACTCTGCCCGGGGTACAGAGGGACGCTTACCCTTACCCTAAGTAGATCAAAAGACAAAGCTTTTAAGGCTTACCTGCCGAGCACCGATAATTTCACTATGGAAACCATATACGGGAATGACGTAATTAGACGAGGTAGATCCGTTTATAAAGCCCCGAAGCCGTTGTCAAGTCGAACGCGAGCTTATTACATCTTCGTTTCCCACTCGCCTTCCCACTGACACAACGACGAAACCTCTTCTCGAACGATTTTCTCTTTCTTTCTTTCTTTCCCTACCTTCCCTCTTCGATCGTACGTTTCGATCGAATCCTTTAATCGGTCTCAGAAGCAAACAAATCCAATCGCATTATTTATTATACGTTATAAATAATTGTTTGAATGGAGTTGTTGGATGGTTATTGGGGACTTACTTTCGGGTTAATTCAGGTTATTCCGCGACGCTATCGATATCGATGGAAATAAATAATCCGTAATTCGATTGCGCCAGGCGCAGCATCGATAGGATCCCCGGGCGTTCCTTATGACATACTCGTCTGGAAAATGTACTCTCGTCTGAAATAGTCGTCGTCGTCGTTGTGCATTGACGCGTCCGAGAGAAAGGAAAGTGAACGCATCGACGCTTAAGAGCTCTGATGCGTGAGGCTAGGCGCGACCGAGCCGCCCCCGCGAACAAATAAGTTTGCGGAATTGTTCATGGAACCCCGAGGCCATCGAACCGATATCGCCAACAATAATATTTCATGCCCAAATTAAACAAACATTACCGTTAGAATATATATATATATATATACGCTTGTTGTCCGGTAAGACCGCGCCACAGAAGAAGAAGAAGAAGAAGAAGAAGAAGAAGTGAATATCCGCTGCGATATTAAAAAAGTTACTCTTTTACGTCCCTTAACGTGTACGTTAAGAACATATTTACTCTTGGCCAAAAAATGAGAGTCTTTATGATCTTCCGAGTCTGAATTAATTATCCCGATTACTCGTTAACGTCATTATTATATTTATATACATATTACGTATACGTATAGCTTTGGTTGGTAAGCCGTCCCACCACGGCCAATAACCATCAATATATATATATACACTATATATTTTTATAGGACTAGAGTATAATTCGCATGTGAAAAACGTCCGAGCGTAGGAATGAATATTTGGGGCCGCGGTGACGTATTTCTTTCCCTTCCCTTACCTCTTCGGCTTTATAAATTAATAATAATAACAATAATAATAATAACAATGAAGAAGAAAGGTTTTCGGGCGCAGTAAATGCGGATGATATATGGTTTTAATCCAAACTAGAGTGCGAAAGGCAAGAAGAGTTAGAAAAAAACAAAACAAAACAAAAATAAAAATTAACGGCTACCGGAGGAATAAACGCTGGTTTATCACCTCCGAGGCCACCCCGACACGAGTCCTTATCGCCTTACGATTTCATGCAATGCTTCATTCAAGACAATTATAACAATGGACAGGCACGCATAATGATAAAAACAATGGGCCGCGTTAAGGTAATGAAGGCATCGAGTTTAAGCGTCCTAATTAAATCGGGGACGATAAACAAAAGTATCGTTTGTAATAATGGCTGTGAGAAGTCGTCGTCGTCGTCGTCGTCGTCGTCGTCGTCGTCGTCGAGAGCTAGACTCGAGTCGCTCGAAGGGCGCAATAAATAATCCCACATCCAACGCTCTCCCTCCCTTATAATTTATCTACGATATTACATTGCCTTGTTTATTATCCCCCTACCTCCACCCACCCCCCACCCCACACACACACCCCCGTAATAATGCTCCGGCCAAATGAAATAAATACAAATTCATTCGTTCCCCGAAATTATCGGACAATTTATTATTATCATGGCCTTGATAGATATAAATAAATTGGCGAGGACGTTGAGCCTTGCGTCGCGCGTCGTCCGCCCCGCTTAAACGAAGCTTCTACATAAATTTCTTGATCCCGTGCTTCCCCCCACCCCCCACCCCTGCCTGAAATCGGGCGTAAGCGATTTTTTACCGGTCATCCGCCGGCTCGCTCCTCCGCTGCCTCCGCCGCTTTCGAGTACCTCAGAAATCTTGTCGATCGCGGCTTAAGAGGGTTGGGGTTGGGGTTGGGGGGGTGAGGGGGTGGCTATTCGGACGCCGTAGGCGCCGGCCAATTGAAAATATAATAAAGGACTTGACTGTACTGTCCACTGGCTGGAACAGGCTAACGAAAACAACTCGCTGGTAAATTATTAGCCTCCGCGTGTTTTTTGTCCCCCCCCCCTCCCTCTGTTCGAGTAAAGAATCTCTCGCCGGAGCCGGAGCCGTAGTAATGAGTGGGGCTGCCGGACGGGGTGGAGGGGCTGCCGGACGGGGGGCGAACGGGAATGCGAATGAGAAAACTCGAGCAAGGTTAATCAACCGGTAACTAATTTCGAGCTCGCCGTTAACGTCGAAAAATCCCAAGAATTTCATTTTGCCCCAGCGGCAGTTCATCATCAAGGTCCGGGCCCCCACGGGACTACGGGGAGTGAAGGGGGCATTGTAGGAGGAGAGGAGGCGGGAGAAGGTAAAAACGGCGGCCTTAGCCTCTTGCGTGAGCCTCGATCTCGCTTGGTCTTGCCCCAAACCGATAAGTTAACGCGCGCTCAGAGGGTCATGGGGGGGGGAGGGGAACGGTGGACTAAAGCTGCCATTTGCAAGAAGATGCGACGACGACGACGACGACGATGACGACGATGACGGTGATGATGCTGTACAGTTGCCGCGCGCAGTCCTCCCCCCAACCGTTAAAGGAGATTCGTCAACGTCGATTCCTGTCCCGCCAGCCCGCCCCGCCCCGCCCCACCCCGTGGACAGTGCTATATTACCCTATAAAGGGCTGCGCGGGCTAATTTATTTATTTATTTTAATAACGAAGATTCCGGGATTTATTTCTATTTCTATAACGACATTATCGTTCGTATTGCGTACGAGCGTTATGAAAAGATCGCCGAAAGATCACGGTCCCCCGTAATGCACGTTATCCATCGATCACTCGCGCTCGTGCGCCTGTACCCGGAGCCTATAGGGTACTTTATGCGGGGACGCGCGGCTACGCGTGGGCGTAAAGAAAGACGGCAATGACGCGTGAAGGTAAAGGCGGTCATCGGCGTGACGGCCGCGAGCAGGTCATAAAGATGTTTTATACCGTCCAAGGCGAATGAATCTATTATATCTGCCTCTTTCTTCCTTTTCATTAGCCATTTCTATTTTTTTTCTATTTTTTTTCTATTTTTTTTCTATTTTTTTTCTATTTTCTGAACCGCAGTCAGCCCGCTGACGGTGTATATCGAGGGGTCGAATCAGCCCCTGTCAGCTGGAAAGAATTACAACCTTGTTTGCCGTACGTCTGGTAGCCGTCCTACGGCCCTGGTCACGTGGTTGAGGGACGACCAGAAGCTCCTGCACTCCAAGGACAGCGTGAGTACAACATTTTTCATCCAACCTATTGGAATCGTTGCTGCTTGCCGTGCGATCCATTTAACGATCCTCGCTCTTTAATCCAATAACCGACGTTCCCTGTGTCGCTCTACGCTTCAACCTGTTCTGTCCAGCAGCCCTGCCTTATTCGCATTCCTTCCCTTCGTCTGCCTTCAGTTGACCGCGACGCTCCCTCCCTCTCTCTCTCTCTCTCTGCATCTCTATCTCACTCACGTCGTGCACGAACGCGCCCGCACCAGTTTGATAAATTCGAGACGCTAATAGCTGCGCTTTCGGAGAATTATAAATTACGATCGCTCCTCCCCGGCAATTTAATTGAGGCTACGCGAGAGTAAAGAAAGGAAAAAAGAAAAAAGAAAAAAGAAGAAAAAAGAAGAAGAAAAAAGAAGAACGTAGCCGTAGTTAGTGGATGCCAACGATTTTTGCGATTTATTTACCCCGATTGATATTTTATCAGGCAAATGTAAAAGAGCTATTTGCCTAAAATATACGAAATTTAGAGTGCTTTATTTGAACTGTTATTGAAAGCGCGACCGAATCTGACTGCGGGGGGGGGGCATTTGATTTGGATTTTCTTTTTATGGTAATTCATAGAAAGCAGGGATGAAACACGCGAGCGGTTAACGCTTCCGCCCGAGCAATTAGACCCCGTGGCATTAAAAAAAAAACTGTTGGCATTGCCGAGTTTACGAAATAATAATAATAATAATAATAATAATACATTTGTCTAGATCCGCATTTTATTATGGTGCTTTACGTAATCGGGATCGGGGTGTCAAAAAAAAAAACAAAACAAAACAAAATAAATAAATAAATAAAGAGAAAAGAAGAAAAAAAATCCGCGTACCCGAAGATATTAATTAAAACGTAAAATATACGATGCAGTGGTAATATATAAATAAATACGCGGACGGACTCTGTATAGGTGTATCATCCCTATCATCCCTATCATCCCTATCATCCCTATCATCCATTGGCTCCCCTTTAAAAAAAGATTATAATTTATTGAAGGAAAGGAATATTTAAAATATGTCACTGTCTGGCCATTGACCGGCCCACCCTCACCCCTCCCTCCCCCCGGTATCGATGTATCCATAATACCCGTGTAACCATGACTTTATTGATAACAAAAAAACAAAGAAAAAAAAAATTAAATTAAAAATTAAAAATTAAAAATGAAATGCTATCGAAGCAAAAAGATAGAGAGAGAGAGAGAGAGAGAGAGAGAAAAAAAAAGAAGAATAAAGGAAAAGAAAAAAAGAATAAAAACGATCGTTGACGGTGATGTAGATTAGGCCGTGATCCTGATTTTCAGTATATTCGGTAAAATATATCCGGACAAGTGAGATATTAATGTCAAAGAAGACACGCACTTGTATAAATGCAACGGTGGATCCGGCACATTGCAATCGCATATTTTACTTTTAATGCAATTAATTTATCCGGGCATTTTCATCAAAGCGAAAATACTCGTTCGCGTACATTTGGCAAATGGTAAAAAGCACCTATCGATTTCGGAGTGTGCAGTGCGAGAGCGAGAGAGAGAGAGAGAGGGAGAGGGAGAGGGAGAGAGAGAGAGAGAGAGAGAGATAGAGTGATAGGGGCGGGCGGGTGTGGGAGTGGCTCGAAGCTTATTATCCCGACACATTACGTGAGTATCGAGAAGAGTCTCGTTTACTCGATGATTTTTTGCCAAAAGTGGCGGGTGCTTGCAGTTAGAGAGAGAGAGAGAGTGAGAGGGCGGGTGTAGGGAGGGTGTGGGGAGGGAGAGAAAAAAACAATAAAGTCGGAGCGGTGCTTTGGTCCGGGCGTAAGGAGACGGAGACAAGTACCGCGCGTCGGTGCGACTCCCTCACTCGTACAATACCATAGAGAAATAGAAATAGAAATAGAAATAGAAATAGAAATAGAAATAGAAATAGAAAATAGAAATAGAAAGAGTAATAGAAATAGAAAGAGAAATAGAAGCATTCGACGCTTAATCGCAGCGCTGCCGGACGACTTCGTTTTTCCACCGTTTCATTGACTCCTTTTCCCCCCCTCCCCCCAACAACCCCACGGCCATAGCCTAAAAACTGCCTTAAAATACGAAGTGAGCGGAGAGAGAGAGAGAGAGAGAGAGAGAGCTTTTTCCATGTTTTTTCTATGACTGTTTTCTTCTTATTCTCTTTGGCTGTATTGGGTAAAACTATTTTTAGACGGCGAGCGACGGGAATACGACGACGAGCATTTTGTCCTTTACGGCGAGCAAGGAGGACGCGGGCAAGCGGCTGCTGTGCCGGGCGGAAAATCCAATCATAAGGAGCAGCCCCATCGAGGACGTCTGGCTTTTGGAAATACAATGTAAGCTCTAATGTAATTTACAGCACTTTTTCCCCCTCCCGTTACCACCACCACCCCCGCTCTTCGGTCCCACGTCGCCATCGCCGACGTTGTCATTGATTTTTTCCCTGTTTTGGGGGTTATTGGGGTGGGGGTGGGGGTGGGATTTTTGCCTTTGTTTTTTTCTTTTCTTTTCTTTTGTTTTTTTTTTGTATTACCCCGAAAGAATGGGACAATAAAAGGAAAACGTTTAAATTAAAAACTCACGAGGACTCGTTAAACGAGCTCAAAAATATTATTAGCGCGTGCTTTATGTCCCTAAGCCGACCGTCAGCCGGACGCCACTGTGTCACCGTACGCCGAAGACTCCAATATCTGCTTCTTCCGTATTCGCTTGATCCCAGCCACGAAGGGAAAAAAGGGAAAAAACGTTGGGCTTCTCTTCTTTCTTTCTTTCTTTCTTTCTTTCTTTTTTTTTTCTCTCTCCTTGTCAGTCAGTCGGCCGACTATCGATACGTCGCGCTACTAGTACAATCCGCATATTTCACAGCAATAATAATAATAATAATAATAATCAATCAATCAATCAATCGGCGACTCTGTTAATGATGTCGTCGTAAACATGCCGTCATTTATACCGGACACCGCGCGCTACGCCGACCGAAGTTAACTTGACTCCCCTAACCCCCCCGACCACAGTCCCCGACGTAGCCACGTAAAAAGAAAACAAAGAAAACAAAGAAAAAAGAAAAAAAAAACGGGCGGACGGGCACGCACGGGCGCGGGCAAATGCAGTTTTTAAAATATTAACTTTAAAAGGGAGAATGCGCCCCCCACCCCCCACGCCCCAGCAACGGAAAAATTCAAAATCCGTTCGACTGTACTGAGCAATTGGGCATTGAGGAAAATGAGCAATCGCGGCATCGATTTGTAAAGACGAAATAATGCTAAAGCAAAGCTTTTGGAGAAAAAAATTGAAAGGAAAATTTTCACGGCCGAGGGGATTAATGTGAAAACTTATTATTTAGAGGATGGCGTGCGCGCGCGCGCGCGGCCTCGTAACCAAGTGCTTCTGCTCGGAAACGTGTAAAGTTCGAAGCCCGGAAAAGGGAAGGAAAAAACTGGGACAAAATTCTAAAATTTTCCGACCATTTATCCCTATACAAAAGCTTTCTTCTCTCTCTCTCTCTCTCTCTCTCTCTCTCTCTCTCTCTCTCATAATTAAAATTATAAAATTTTGCGTTTATAAAAAAACGCTGGGTCGCGCCTTCCTATAAACGCGTCTACGTACGTACGTACGTACGTACGTTATGCATGTATACGTATATATACGTATATATACGTATATATATATATATGTATATATGTAGATATACGTACACGGGTACAAGTGCGTGCGCATTGATATTTGCATTACCTTTATTTTTAGTTTACGGATGAAATACGCTATTCCATGAATATTGATTCGCAGTCTTTTTCGGTGTGGGTGTGGGGGTGGGGGCGCTGTGCGGGCACGCGTGGGAATAATCGGGGACGAAGGGACGTGGCGATGTTCTTTTAAAGAGGTTGGAAAATCCAGTGGCGATAATGAGATAGGCTATGCCTCGATCTTGGATAACTCTGCCATTCTCACGCATCGGATGCACAGCGTCGCTGAACTTGCTGAATAAGTGCGCTCGCCGACGACTTTCGTCTCTTAAGACTAGGGAGTTCGGTCGGACGGCTCGGGGAATTAAAATCTCTTTAATCTGAGTCGGAGGGGTGGGGTGGGGTGGGGTGGGTGGAGCAAAGCACACGCAGATAGACCGATAGACTGACGCTAGGAGCGGAGGTAAATCGAGGAACGGAGGTAAATCAGCGGCAGGGTTGGGTACGGGGCAGGAGGGCGGGACGATGCGGCGGTTACTACCCTCCCCCCCCCCCCCCACGTAGCCCTCCGGACACGTAACGGTTCAACCAATTTTCGCAATCGATCTCTTCTTACAGACACGCCCGAGACTACAATCCGACTGGGGACCAGCCTCGATCCGAAAGCCATCAAGGAAGGAAGCGACGTGTACTTCGATTGCCTGATACAGGCCGAGCCCCCGGTCTATAAGGTCGAGTGGAGACATCAGGTACTTATCGCGACCCCCCTCCCTCCCCCCCATCTTCTTATTAATCAAGAAACGAGGTACTTTGCCGAGGAGCAGCAGGAGGAGGAGGAGGAGGAGGAGGTGGAGCCGTGCAACGACAGCTGCAGCAGTTTTATCGGCTTAATTATTATAATTCGCCGGGACCGACCTCCCCGATCCCCTTACCCCACCCATCCCCGTCACATCCCCGTCGCCCGATGATATTAATTACTGTAATTGCGCGATACGGATGCGTTACAAAGTTCAAGCTCCAGCTCCACGAGCCTCGACTTTGCTGCACGAAAGACTCGCCCACGCTGCTTAATATTTATAAGCCTTTCCCTCTCACCCGCTACTCCTCCTCCTACCCCTCTCCCCAAAAAACCCCCGCTACTCCTCCTCCTTTAAAATCAAGGAACGGCGAAAAGTTTATAAGAGCCCGTAATAATCCCCAAATTAATTCGACGGCCAGCGCCCGATGACCTTTATCGTCACACGGCCCCGTTACTTTTGTTCTCTTTATTTCGTCGCCTTTATTTCCTGCCACGGGTCCCGGATTTACAAAAAAAAAAAAAAAAAAAGGAAAGGAAAGGAAAAAAAAATACTATTCCCTCGACCGAGTCATTTTCAAACTTGGCAATGTTATTTTCATTGGAACTCGCGACTCTGTCGGCAGAGCGGCCGAGCCCAAACTGCCCTTATAATCACTATTTCGATTACCGGAATTAATAATAATGATAATAGTAATAGTAATAGTAATAGTAATAGTAATAGGTAAGATAAGACGATCCGTAGCTAAAGCTTTTCGACTTTGGATTGGAACGAGGGCGCCTGAATAGGGACCGGGCACGCGTACGCCGGCCATTTTGTTTTCGCGTGAGTCGCGCGCGTATTGTGCAGGGGGGGTGGGGGCCAACGGACAGGGCTGGATTCACCGTGGACCATTCCCGGTGCTCGCGTCTGCAGTCTGCTGCAGCTAATTAGGGAACCCGGCGGGTATATAAGTATTTTACGCAGCCGATCGCGATCGCCGGAATGGCCGATGCCATTAGAACGTTAATTAGCCGCGGGGGCGGAAAGCCGTTATTGGGATAATTGCGGGTTCCCGGTATTTTCGGAGGAGCTCGCGTTCGGGGGGGGGGGGGGAGTCGCCGTAAGAAAGGCGAGGAGGCGTTCTTCGGTCATCTCCGGCGTCGCCCGGTCATCGGAGACAACAGAGACCGTGTGCTCCCCCGTCACACGTCCCCGCGGATCCTCCTCTGCTCCCCCTCGTCCGTCCGTCCCCCGCCCCCGCCGTATAATCTCACGACCTCCTTTTGCTTTACAGGGAAGGACCCTCAATCACAACATCTCCCGGGGCGTGATAATAAGCAATCAGAGCCTCGTCCTCCAAGGCGTCGACAGGAAAAACGCGGGAAACTACACCTGCGTGGGATACAACACCGAGGGGGACGGCGAGAGCCTGCCCTTTTATCTGAACGTCATGTGTGAGTGTGCAAAACTGGCTGCCGGTCCATCTCACCCGGGACGTACTTACCTCGTGGCCGACGCTCTTTCATTAAGCCCCGATAATAACCCCAATAATAATAATAACAACAATCATCCCAACAGCGAGTGTCCCCGGTAAGCCGGCGAGCGGCTCTTTAATTCGCCGGGCCCACCCCCTCCAAGCCCGACCCCATCCACCAACCCGACCCCATCCACCGGCAGAGTTTCCGAGCAGCACAGGTGGTAGCCGCCCGGCCATTTCCTACCGGGGACAAATTAGAGGAGTCGAGGAGCGCGGGTAAACCCGATTCTCTCCACTCTCGCGATGGATTTTCTCGCGACATTTTTCCCCAGAGATGGAAATATAAATGGCCGCACCAGCCCCAGCCGTTTCCTCTTCCTCCACTTACTTTATTTATTTAGCTTTTTACCGCTCTCCCCGCCCCTTTTAGTTTTTACGCTACCCGGCATTGTCGTACACTCTTCCTACCTACACGCATTTGTATTTATACATTTATATATACATATACATATATATACAAGTAAACGTGTACGTGCACGTGTACGTAGGATCTGTATGGGGGGTAAGAGGGGCGAGGCCCTTCCCACGAGTCAGTCGTCCCTCTCGCGACTTACGCCCTAGTTTTCCCTCCGACGAATGGTCCTGGTGGATGGATTTTTTTGCCGGCGGGTAGATTGGACATTGGGTGAAGCCGAGGAGAGCCGGAATCTCGGGTTCGGGGGGTGGGGGGGTGGATGGAACGGGGCCGAATAACTTCTGAGCACTTAACTTATTGTGAAGAACAGCGGCGGACATTATTACATTTGAACCGATGAAATTTCGTAGGGATTACTAATAAAGTTTGCCGCTGAATTGTATAACTCGGCCATCGGGCAGATTAATTGAATTTAAGATATTTCCATACGGAAAAGCCCCGTCCTGGGTGGCTTCGCTCGGCGGCGGCGGCGGCGGCGGCGGCGGCAACTTTTCCGAGTGTCGTTAGCCCATCTGTGCGCAACATTAACGGACCGAACGGTAAAAGGTAGGTAGGTATACGGAAAACAACAACGGCGCGGGGGTGGGGGTAAGGAAGAGTAAAGAAAGTCGGGTATTTAAGAAATAAGCTCGCTATACATATTACTCGAGCCCGGCTCGCTTGAATATTTTTCCATTAGCCTTTGTTAAACTTGTTGAAAAGGGAGTTTAAAAAGTATTAAAGATGTCCGACTGGTAATCGAATGAAAACAGCTGGCGAGTGTGGGGGGACCGTATGGATCGTTGGATCAATCGCTTGGCCATCGTGACCCACGTCTAAATGTTTATTTTAATTCCAACGAAATGTGGGGAGACGATCGAACGGCGCACGTCTCATCAAAAAAAAACTTTAAAAGCGCGTCGTAATTGTTTTTTTTTTTTTGTCCTGCCGTTACGCAAAATAATTTTTGCTTGAATAACCGTCACGCGATACGCTCGATCCCGATGATTTCGAATCATCCCTCGGACTGGGCTCGTTCATTTTCACCAAATTTATCCTTATACCATCCGTGGATATCCGTCTATGCATAAATAAATAAATAAATAAATAAACAAAGTCTTACGAAATATATATATGTATATATGTATATGTATATATATATTCAATGGAAGCGTAATTAAACTTTATTGACGTATCCTGCAAAGCGAAACTGATTAACTTATCAGACCGGGATTCGATGCCAAACTGAAACTCACCAAAGTTCCGTATCTTCAAGTCAGATGCTGGCTTAGCAATCACTCTTAGAGCCGATACGACTAGCCACGGAATACCTTTCATCCACAAAATATAAGTTTAAATAATAAAGGTGCGAGCACTCGTTGTGCTCGTCTACGGGGTCAGCAGCAGCTCCCGTACCTCGGTTATATAAAATTTACTCGGGCCCAGATATATCCGTCCGATCGATGAAATATTAGACGGTTGGACTGAGTGGTGGGGGGGGGCAGCCGGAGGGGTCGGAGGGCTAGAGGGGACGAAACGTCTTTGCCGCGGCTTTAAATAGAAGCTCCGGATCCACGTATTTGACGGCCGGGAGATTAAAAAGCGTGGCTATAAATCGTAGAACGGACTCGATAATTAATAACCGAATAGCGTAGATTTCCGTGGTAGGGTGATGGGGGTGGGGGGGGGGGAGCAGAGGGTAAAAAAGTATCCGTTTGCCAGTAGCTTAACCCGGAGCCCTCTCGGTCGCGGAGAGAGAGAGAGGGTGGGATACCGAGAGCCAGGAAAAGTGGCAAAGAGGTTAAAAACTAGCGGGGCTCTTCATCCCAGGAATGAGTGTAAGAGCCTTAAAGGGCTTAACGAAAGAGCAGTCGGCGGCGAAGGCGCGTAAATCTCTTGCGGGTGGGAGGGATGTAGGGGCATTTGGGCCGAGAGCAGTCAATAACCCCATAAAACTGCCTTAGTCGCGCCGACGTGTAAGCCGAACCAGGTGAAAATCCACGGGGTTGCCAAGCAGGAGAAAGCGAGCATATCCTGCCAGGTCGACGCTAATCCCCAGGAGGTGGAATTCCGCTGGACGTTCAACAACTCGGCCGAGAGCATCGACCTCGCGCCCAGCCACGTCTCGAGGACCGGGACCTCGTCCACGGCGAGCTATAAGCCGATGATAGAGATGGATTACGGGACTCTATTGTGCTGGGCGAGCAATCGAATAGGACATCAGCAGGTCCCATGCGTCTATTACATCATACCCGCAGGTAATATACCCATTACCCTTACCCGTATTACCCGTATTACCCGTATCGCCGGATACCTTCCCCGTTAATCTATTGCCTGCGCAATGGATGATTGGACAGGTGGGCCAGCGAAGTCGAGGCCGTAAAAGTTGCGCGGGAACGTTGACACGTGGGCTCCGTAATTTCAAATGCACCTTAATTGCAGACGGTCCGACGATGTAGTCGCGGAACAACAAATGAGAATCCACACTAAGGGTGAGGCTTAATTCGTCGAATCATCGGATAACTCGGCTGAGGGGGGGGGGGGGACGAAAAAAAAACGTCCAAGTTAAGTTAAGTTAAGTTAAAAAGAATTTAAAACAACGAGACGGGAGCGAGGGTGATTAATAATTACACGTCTCCGTTATCGTTTTATGAAAAACTTCCGTCGACTGATTAAAAGAACAATTTTTATCTATTATAGGGATAAAAAGAAATAAAAAAAAAACAAGCAAGGTAAATTAAAGTGGGTGGAGGGTGCGAAATAATTCGCAATCGCTGCCAAGGGAAAAGGATGTACAATTTAACCGAATAATTATATTAAGATCGGCCAATTGGCCAACGAATCCATAAATATCCATTGTTGCATAGAAAGGAAAATTATTAATTTTTTCACCTCGCAGTTCGCCATCCAAGATTTAATGCGGATAATATTTATAGGAAATCGTAAACCGGCGAGTCCAATTTACAATAAAAGACCTCGTAATACGAAGAATTATTAATAGAATTAATGGCAAGAGTAACGTTATTATAATGCCTTTATTATTATTATTATTATTATAATAATAATTGGGAGCAACGGAGATTGTTTGTGAGAAAATTTTGCAAAAAAAAATACATAACTTCGAAACACCTTGGCTCGATAATCATCTATTATTAATACTATTAATCCGATTGCCGGTTAATATTCTTATTATTATTATTATTATTTCCATTACCGTATATTTTCTAAGCTGTAATTTAGGGGCTAAAGACACGCGGCGGGGTGGGGGGGGGGTATGAAAAATAATACGTACGCATGTATATACGTATATATATGTATATATATATTACATTAAAAATTCAAGTAATAAGGAGGAGCATTAGGAAGTCAGTCCGAGTAAAGTGGAAAATACAGGGGAAAACTTGGGTAATCCCGTGACAGAGAAAGCGCATATTTTCAAATATTATATAAAGATAATTAAATCGCGGAGGTAAGGACGGGCTGGTACGGGTCATGTAGCCGGACCGTAAAAGAAAGAGAGGGGAATATACGGGCAGAACGTGGAAGCCGGAAAGTAGAGAAACCGCTGGAAATCTCAAAACTCTGTATAAAAATGCAACATTTAACCATCTCTCTCTCTCTCTCACACACACACACACGCTCACCAAGCCAATGTCAGGAGGACGTCTAATGGAATCGTTAAAATAAAATTTAAAATTTCCTTTACTTTGTTACGGTCTAATGGCAATCGAGGTAACTCTGATCGATTTTTTTCTTTTTTTCTTTTTTCTTTTCTTCTCTTCTCATTATAATTACGAAGCCCGTGGTGTTCCGGAATACCAAATGAAATGCTTGAACGAGGGCCACTTGAACTTGAGTCGGCTTGACTTCACTTGCGCAAGAACAAATAAGGCTGAAAATATGGTGAACTTGAGAAACGAGCAAATAATAACGTTTATAAACAACTCGTGGAGAAGATCCTGGCTAAAGTGAAACGTAATTTTTTTTTTTTTTTTTCTTAAAAAAAAATAAGTTTCCCACTCATTCCGTATAATATATAAAGTACAAAGGCTTATAAATCAAGAGTGAGAGAGAGAGAGAGAGAGTGAGACAGGGTACGGTAACCCCTTATGCCACTGAGAATATTAGGAGGCGGTTACGGGAATCTAACACCTGGTGTCGGGGTGCAAAAAAAAAAATAGAAAGAAAAAAGAAAAAAGAAAGAATAGCGAAGAGAAAATCTCATTTAAAAAGGGGGATCGCAGTTAAATGATTGTCCCCCGTAGTAGATTATAATTAAAAAAAGGGGGGGGGTAAAGGCCGTAGTATGTAGAAAGGCTAACGGGTGCGTTGCGTTGTGCTGAGTGGATGGAGGTCAGTTACCCGAGAAATCGAATTCAGTTAAAGGATGAAAATGAAAAGTTTTATTGCTTAAACTGGCTGCTGCTGCTGCTGGTGCTGCTGCTGGTGCTGCTGCTGGTGCTGCTGCTGCTCGATCCCTCGAATGATCAAATGAACCGGAAGTATGACAGGCTTGTTCGTAAAATAAGGAACTCCGCTCTGTCCCATTCGCTTTTCCCCTCCGACTAAGGGGTTATTTGGGGGGGAGAGAGAGAGAGAGAGAGAGAGAGAGAGAGAGAGAGAGAGAGAAAAAAGTCTGAATAGACTGGATTTATCCGTAAATCTATCTGACCCCGTCCGCTCATATAATCGCCGAAACGGAAAAAACTATCCGATGGAAATAATATAATAAATAGTAATGTCGGCGTAGGTTCAGAAATAATTAAATAGATTAGATCACGTGGCGATTAAAAGTTATTAGTGAGATTATTAAGGCGAGGGCAACGAGAGCCGAGTCCGAGTCCGAGTCCGAGTACGAGTACGAGGGAGAGAGAGACGTAGAGAGACGTAAAGAGAGAGAGAGAGAGAGGGGAGAGTTATCGGTACGACTCGCGACCGATTGGGGGAAATGAGATTGGTGGGGAGGGGGAGAGAAATTAAGAAAATAGAGAGAGGGAAAAATGTGGCTTCGTAGCCGGGGCGGAAGGGTTGGCGGGAAGTGGGGGGGGGGGGGAAGGCAGATAAGCTTTCCCAAGTTACGAACGGGAGATGTAAAAGCTCCGAGATTCGCATTACGCCTAATGGGAACCCGTCCGGTTAAGCAGCCATTATACCCGGTTTATTCGCGAAATCTGGCAATTCCTTGGCCCTCTTGAAATATTTTCAAACTTGTCCGTTGCTGGGGCGGGGGGGGGTGGACGGAGGGCTCGGCTGCGCAGGGGCGGGCCCCGTCGTCGTTCCGAGGAGAGGAATAAGGTTACAATAAGTAGTTCCAAAAGTGAGAAAAGGGCCGATCGTTGGTAGGCCACTTGAAAGTTGGTGAAATAATTCTTAAGGGGGGCGGGGGGGGTTGAGCGAGCGCGGCACCTGCCAGCCCGTTAAAGGTATCAGCTGCTGCCGCTGCTACTGCTACTGCTGCCGCTGCTGATGCGAGGAGTCGTCGTCTCGAGGACGACGACGATATCGGTTCGTAACTACGTACTTCTGAACAGCGTCGTCCTTGGGTTTCGACAGGTCGACCGGACGCGGTCCACAACTGCACGACCTCCAACACGTCCAAGAACTCGTTCGTCGTGCGCTGCAGCCCGGGCTTCGACGGGGGCCTCAACCAGTCATTCTTCCTCGAGGTGCGGGAGAGCGCGAGCCAGGAGCTCGTCGCTAACCTGACCTCGGCTCTGCCCTACTTCAGCGTGAGCGGCCTCGAGGCAGGCTCCCTCTACCAGGCCTACGTACACGCCTACAACGACAAGGGACGAAGCGAGCCGATGGTCCTGCAGGCCGGCACCCTCAGCCCCCCCGAGAAGCAATTAACCTCCGACTCAGGTACGCTACCTACTCATTCCCGGACATCCCTATCCTCGTCCTCGTCCTCGTCCTCGTCCTCTCGCACCGTCTCCTTTCTTCCCTTACCTTAGCTTGGCCCCCGGGACTCCGGGACAAGAGCGGAGGCTTTAAATACCACCGCCGGAGTCTGCGACTGACAGGATATCGACTGCTCCTCCACCTCCACCTCCACCTCCACCTCCACCTCCACCTCCACCTCCGAGCCGTAGCTAGTCCAACCGGAGACTTGGCCTACTGCGCCAAAGACTATGAATTATACGTGCGCTGACGACAATCCATGGGAATAAATTGCTTCTTGCGCTTCTTGCGCGCTCCCGCGGAGAGCGGCGGACTTTTTATGGTGGCTATGCGGCCCGCGCCATCCCATAAACCTCCTTCCCCTTCTCCGCTACCTCCTTCTCCGCTACCTGCCGCCAATAACCGAGCAATAACCGAGCAATAACCGAGCAATAACCGAGCAATAACCCTCGCGCCGAGCACCAACTATAGTCTAAACATTTCCCGCGTCGAGGAATAATCCACTATCTCCTCGTTTATTATTTTATTCCTCCGTTGGCGACCCTCTCTCCGACCCTCTCTCCGTCCCTCGTCGCTCATTCCTTATTTTATTATTAGCAAATCTACTCGTCAGTTTTTAAAGACTACGAAAACTTTCATAAAGAGCCGGATAATTATTCATCATTCATGAATTCACGAATTCATCATTTGTTAATTATTAATTATTACTGAACGCGTGGATGCGTTTCCCGCCCACACGCCACCCCCCTCGTCCGAATAGCCGATAAGCCAGGTAGATTACTCTTATGGGGAGTGCGTGGGATTGATTGTAACGTAAGTCGTTCGAAGGAAAGGGCACGGAAGCCTTTTCTCCGTATGTCGTTTAACGAACGAGTGACGGGCTCGGCGTTGGATTATTCAATTCAAATTTCATTCAATTCAAAGCCCAAAGAACGTCAATTCGGAATTCGGAACGTAATAAGCAAAAACGCGCGCACACGCGAATAAATGGAAAAATAGCCATAAAAATAGCCATAAAAATTATAAACGTATTCATTTTTAGCGGTAAAATACCCCTTCCCCGACTCGTTTTACTCCTTCCTTTCTTGTATTTTTTTTTTTTTTTTTTTTTTTTTATCTTTTCAACTTTCCTTTTGTACTTTTTTTTTGTGTTTTTTTGTTGTTTTTTGTTGTTTTTTGTTTTCGTAACGAAACGAACTGCGACACGCGAGTAATTTACTTGAAACTTTCACTCCAGTCAATAACGATAAAACGAATACATGGCATTAATGATAATAACAACAATAATAATACAAAAACAAAAAAACAAAAAAACAAAATGATGTACAGTCAGCTGTATTTACGTCGACGTCGGCATAAAGTGATTCGACGTTTAAATGAACAATGCGTGTGGCTAGTTTACGATATTGTCAAGTAATTCCTGAATAAGCGTTAAAATGTTGTAAAATATATTACATTTAATACGGCAACAACTCTTAATTGGAATGTCCTCGTCAGCGTTAAATTCATTAGCTGTTCAAGGACAAAAATTATCCCATTAATATCCTATGGGGAGACGCGCCCGCTCACCCGCCCACGTATTTTAACAATAAGCCCGCACGTAATTGTTAAAAGAGTCTCTCTCTTTATATATATATATATATAAACAAAAGAGATAAAGAGAGTTTTTGTTTTTAATAATAAAAGAGTAGAGGGCTAGAGATTTTTTGTTTTTTTGTTTTTTTTGCAAGTATAAACTCATTTTAAAGTCATCTTAAGGTTTTCATATTGAAATTTTATAGATGTTGCGCAAACTTTCAACTGTTTTCCATATATATGCATATATATATATATATATACATGAGAAATCAATGATTTAAAGAGCGAGAGAGAGAGAGAGAGAGGGAGAGAGAGTGAAAATTTCAAGGAACGTAAGCTCGCATTAATCGACGCATAAACATTTTTACGCGCGCGTACATGTACATACACAATGATTTCGATTAAAAGATGAAGGTTAAGGTAAAGGTAAAGGTAAAGGTAAAGGTAAAGGTAAAGGCAGAGTCTTAATAAATGCAAAGGCATTGTAGAGGACGATCGATACCCGATTCCCTCGAGTGACAACGCAATTTTACACAATTTATTGTATAGAGGCTTCCGTCGTTGATTCCATGGCCTTGGGATATATTAATAGGCAACACGTCGTCGTAACGTACCCATCGCCGGGACTATATATATATATATCGTATATATATATACTTTTATCGTTTGAAAGTCAAGAGTATCAGGCGATAATAATAAAAACGTGTTGTTATTAGCCCTACGAGCCGTTACGTTTCGATAAACGACTCGTATGAATTACATTGTCCGCTCCGGCCAGTCACCCACACCATACCATACCATACCATACCATACCATACCATACCATACCATACTTAGCTATACCTATAGCCCCTATTTTTTTTTTATATATTTTTATCCACAAGTCGTATAAAGGTGGCATGGGGAGTTGGGATGGGGGGTGGCATGGGGGGTTGGGCATGGGGGATGGGGTTATTGGGGGAGGAGCGCAGGAAGAAAGGGACGAGCCATTACGCGCCGGACTTTATTAACCATTTAAGCGACGTCTTAGTCGGGACATCCCGGAACATCTAGAGCCCAGCCCAGCCCAGAGTCGGTGGCTGTGGCTGTGGCTGTGGCTGTGGGGTGAGGGGGACTGGGAGGGGGCGGAGGGGGGCCTCGGACTTTGTTACGCGGAAGTCCCGGGCAGACCGCAATCCCTCGACGCGGCACCCACCGCGGCCACGAGCAATCGGAACACGTCCGAGCGGGCGAGTACTCCGGAGCGGAGTTGGCTCCCCCGACGCGGCACCCTCCCTCCTCCACCTCCGTCCATCAAGACTTAACTACAGACCGTCCGCTTTCGCTCCTCAACGGAGCGAGACAAAAGAATGCAAATGAGCAGGGTGCGCGACGAGGGGCTTCTTCTTCTTCTTCTTCTTATTCTTCTTCTTCATTCTTATTATTATTATTATTCTTATTCGTTGTTCAGCCGGCTATGCCCGTCGTTTCGTAAGACTCGTGGGGAGGGGGGGTGAGACGAGCGAGCACCTTGCCGAGGAGTGACGCTTTTCCTCAGATTTTCCTAATCTACCCCAATAACCTCACCCCCGCCCCAATAACCTACCGGCAAAAGAACCGCCCGCGGAGGCCAGGATTTTAACGAGAGCATCGTTCGATTGATTAATAAATAGAAGAGACTCGCGGAAAGCGGCTACGGGGAGTCCGTGCCTCGATTAGGAAACCGAGACAAAGAGACAAAGAGACTCGGCCGCATGAGCTTAAAGCTTTTTCGGGCTGGGCGAGTCGGGGAGAGGGGGTTATTGGGGGAGGGGTGCTATTGGGGGTTATTGGGGGGTTATTAAATAGAGTCGGTTGTCGGCGCGTCTCAAGGAGTCCTGAGCGGCTCCTGGACCACATGGGCAGCCTACGCCCGGCATTCCATTGGAATTTTCGGACCGATAAACGCCGACTCAGTGGAGAGGAGAGGAGAGGAGAGGACGTGTCGTGCCGTCGAGGCTTATTGGGGGCTGCGAGGCCTTCGCTTATACATTACATCCGCATCATTTCAAATTACGAATCGCTCGTGCCCATCTCGGCCCCTCTCGTGCCCCTCTCGTGCCCCTCTCGTGCCCCTCTCGGCCATTATTATTCAAGCTCGGTAAGGTATTCAGGACTTAGGGAAAATAATTTCGAAGAAGGAAAACCACAGAAACGGATTTAAGAAATGTAAAGTCCGGGGGAATTATGAAAACATGAGGGGGGGGCTGCATTAATAATTTCCAAAGCGGGGTGGTGGAGGCTAAGCCCTCCGGGCTTTTTTTGGATTAAGAAAAGATAAGGATAAGCAGCGGCGGCGTTGGGGAGCTTAAAGGGGAGAGATGGGGCGAGGCCTCGGTGCTCGCGCGGTTCCCCCCACCCCCCCCCACCCCGCTTTATTAAACACGCGCTTACTTACGCGCTTGCGGTGAAATGGTGGTTGGAGGGGGATGGGTAAGGGGCGAGAAGTCGATGCTCGAGACATAATAATATTAATAACCGTCGTACGGGACCTGCCGAGGCTCCCCCCGCCCCGACGTCCCCTCACAGTCACCGACCCCACCCCTCACCACTCTCTCTCTCTCTCGCCACTCTCTCTATGCCACTCTCTCTATGCCACCAAAGTCGCTGTGACTGGAATTTTTAATGACTCGCGGGGGACGAAGGGAGTCGCGGAGGGTTAAAGAGAAGCATAAATTGACACGGCGCTGGTGGACTTACTACCGCTGGTCGCTCACTTTTTCTTTTTTTTTTTACCGAATGTTTTTACGAACGCGCAGAGCGACCGAGGCAGCACATGAGGCTGACCCCCATGCTGAGCGTGATGATCGGGGTCGTGGCCGCCCTCGTGATCGTCGCCGTCATCGTCATGATCGTCCTCCGCATCCAGCACTCCCAGGTCGACGAGCAGTCAAAGTCCCACTCGGAGGACACGGGCAAGTCCGCGAAGACCGTTCCCATACAGCGGGAGCTCCGCTTCCGGGAATGCGGGAGCCTCATCACCGAGGAGAAGCTCCCGGAGTCGGACATTGAGAAGCACGACGCCATAAGCACCGCCGACCTCAGCGAGTCCGACGAGAAGAACCCCGACATCATTCCTCAGCAGATTACCGGTTCGTTTCATTTAAATCCTCCCCCCCCTCTCTCTCTCTCTCTCTCTCTCTCTTTAACTATCTATATTTAACTATCTATGTATCTCTATCTATCTATCGGTATGCCTATCTTTGATTTATGGTCTAGTTAGAGGAGCCGGCATTCTAATTCCCCCCCCACACCTTCCCCGCTCTTTGAGCATTTACCTCTTAATTATTGAAGCCGAATAAATATAAATATATCGTTCTTTATTTTATTTTCTCTCTCTCTCTCTCTCTCTCTCTCTTCTTCAATAGCCAATGCTTCAAAAGTATATAAATGCATACGTATACGTATATGTATATATGTATAATATTGGCAGAACTCGAGTCTTTGGCTTTTAACGAACTCCCAACTCGAATACACAATTATTTAAATGGCGCATTTAAAAAGAGAGCCTCCCATTTATTCAATGTAAATAGACCGGCGCAACTAAATAAAATAATAACAAAGCAAAACAAAATAATAACAAAGCAAAGCAGAGCAAAACAGAAAAAAAAAGAGAAAGAAAAAGAAAAGGAAAATGAAAGGGAAAGAGGAAAAATAAAAGTAAAAGGGGAGGAAAGCCTAAAATATATTTATAACTAACTGTATAGGCTGGAGGATGCAAGCTTTACGAGGGCAATTATTTTATTTTTACGAGCATTGAAAGTTTAAGGACCATTGTTTCATCTCCCTCTCCCTCTCTCTCTGCCCGTGTGCTCTTTTAGTTTCATCCACCTCCTACCTACCTACCTACCTACCTACCTACCCCCCCCCCCATCCAGTCTTGTTCGCCGTGCTATACTCTTCTTTCGGTTTTTCTTCCCTTATCTTCCTCTTTTAATAAAGAGCGGCGCAGTCTCAGCAGAGAACTGAGAGGAATTTGTATGACGCAGGTGAAGAGGTGTCGGAGTACCTGAGAAAGAGGCGACTGGTGTCGACGATAGAGACCTCGCCGTCGCGGGGCCTCCTCGAGAGGTCCGCGGTAGCCGCAGCCGTCGGATCTAGGGGTAATTACGTCGGCTACTGCACCATACGCAGCAGCATGCCGCTCCGTGAATTTTCAAACACCGTCAAGTTCAAGCACAAGCAGCCCGTGAGTATTAACGTCTAAAGCTCTCTCCCCCACCCCCTCCTTCCTTCGTTAGTCGCCTCGACGAGCGGCTACGACGAGCGGCTACCGTAGGAGGGTTATTGGGTAATTATACGGTAAGGCCGATAATGATGGAGAGCGACACTCTTACCGCTCTTCGAAATTCTCTTAAAGAAAAAAAAAAGGAAGAAAAAGAAAAAAGAAAATAATAAATAAATAAAAATAAAACAACTTAATAACCTAAACATTGATCTAGGGAATCGCCGAATAAGCCCAAAGTAATCGGAGTAATCGATCGCGTACCACCACACGTTGCAAATGCGTGGGTGCGTGGGTGCGTGGCTGCGTGGGTGCTAAGTAAGCTCGCGTCGGGCAAATACGCATGCTTGAGCGTATACGTGTGGCCGCGCAGGCGCGCCCGGGCTCCCCCCCCCCACCCCGGCCACGAAACACGTGTAAAATCGATGCCACTTTTGAGCACTTATAGTATTTAAACCTTTCACGGTGGAGCTCCAAGAGAAAAAAAAAACGGGCAAATAAGAGAATAATAGTCGAAGAGGCAGAGAGAGAGGCAGAGAGAGGGAGAGAGAGAGAGAGAATAAGAATACCGTCGAATGTCTCCATCGAAGCATAAATCCTGAAGTAAATTATTTTACTGATGGCAGTAATTTCACAACCGAATTCACTTTACTCGTACCAGAAAATTTCCCTCTAAAATGGCTCTCCTCTTCCGGGACTGATATTTTACCTTTATTTTTACTGGCTTTAAAATACATTTCGGGTTCGATACTGGTTCTCTCCCTCCCCCTCCCCTCGTGCCCCCTACCCACCTTCCTTCCTCGTCTAATAAGCGCCGCGGATCTAGAATACGTCGGATACGTCGTGTTTGCGTAGGCAGGAGGAGGATTCTTGATTCGTGCGTAATAAGTCAGTCGTATACGAATTATAATGATCCATAGGCATGGGAGAACAGAAGTTATTGCATAATGTTAATGATAAATATCGAGAGGACGAATGAAAATGGCATTTTAATGGCGCCCGAGGAGCTCGTATTATTCGTTCGTCGACTGAGACCGATTCGTTAAAACATTCTTCCTTCTTCCTTCTTTTTCTTTTTTTTTTTGTTCCTTTTTGTTCCTTTTCTTTATTTTCTTCTTTTTTTTCATTTTTTTTTTTTTTTTCATTTTTTTACACTGATTTTCAATCAAGCGAACCGACGATACTTTTTGTTTCGAATAACATTTTCAAAAGTTTGTTGCGTCAAAAATAGAAAAAAATCCTCTTTGGGAAGCTCAATAATCAACTACGAAATAATTAATATCTTAATGAACGGGCACTTGAATTTCCTTTCAATAAATTCTTATACCTTCTTATCTTTCGCTTCTAATTATAAAATTTTATAATTAATTTATCCTAAAGCAGATTATTATCGTTATTGTTATTGTTATTATTGTTATTCTTACAATCATTACAATTATGTGTGCGTACATATATACATACACGCATACGCATGCACATCCTGTTTATGTTGTCGTTGTTGTTGTTATTATAATTATAATTATTTTAATTTTAATTTTATTTTTTTTTTAACGTAAAAGTTATTAATTAGGTATGCCGTTGAATTTATGTAATAAAACTTTTACATGGCTTGGGTAATATACGACGAGTACTTTTAATCCAAAAGTGTTGAGATGGGCGGGAGCGGGGCAGCGGGCAAGGGGCTCCTGTGATCTCAAGACACGCACCTGTGTTAGTTTGAAGTTTTATTTAAAGGAATTATAGTTGCACAGGCTATTAAACTTTCCCTGCTTCCATTCCCCGAGTTAATATTCTAATAATAAATATAACGTACGAATGTAATTGTAATCGTTATAACGATGATTTTAATGTCGTCGTTGTCGTTGTCGTTGTCGTTGTCGTTGTCGTTGTCGTTGTCGTTATTGTTGTTATTGTTATTATAATAATAATAATTATTGGATAAAATTTCAGTGAACGTGAAGTGAAGTGAGGTGAAGTGAAGTGAAGTTAAAAGGCATTGTCAAGATGCAAATGTATTATGCAAAGCTTTTTTTTGCAAACGCCAAGTGCTCCCTATTATTGCGGAATAATATTTAATCAGATTTTCTAGTTACGAATCCCATGCGTGCTTTACAGACAATACGGACGGACGACGATAAGCAGTTAATGCGGGAATTACGTTGAAAATTTGCGATTATGATTAAATTTACAAAAAGCGTGGACGAATACATATATATATATCCGTATATATCTGTATATATATATATCCGTATATAAGCCGAAAGGTTTATTTGCCGTGTCATGGAGTCATAAGCGGGACTGAAGGTAGATTAGCGGACAAATATTTCGATCGAGACGACCATTATTTTCGGAAAAGTCTTGTTTTTTTTTTTTTTTTTTCACGGCCTCTGCCCCCTTGTAACTAAAGAGGGAAATGAACCGAACGGGTACGTACAACATTACGGTAAAGTACTCTCCGACATTGGTATTATAAATGTATCATTATAAATGTAATGGTTGCCTTTTAGACGAGGACAAGATTAATGATGGGAAACCAAATGTATTGACGAATACTTATTGATACTCATTCGTATACGTCGTGCGAATACGTTGTATTATTATTAAAGTAATTAAAAACAAAAATAAAAAAAAAAAAATATACGTAATTACGCTTTATTTACTTTATGTGCGGAATTCGTTGTTGTTTACGTCATTAGTTGCCGTTAAAATCCGTCGATCTCCTGTTCCGTTGTTTTTGGCCACGACAAGAAAATTGAAATTGTTTTTTTTTTTTTTTTTTTTTTTTTTTTTTTTTTTGTTTCCAAGTGATTTGTATCAATAACCCGCACGACCGCAGATTATTATCGACTTGGACCTAAATAATTTTCATTTCTAATTTTCCTTCCTTTTGTTGTTGTTGTTGTTGTTGTTGTTGTTGTTAGCCAGACAAATGGTCGTTGGTAATATTATAATGGGAGCAATTATGATAATTAAAAATAATTAAACGGCAGTATCGGTTAAACTGATTACTCCGTGATAACGAAGCGAGTCGTTATAAAGGGCCGCTCAAATTATAATCCCAGAAATACCTTTGCCCCCAGAAATAAAGCCTTCCTTATTTTTAAATATTTCATAAAACTCTCCCTCTCGACAGCATAAATATTTTTTTATTATAAATTTTTTAATATTGAAAAGACGGGGCGAGAGGGCGAGAGGCGAGAGGGCGAGAGGGTGAGGGCGAGAGGGCGAGAGAGGGTGAGAGGAACGACTGATTAGAGTGCCGAGCTATCAATATTGTATATGCCTTTCAAAAAAAAAAAAAAAAATTTTCTTTCACAAATTTTTAATCAGCAGAATTTACGAGGAATTTACGAGCCAGTCCTTCTTGAAAATGGCATAGGAGATTAGTATGGGAATTCGCGTTGTATCTAGTAACGTAGAGATTTGTACCCGAGTGACCTACTCTATTTTACGACCCATAAATATCAACTAGTAGCTTTCTGTAACGTCATGCCAAGGGGCAACAAAATAAATAAAAATAAAATAAGGTAAGGAAAGAAAAGTTAAGAAGAAGAAGAAGGAAGAAAAATCGATAAATAAGTAAAATGATAAGAAGAGGGGCAGGAGGGGAGGGGGCTACCGTAAAAAAAAGGGGGGGGGGGATAAATAGATACAAGTGTCATGATGGCGCCTAAAGAAGTTTTGTAGGAATGGTGACGGTGGCTTTGGTTTGTGAAAAATTCAGGAATCCGCGGTCGATATGGTCACGAGGTATACGATAGGGGTGGAGGGGGCGGGGAGAGTCTCGGCCATAATGCACAATCTAAGCTTTTGTCCATCATTTGTTCGAAATAACCGGCGGCGACATAACCGACCTTTGTTTGTCGAGGTAAACGTCGCCGTTTCCCCCCATCCCTTGTTATTTATTTATTTATTTTTAATCCTCCCCCCCCCTCCCCCTCCCCATCCCGATCCCTTGAGTCATTTGAGTGGTGAATTCTAATGAGGCTGGGATCGAGGGACGATCGAGGGATGATGATTACCGGGTACGAAAGGGCAATCGATGCAGCAGGGAGGGGGAGCTAGAGGCCGTAGGCGCCGGGGTACATGAATCTTTTAAACTCAGCTCATCGCCAGACTCGTCGCCAGGACCGCGAAAGCCTTAATTGTTGCTGTAAACTCACGGGCCCATTGCTCTGCTAATACGAGTGTTTCGTAAATAGACGGCGACGGGATCCTCACGGGGCCGAATGACCCGAGACATGCCGTAATAATATTAATAGAGCCCCGTCCGAGCCTCGTCCGGTCATCGGGGTTATTGGGGCGGAGGGGGGGTAGGGGAGGGCAGTAGAGGGAGGGGAGCCTACGGGACTGGTAAGGGACGAGATGGAGCGTAGGAGGCCATGCTTACGCGCTCTCTTCAACGTTACAGGCTCAGCCGATGTCGAGCGGCGTCTACGAGAGCGGCGTGTGCACCCTGCCGAGGCAGCACTGGGCCACCAGCCACCCGGGCCACGGACCCGTGAGGGGCCTCGGCCCCGCGGTGATGTACACCAGCGCCGGGCCCGGCGCGGCCAGCCTCGTTCGCGCCCCCGGCGTCGTCCTCGCCAAGGATATGGAGGCACGGCTGATGCAGCCGGGCCAGTGCTGCGTCCAGGCCACTCCCAAGGAGATGCGCAACCTCGTGCCGACGCAGCCCCAGCCCATGGGCAAGGGCTCGCCCCTGCAGGTCACCAAGCGCGAGAGCTCCGTTTGACGCAACTGCCCTCAGCCCGAGGCCGGATAAGCTTCCTCTCCGCTCCTCTCACGCTCCTCTCCTCTCCTCTCCACTCCTCCCATCATCATCGTCATCATCATCGCCACGCATAGGATCATCGGTCCCTCCTCTTTCTTTCTATCTTTCTTTCTTTCTTTTTTAATTCATTCGTTAATAAGTACCCGACAGTTTTTTTCGTAAAACACAAAAAAGAGAATAAAAGGAATAAAAAAAAAAAAAAAAAAAAAAAAAATAAAAAAAACAAGAGAAAACACAAAGTGATGCTTTGGAGGCCCGGCAACGTTTTCCATGGATTTCGGCTGTTCTGCTGTTTATTGGAGAGAGGTGGTCCTCGGAGGGCCAATGTCGCCGTCGACGACGCGGTAGGACACGATAACGTCCCGGAATAATCTCTCCCGGTTAAGGCGTGCTAAAGTCGCAGAGGGCGCTTTTCCGTTTCGTCAGTCATCGACTCGCTTCGTAAAAAGCGAGGGGGACGTTATTGGGGTTATCGGAGGTCACTCTTGAGCCGACAATGACTTTACGTAGTCGTATTGTGGTCGCCATTGTTATGCTGAGCATCGCGATGCCAAATAAGCACAGATAACTTACTCGAGTCGTTGAGGGTGGAGGGTTGGGGGGGCAGGCAGATCGTTGAAGCAGCGGGATGGATTTGTAAAACAAAAACTAGTCGCGATCGGCCATCCGCTCTCGGCCTCTAATAACGACAATTATCCGGATGAGGTGCGGGGGCTGGGGGAGGGGGCGATCGGCTACCGTCGAGCCCCGCTCGGGACCCATGACTCCGACGTTAATGTCCCCTTACGTACGTTACACGATCGACGACGTATTCCACGCACATTCCACGTCTGGGACTATTAAAAAAAAAAAAAAAAAAGCCTTCACTCTCTTCACATTCACTGTCGAAGGAATGCCGTAAAAGCGCCAAGGCCAAGGAAAATCCCATGCACATGCTTGGGAGAGTGATAAATAAAGAAAAAATGAGCGCACCTACACTCCCACGGACGGTAAAATGACACGGCGATCGTTAAACGTGACGAAACTATATACTCCGAAATTGGTTGACATTTTTATTTTCAATGTGGCCAATCCTTATAAAATTCCGTACTTAACTTAATAAATAAATAAATAAATAAATAATGAATTCGGTCCCTGCTACAATTTCTACACGTACACATGCTACAGATGGATTCGATCTGGGTTTTTTTTTTTTTTTTTTTTTATTCCGCATTATAATATAACGGGACGTGGAGCGCGATTTATCTTACCTTTAAATAAGAATATGAAAATTAAGCGGGAGATAAAGACGGGGAGGGGAAGTACTTTATCACGAATTCCCGAGAACTATTAATTTCAACTAAACAAATACTTTGGACCTGGAGAGTGACGCTCCTCACCCCCCCCCATCCCAATGCTCCCACATAGGTTGCGTCTCTCCCCCCCCCCTGGAGAGAAGGCGCATACATAATACATAAGTGAAGGAAAATCGTGGAAATTATAATGGCCCGGTCGTGCGCATTTCCCCTCCGCTGCTCGGTAAAACTCTCAGAAATCCATGGTGAATGAGACGCATGCATAGGTAAATAGAGAGAGAGATAGAGAGAGAGAGAGAGAGAGAGAGGGAGAGAGACGGGCTTGGTATCGAGATTGTCCAAGGCTCGATCGCGACTCCGAGAGGAGGAAAATATCAACAAAAAAAAAAAAAATTGTTCGCCCGCGTTCGAGAAAGAAAAATAAATATAGGAAAACTGATAGGGGATACAATGTATAAATAATGTTCCGAGGCACGGGGCGGAGGCACGGGGCGGTGGCAACACTCGCGCTTGTAAATACGTAAACTCGAACTCTGAAAATATTTTATACGATTAATAAGGAGGGCCATTGTGAAAGGGGGGCGGGGGCGGGGAAAGAAAGAAAAATAGAAAAAAAAAGATAAAGTATGTGCTCAACATGACAAAGGCAAGGGGAAGCAAAACAAATCTATATATATATATATATATGGAGAGAGAGAGAGAGAGAGAGAGAGATAGAGAGGGAGGGAGGGGGGAAGAAAACGTGGGGAAAAAAGCACTCGTCCCGGGACGAACTGTAAATTTACGTGGTTGATTAATTAAATATTCATGTAAATGTGCGTGTATAAGCGAACGTCTGTTGAATAAAAGGTAGAGGATCTTGAAGCGGGAGCCGATGGCGGCCTCGGCCGGGGACCGTCGAATGAAAATCAGAGTACGAACGGACGGAAGGGAAAGGAAAGGAAAGGAAGGACAAAGACAAGTAACGACAAGGATCGAATGAAGCGAGAGAACGATAAATCCTTCCTTTCGACTGTACTTTTGCCCCGAAAAAGAAACGAGGGGGACGCACGGCGGCAAAGTGGACAGACGTGAACGGGGGATGGTGGAGGAGGTGGAGGAGGAGGAGGAGGAGGGGGTCGGGGGGAGATAACACGCAAAAGAAAAGCAAAATGATAAAGCATTTCTCCAAAATGTTTCCTTCCTTCCTTTATTCCTTCCATCCTTCCTTTATTCCCGTTAACTTTGGCAAATTCAAAAATAATTCTTCCTTTGATATAAATTTTTTCGCCCACCAATTTTCGAAAATAACCAATTTATAAGAATTTCGTAATAGCTGACGTTTTCCTGTATCAAGCAAATCAATTGTAAAAAAAAAACTATTATTTCACAAACTTGGTTATAGCGTTTTGCGTACGATAATGTCCTCGCTTAAATATATATATATATATATATGTATGTACGTATGTACGTATGTACGTATGTTTGTACGGTAATACATTTCTTTGAGGCTTTCCCACGTTTTCTGCCGTTCGCGCGAGAGCTTCAGAAGTTGTGAACGTTGCCGACATGTAAATGTCCAGAATCGAACAAAATAGCAATAGTTGGTCGTTGAGGATAGACATATCGTTGGTTGACAAGCCACCACATCCGTGCCCTCCCTCCCACCAGCCTCCCAGCCTCATTTACACGACAGACAGACAGACATCCGGAGGGGACGTACGTATCCGGGATACAATTCGATTATATATTAAAAAATAATGTAACTAATGTAATTTAAAAAATAAAGAGAGAGAGAGAGAGAGAGAGAGAGAGAGAGAGAGGGGCACATTTACGTCCATCCGCGTCGTCCTGGTCATTATCTGTTAGCGAAATCGGGGGAAACTGTATTATAATATAAATTTGTATAAAGTATAAAGTTTCGTCTGCCGACTGTACCAAATAGCTGCTATGCAGTAGCTATATAAATATGCAATGTTTTTCATTAAAAATCGCCAACTGAAGCGTCGTCAACTCTCGACTTTCCCATTTACTGTGTACATTATGCCGCTCCATACATATATATATATATATATATAGATATATATAGATATATATAGAGCGCGCGCGCATACGCAAAACCCAATATTAATACGTGTGTGACTGGCTGTGTGAACGTGTGTGTGTGTGTGTACTATTTCTATTACTGCGATTCGAGGCATATGAGGAAAAATCTTTATTGTAAATCCATGAATTTTCATTATAATGTCGTACTCTACAGAAAACGTATTTAGAATGAATAATTATATATATATGTGAACCAGAATAAGAGTATAAGTTAAATTTAAAAGAATTAACAAAGAAAAAAATAAAGCTGAGAAGAGAAAACATTGGCATATCCATACGGTTCGTAGAACAGAAGTACATACGGCACATAAATTGATTTAGTGTCAATATCAATGCAATTAATTTATTCCCTCGCTTGTTCTTCGCATTCCCTCTCAATTGCCCGTATGCATATGTACGCGCATGTATATATATATATATATGTATGTATGTATTATGTATTGCTGTACGTGAGAATGGATGCTTTGTGCGCGTACGTATGGACGCGTATCGTTATGTATTGTTCCATGTAAGTACATGTGTGTATGCGTGTATGTGTATATATATATATATATATATATATTACATTATCATTGGTAAAGCTAAAGGGCTCAAATTTATAAATTTAATATAGAAATTCTTAGGAAAATCTCGTAACCCCGTAACTAGGGAAAACATCGCCGAGTAATTTAGTAAACAAAAAAAAAAAAAAAGAAGAACTCGTAGTCACATATTTATGAGCATTTGAAAGAAGATATCTGTTAATAACAATAATAATAATAATAATAATATTAATAATATTAATAATAATAAACAATAATAATAACAATAACAATGATGACGATGATGATGCAGACGCAGACGCAGACGCAGACGCAGATGCAGATGATGCAGATGATGATGAAGATAAGTAAAAAAAATAAAAAATTAATAAACACGCTGTAACGGTGCGTATAAATATAAATTATTTTACAAAAAAAAAAAAAAATCGACGGTAGACTATCGAGAAGCGTCTATACATATCAGGATATAGAGAAAACCAAAAGAATCCTGAATATACGTGTACGATATAAATAAAATAAATGGATTAGTTGTATCGGCTTGAGTTGCACAGCGTAAGGACTCGGTTACGAATAAAAAAAATTTTTGTTGTCATTCGTTGTTACCTTTAGGTAGGTAGTCGCTCTTGTTATTATTGTTGCCGTCATGTATGTTAGTAAATTTGTTTGGCGAGATTGTGTGTTAAAATTTATATAAATTTATCGAACGAGAGTCGCTTATGACCACGAGAAAGGAATGAATACGAGAATATATAAAACGTAAAGCGTTTGTCCCGAGGCCGTGTTTACAAGAAGTAAACAATTGCATTAAAGAGAATTTATTTAAACGATAATTGTTATTGTTCGTTGCCATTGATGGAATTGATGCGTCTACAAGCAACTCTACTTACTCCCAAAGAAGCAGAGAGAGAGAGAGAGAGAGAGAGAGAACAAAGAAAATTACAAAGAGAAATTTGATTGAAAATTCATTATGTAATCGTTCAGCGGGTGCATTAGATTCGTCGGCTGATCTCGCGTTTAATTGAAATTTAATATAAATTTATTATTGATCAATGACTGTTTGCGCGCAGCCAAGTGAAGATTATAATATTAAATTAGGAATTTTTTTTTTCCCCCCCAATCGGATCTTACGACGATTATTTGTTCTGTTCGAATACCTTCGAAGGATGAAATATTGTAGTTCGATGTGTGTAAGTGTGTAAGTGCGTAAGTGTACGCGTACGTTTTAATACTTATCGTGTTGCGTGTCTCGTTGGCTGGTCTTTTATTAATCCACAAGCTTAAATGAGCATAATGACGTATAAACAAAAAAAAAAAAAAAAAAAAAAAGAATATTAGTATGTACATATTAGTATGTACATATTAAGTACATATTATTATAGGCACCAGAGGGGAGGGGGAAAAAAAAAAAAAAAGCAAATAAAATATAATGAAGCTGTGCACGAGTTATCCCTTCTCAAGATCTATGTATCAATTTCTACGTGACTGTTGAATTAGTTTTCTAACGTCATATTAATCGACGGTGAAAGACAGTGAGTGAGTGAGTGAGTGAGTGAGTGAGTGAGTGAGTGAGTGACGAGTAAATCTATCTATAGTATATTTTATAAATAATTCCGTGATAATGAGGGAAAGAAAGGATATATTAATGGAATCGCGTCTAAATAAGATTATCGAATACATGAACTTCGTATATTAGAAATGGTGTTTTCTCCTCTGAAAAACGTCGTCGTCGTCGTCGTCGTCGTCGTCGTCGTCGATTCTTCCTGTACATTTAGCAAATTCCACAAGATTTTTTTTTTTATTCCTTTGTATATTCACATACCGATACCATTAACGATAAATAACGAATAATAATAGATAATAAAATAACCCCAATAACAAATAATAACAACAAATAAGGATGATAATGACGAGGTTATTGGGGTCGGTTCCTCTAACGTGTAACGTGTAACGTGTAACGTGTAACGTGTAACGTAACGTGTAACCGTAACTTTTGTCAGATGTCGCGGTTCTAGCTAATGAGCCGCCAAAGCCGGCTCGATAAATTTAATGAAAATGGATCGTCGCAGCTGCGCTTGCAAATGACTCTTGCCGATCCAATGAAGCTTCGTCAGCCGACCAATGATCCGCCAATGATCCGACAATGATCCGACAGCGAATGATCCGAGCGGCGATCCCCCTTACGGATCCTTCTTTATCTGGCTCTCGAAATCGTATAGCGAATGGGGGGCAAGGCTGCGGGGCGGGGGCCATACCTGTTCTGCAAAACAATGAAAACCCGTCGTTCCGGGCATTAGATCTCGGTAATTTTTTTCTTCCCATAAGCGAGATATCGACGGCGCGTGCGCGCGCGCGAATCCTCTGCCCCGTCAACGAGCTACAACGAGGATCATAAAGCCTCCTTACTCCCTAATAATTATTTAATATATATATATATATATTATACGCCCGTGTATGCGTGGATAATGCCCACGGCGGTTTTTCACTTTTCCATGAGATTCATTTGGGGGGGTGGGGGGTGGGGACAATAGCGAAGGCAATAATGAGTATCGGTCAGGGATGAGATAAGGAAATAAATGGGTGATACGTAAGAGGGCTGAGTTTGTATGCGAATCGGCAAAATTCGTTATTAAAGGACATTTATTTCATATTCGGGTATCAATCGTTTGAATTATTTTGACCAATTTCACGCGTTTATAGTCTACAACGACAACGACAACAACAACAACAACAACAACTTCCAATTTCACGTAACTAATCAATAACGTTTTATTTATTTGTTTGTCTGTTCATGCGTTTGTTTATTATTAATCTTTGGATTCTCGTTGGAGGATTCGATAGATCCCCGAATCTGTATGTCATGCGTGTTATCTAGTAGAGTAAGTTTTTCGTTACCAAGTACCGGTATTACCGATTATTAAATATACGAGAACTCTTCAATACATGATTATTAACGAGGCGATAATTATATTATGTAAAATAAGCCAACTGTGTGAATAATAGAAAATTATGAAAATATATAGTGACGGCAGAGGGAAAGGAATGGGGAGAGATGAAAGTTGCACTCCCTCTCCTGCTCTGCTCTTCTTCTTCTTCTTCTTCTTCTTCTTCTTCTTCTTCTTCTTATGATTATTATTACTGTTATTATTATGTATTATTATGTATTATTGTTCTTATAGTTCTCGTGGTCATTCGGGTCAAATTTGTAATCTGAATTTAAAAAACAAAGACAAAAAGTAATAATAATAACAATAATAATAATAATAATGATAACGACAGATAAAGAGAGCCTGGGCAAAGCGGTTCACAGCTGAGCGTCTGTAAATTTTTATTGTACTCGTCGGCTTGGCTTGGCTTTCGCGAATGCAAAAATTCTCAAATTTTGTGAACGAATTCACCAGGAACGTGTACCACGACCACCCAGCCCCGCGTCCAATAACCCCGATAACCCCGATAACCCCGATAACCAGAGCCGCCGACCTGCCAGTCCCCCGCACCGTCATCTACTCGTCGATCATCCCTCGCGCGTCACATTCGTACTTACCGACAAAACTGTTGTTTTGATATATTGTAAATATTCTGAAATAAATGATCGTTTCTATTGGACAATGCCTGACTAAACCCTGATTGCCCTGTAATACCGAGATCCTTTAACGTCCCCCCACCCCCATCCCCCGTCACTTGAACGTTAAAAGCGAGCCCGAGGTTCGGGTGAGCGGCTTTACCATTGTAAAAATAAAACTTCGGTATCTCGTCGTATTCCTTCACGTAGTCCCGCAGGTCCTGAAGCGCTATCGTCTCCACGGACAATAAGTATTCGATGATCGTTACTTCCGGCAACAGATCGAGTACATTTTTCTCCAAGTTTTTCAAGGCTTCCTGAAGCTTGTTGTGCTGCAGTTGCTGCAGTTGCTGCTGATGTTGCTGATGTTGCTGCTGCTGCTGTTGCTGTTGCTGCTGATTCTGCTGCTGTTGCTGTTGATGCTGATGCTGATGCTGATGCTGATGCTGGTGATGCTGGTGATGGTGGTGCTGCGACGATGCCGGTCAGATATATATCCATTTTAATGAAAGCATTAAATGTCGTCGCATTCTTATGCGAGAGAGAGATAATTACAGATTTCTTGCCAATGTTCATGAGGTATTCGCAGAGGGAGTACATTTTGTGTACGCAATTCTTAATTTGCTTGTGGATTTCGCTCAAGTCGCTGTTGTCGATGGTCGACAGCCGTATCGGTGGATTCGCCACGAAGGCCTCGTACCAATTGGAGAAAAACATCTGCCAAGCTCAATGTACGTTATTTTATTATAATTTTTAAATTATAATTTATATGGGGAGAGAGTATACTTGGAAGATATTGTAGTGGGCGGGTAGAGCAATGACGCGGCCTATTACTTCGTCCGAGTCCATCTTTAACACGGCTTGCAAGTGCCGATAAATTATTTCCTCCGTCGCCTGTTTTCTCATTGCGTTAAGAACAATAAAGATATTGGTTAAGTCAGATGATGGAAGGTTATTGGGGGGTGGTGGTGGTGTCAAACCTCGATCAAGCACAGGAAAAAGTTTGGGTAGACGAGGAGAAATCCGGTGAGGACCGTTTCGCCGTATTCCTCGTTCAAGTCACTGACGTTCGACCTCAATTTCTGCCAATTATTCACATGTCCAATCCACAATGTCGAATCACATTCATAAGTAATTCAGAATAATAATAATAATAATAGTAGTAGCAATGGTGCAGAACGAGAGCTTACGGCTTGTAAATCATCCGTGGATCCCTTGCATTCGCCAATGTAAAGGAATCGAGTCGTCAGGGCGAACTGCGACGATATTTTTAATAATAAAAATGTATTCGTTATTAATCTTCCTGGTGATCCGATTGTCCCCCCCCCAATAACCCCAATAACCCCAATAACCCCAATAACCACCGCTCCACAACTTTTCCAGGGAAAAGAGATTCATTTATATATTACCCGATCGGCCAAGCTCAGCTGATCCTTCAACACGTCGAGGAAGCTTTTTCTCTTGGGTTCCTCCATGCTAACGGAATTAAGAATAACGTAACAAAGCCACGGCCATCGCCGTTATCACGATGTGATCGCCGATGCGATCCCCTATGGACGCCCTTGACGAAAAAAGCTGATGAACGTATCGTCAATTGGCGGAAACGTGTCTCCCTCCCTCTACATCGCGCCAATCAAATTAAACCCCAACTGACTGACAACTGTCGGTGACCGTTGCGAATCTCACCCTTCCCCCCCCCCCCCCCCCGCCATCGCTTTCATTCCGTCATTGTGATATCATCGTGACTACGCTCCTTCGATACTATACAACGACCTCGCTTTCCCCAATAACCTTCTTTATTGTACATTTTTTTTATGCGCGGCCGGCCACCTCCCCTACGTACCTACACGTACGTACGTACGTATAGATAAATTAAAGTACGAATAAATTATGGATATTGCAATTGCGTTATATTCAATTTACAAAGACGCTTGGGGCGCATGCGCGCACGTGCGCGCGCGCGCGCAGAGACGTACATTTCAAAATCGAGTGGAACTTAATTATTAATTATTGGGCTTAAACGTTAAAATTTGTATTTTACGAATCGATCGATCGATCGTCCTTAAATTATTATCATAACATTTTTAACAAATAATCGACTAGTTTAATTAAAACATAACGGCAGTCCATCGACGAGGCTAAAAATTAAAATAATACAATACGAGCCTAACTAAAAATTAATTTCACTCATTCGCACGCATTGCTCTTGCACTATTAATGCACTATTAATGCACTATTAATGCACTATTAATGCACTATTGAAATACACTACAAATAAAGTAAAGTCTTATCGCGATACATATTTGAGACGTTCTTACAGTTACCAACTAGACATAGGAACTTTGTCGATATAAAATCAATGTGGATCGAAGCTGCACGTATAATAATTATAAGAATACGAAAAACAAGCGTCAACGTTATTTTATGACGGAGCGAAAATCAGATGCTTCCTCCGTCAATGTCATAAGAAGGTAATTAATGAACAAATGGTGGCAGGCACTATACAATGAAGTTATTAATTATAACGTAGCGAGTGCTGCACGCGAGGATACGAAAAAAACTCATTGTCGTCGTTGTTTCCATTTCCATTTCCATTTCCATTTCCATTTCCATTTCCTTTTTTTTTTTTTGCATTTTCTTCTGATCCGTATTGCCAAATGAAATTGGAGATGATTATTTTTTACATCTGGGTCTAACTAAAAGTGGCGTGGGGAGTGCAGGCGTTGCCTCGCTAGGATTCCCTATCCAGACGGATTTACTAAATCGACCTTTAATTACTGGAGCCTGCCACTTGCTCGAGGCCACGACCACTGCATTATAAGCTTTATCTATTTCCATATTTATGGACGCACTATCGGATCTGAAAAGTAAACGAGAAATTTGACGTTTTAGGTATTTAGGTACATGCTCTTGTTAACGAAACTAAACGAAACTAAACGAAAAATAATAATAATAAAGAATACAAGCACCTCAACCGAGCCCAATTGAAATTTCGTAATACAGGGAAATGAGATTAAATAAAGATGGCGCTGATTATTATATTATTACAATAACATTTATTTCTTCACAAAAATAAATTACAAATTTTAAAATTTCAATAGAGTACTTGTGTACCCCTTTCCTTCGTATATTCTTTCGTACAATGATTCTTCCTTTTAAACATTTTTAACTTTCCGAATCCGAAGAGAAAATATTCAATTTTTTTTTTTCTTTCTATTTTTTTTGTTCTCTTTTTTTGCTTTTTGCTTTTTATTTTTGTCTCGCTAATAGGATGGTGAGCCAACTGCCGGCACTCTAATTGTAAAAGCAAGACTCTCCGAAGAGAAGCACACAACAATGAAATTATTCAGCGAACGAACGAACGAACGAACGAACGAACGAACGAACGAACAAGTAAGTGGTGCGGGCAGTCAAATGCAACTATATAAGCCTATTGAACTTATAATCAAAAGTATATTTCATTCAATATAAAAATTCATTTGTATCCACAAATTTTTTAGTAAGGTTTTACAGACATTCTGATCATTCTGATTGATTGGATTAATCTCAATTTCACTATAAAAATTTTCTATAAAGAGGAACTAGAGATTGTCAGTGCCAAGGCACTTGGTTCGGATGGCTGATGGAACCCAGTTTGTAGTACCTTGTCGTTGAAAGAGGCTGCTGGGCTGCCAGACTGTGGCTTGCATTAGGTGGCGTGGACACAGAATTTTCTGCACTCTGGGCAGAGGTTCCATCGCCCTTCAGTACCGCGACGCATTTCCAATTATTGATGTAATTGTCTTTCCATAATCTTACGCAGCCGTCGTCCCCGGAGCTCGCTAATATCGTTCCCATTATGTTCCAACAGACTCTCCATACCGTACAATAGTGATCGTCAAACTGTGCTATCGTTGCTATCTCGAACCTCGACAATCCAGCTTGGGCTGATTCTCTATAAAAATTTTACCAATATTTACGCCTTTTCTTTCTTTCTTTCTTTCTTTCCTTCCTTCCTTCCTTTCCTTTTTCTTTTTTCTAATACAACATTGCATTTACAGTATTCGTAAGCGAAGAGTAATGAGTCAAGTAAAATCGATCGCATTTCAATTTATAAGAAGGCAGTCTTATGGAGAATTCAATGTACTTACGGCAGTAGCTTCAGTGATAATATCCGTACGTCTTTCGTAGCGATTGCTAGGGTATGATAACTTCGTCCTAAATTCGGGGCGAATGATATATCGTGTACGGCATCTGTGACACTGGCTATCGTTTCTGTCTTTGCCCAGCGCCTGCTGTTTTCCGCATATTCGTATATGAATACTTTACCCCCGCTCGACGAACTGCTGTCGTCGCTTCCAACGGCTATCATTGGCGGATGAAGTCTAACAGACATGTGATTTACAAAATAACAAGCTGACTCGTTAAGAAGCTTAGGATTATTAAAGGCTTAAGGTGGCGAGTGGAAGACATACCTGGAAAGGGATGGATTCCAAGCTAAACAACTGCAGGCAAGCTTACAACTTATATCGTGCTGCAGCGTCCACTGACTTAAATTCATAACGTCCGGCGCTTCGTATATCCTAATAACACCGTCCGAACTGCACGTTGCCAGAAGGAGGCCCAGGGTTTTTGGTGCAAATTTCACGTCTGTGACAGAAGTCCTAGAATCGACTAAATTTGTCCTGCGTATCCAGTGCCTCATTCCCCTTTCACCGGGTCCCGATCCTTCCCCAACTGGTAGCATTGGGTTTGGCAGACAAAAATTGGTCTTATTAAAAATGTCACTCGAATGTAATGCTGTAGGTAAGTACAGCTCAATGAGTACTGATGCACATGCAGACGTATACGTACTGATTTCTTCCCAAACCGCGGCCGTCCTATCGAATGAGCAAGTGGCCAATACCTGTCCGAACTCAGGATGCGCCCAGGTGACTTTCCACACGGATCCACTGTGCGCCTTCCACGACGCGGTCAAATGCCAATTTTCGTGCTCGTCCTCGTCCCACACCTGCATTACGAATCTCATAAACAACGGCCACCTGACATTTACATTCAACGTACATTACGATGACTTACCTTAACGAACTGATCGCTGGAACATGTGGCCATGCGCTGCCCATAAAAATCATAAGCTATATCGTGTATCAGATCCTTGTGCTCCGCGTTAATACTGTGAGCCTCGAACATCGTCGTCCCTGACACTTTTCTAACAACAGTTGTGAAAAAAAAAAAAAAAAAACACACGACTCTGGTAAACAGGTACACGACGGTATTACTTTTTAAAGGCCTCGCAACTTTTTTTTGAGGTTAGAGTCGACGATTACGCGAGAAAATGCTTTACGAAATGCGCGCCGCTACGCGCCAAATTAAACTTCATCGTGACCGCATTTTTTTTTTTTTTTTTTTTTTTTTTTTTTTTTTACAAACCTACAAGAAACTCCGATTCCAATGTTATTTACGCGCTCGTGCGTAGGTGGAACTAAGGGGTAGCCGATGCGAAGCTAACGCTCCGGGTAGCTCTATCCGGGAATATTATTATTGAAAAAAAAAACCCTTTTAGCGTCGTTTAAGGTCCAAGCTGCTGATGGTTAACTTGGCCGAGTGAGAATAATATTTATCGGGGGGACCGGAGGAGCCGAGGCGCCAAAATAAAATCATTCGAATACCCAATGCTCTCTAAAGATCCCGGCTTCATCGCTTTAAAAAAAAATACTAATGATATTGTCGCGTGGGGGGCGTGGGGAGGATGGTGGCGTGGGTGGTGGGGGGGGGGGGGGAGGAGGGGAGGGGGAGCTATCGAACGCGGTCGCATTAATTAGTCGGTTGAAATATTTCGAAAGACGAATAGACGAATAGAATAGACGAATCATTGCTCGTGGCAATGATATTAAAAAAAAAAAAGAAAAGAAAAAAGAAGAAAAACTCTCAGAAAATGCAGATCCTTCGTTTTAAGGGCTTTTCTAATTCTATACGGTTTTGCGAATTCGCTAAAACGGGCCTGTTGAATGATGATTGGTCAAAAACAATGGCTGACGCCTATTTCTCGGAAAGCTATGTGATTCTAATAAACCTTCGGCAATCAAAATATCTATCGATTTTATTTAACTTATCAAGCTCGACTCGCTTGATCCTAGAGATCGCCATTGGCTTTAGACTGTGTCCGAGTGCTTGACCGTTAAGATCCATTTTCTTCTTAAACGCGCTTAATAATTAGTTGTATCGTTATTTTCTTCTGCATTACGCATAAATAATAGTGCTTGTAATAATAATTATTATTATTATTAGATATTAATTTTGCGAAGCTTGAGTAGTCGTAAGCTTATGATTATATACCTATATATATATACATATACATATATATATATATGTTCTGTGCAAATAATTGAATTGTCCGAATCTGCGCTGGAATAATAACGACAGGAATATTTACTGACGAAGTATGCACGTAAAGTAATGTAAACAATAACAATATTAGTGATCTAAGGAGCCGTTGTATTGAGAGGAGAGAGAAAAAAAAAAAGAAATGCACGGCTATACGTTCCACGCTATACAATCTTTTACGCTTTTTGCAAAAAGAGTTAAATAATTACTGACACGGATTTATGGATCCGTCGATTAATCACGAAATCTCGCGATATTCGCGCGATCCATCTTGCCGAAAATCCCTCCCCCGTAACAAAATTTTAACCGCCACAGCAGGGCCGCTCCTTACCGATTCCAAACAATAACAACAACAACAACAACAATAATAATAATTATTATTATTATTATTAAGCAGATAACATTGTTTCAGGTAAATATTCGCTATTGGTGCAGGGCTTGGCTTTCCGGTGGGCGGGGGTTGGGGGCACAGACGAAGATAATCTACGATAATGGAAAGAACAGAAGAAATGGCAGATAAAGGTGATCAGTATGCGAAGGTATGAGTTGCGAATCGCGTTATTTTTTTAATTTATTTATTTTTTTTATTTTTTTGTTTAACATTTGTAAAAGAGTAAATAAAAGAGAGGAGAGTGTTTTGTATTGCGTAGCGTATGCTGGGCCGGAAAAAAGAGCGCGACCAGTCGTCCGAGTGCTACTCCATGACTCTGCGGAGACGATTGAGCATAATGCGAGCGATAAACAAAAGTGACGTAACACGTGAGTGGATAATTTTATAATTATTACGATTAGAGGATATCGATTGCCCGGCGAAAGTGGCATGGTGAAAATGTTTAATGTGGACGCGTCCGCATCCGCAGTACCGTCGAGCTTCCGTTACGAGGGCAACCCCTTCGAGAAGGAGTTCGCCCAGAGGGAGGCGAGCCCCTCGTCATCGGCGTACAAGGACGCGGAGGACCGGGAGCCGTGCCGGCCAGAGGACGGGGAGTTCGGCCACAGCGAGGACCTGGCCTCGAGGACCTACCGGCTCGACTCACCCCCCACGGACCGCGAGCTCTGCACCACGGGCGAGAGCTTCGCCCGCGACAAGTCCCCGACGGCGATGAACTTCGGCCTCGGCCTCCCGGATTACGCAACCGGATCGGATCGACGCAACGCCCGGGTCGAGCGCGACCTCTGCCTCCCGAATCCGGCTTACGAGGGCCGACGGGCCAGCGGCTACGGGACGAGGCTCTCGATCGGGGAGTATTTTGGTGCCGGCTCGCACAGAGGTCAGTCAGAGTCTTGTTACGCCCATACTCCCCCCCCGCACGCCGTTGTAATTGTCCCTGGTATTGTTGCGTCCGCAGAGCTGAACAACCGCGGCCGGCACACGGTCCGCGAAGGCTACGAGGACGGATTCGAGGAGAGGAGCACGGATGCCGATCGTAAAAGCTCGGGTCTGTTCTTCGGGGCCCGGGTTCTCGAGATCCTCGAGCCCGAGGTCGTCAACGTCGAGCGGACGAGCATTGAGCCACGAGCCTCGAGCCGACGTCGCGCCTCCGACATGACCTTCATTCAGGAGGCCTTCGAGTCCATTCGGCCGGACAATCCGAACGAGTCGTCGTCCTCGTCCTCGTCGTCGTCCTCGTCGTCGTCGCCACCGCCGTCGTCGAGGGCCACGACTACGACTACGTCCCTGGTCTCGGAGGACATGAAGGAACTCGATCGGGAGATCGAAAAGCTAGATCTCGAGCCGAAGGAAATAGCCGAGGTGGCAGAGCGCGCTCCGCAGCACCAGGACATCATAGCCGAAACCCCAAAGAGGATCTATCCGAATTTATCGTTCGTCAAGAGGATGTCGAGCAACTTGTCACCGAGTAATCTGTATTACGCCAACGACACCGAGAAGATCGACAACACTCCTAGTGAGCTCGATCTCCATATATCGATATCAACCCCCGATAACCTTCTCCACTCCGCTATTTATATAATTGTTCTCCCTTCCTCTTCCTTCCTTCCACTTCTTCGTTTTCATTTGCCAATTGTAAGGGCACTGGTGTCGTTTAGGCACGGACTTCAATTGCAACCTGACGGAGAGCTTGTACGAGCTGGAGAAGCTGAGCAACGGGGATAAGGAAGAGTTTGCGACGCCGATGCCGATGCAGATGACGATGCAGATGCAGATGCCGGATTCGCAATTGAAAATCCGTAATTACGAGGAGCCGGGGCGCGGGGAGGCCGAGTCGTCGGCCATGTCCTTCCTCAAGCGGAACGCGAGCTTCATATTGAATAATCTGCACGTGCCGAAGGTCATGTCAACGCGTCGCAAGCCGAACCTCGAGTCGACGCGGAAGATCTGCACCTGCGAGAGCAAGCTCGTTTCCCCGAGGTCACAAATAGAGAGCACCATATCGACCCTGACCCTGCCCAACAGTCCCTCGAATCCCGATGCTTACGAGTCGATGGACAAGCCGCCCAACCAGCACAACCATCGGCAGCAGCAGCAGCAGCAGCAGCAACGACACGTGGTGCATGCGCAATACGTGCAGAAGAGCATGAACGCAACCATACCGTACGAGGTACTTTTGGTCGATCGTGCTCTTTTAACTTAGCCCCTACTCTCGCCGACCTCTTCCTTGCAGGTAGAGAACTTCCTGGAGCTGGCCCTCGGCGACGAGCGCTACAACTCGACCTTCACCTACGCTAATTCCGAGACGAGGGAGATAAACGCGAGCGAGCTCATGTCCGACGATCTCATGGACAATAATAGCGAGCCGAGGACGAAAGCCGGCCGGGGATCGACGACGACGACGACGATGACGACGACGATGACGACGACGACGACGGAGGGGGAACGACCCAAGCACTCGAGCACATTGAACAGAACGCTCTCGATGTACAAGACGCTCACGCAAAGAATAAAACAGGTCGGTTGGCCGGATCCTCCTCATTCCTAATGATTCGTAACGTAACGTATCGGCCATTGTCCCCGAGGATCCTTATTATTATTATTATTATTATTATTATTATTGAGCTCGGCTTTGCTTTGATAATATGCAGAGATTCCGAGGTAGCGTGAAGGAGCAGCCAAAGTACGTGAAGCGGGAGCTGCTTACGGGCGAGGTGAACCCTGAGCTGCGGGACAACGTGAAGAAGCTCCTGGACGAGGTCGAGCTCCAGCAGACGCTGATTTACCAATCGAGCAAGGCCCTCGAGCTCTGCAACTCCATGAGGGAGTTCGTCGCGAGCTCCGAGCGCGTCGAGTCCGAGCGGCTCCTCGTTCTTGCGAGTCTACGGAAGAAGGCCGCCCTCGAGGAGATCCGTCGGATGATCGGCGACGCGCCCGAGGTCGAGGGCTGCCGCGAGCGGGCCGAGGTCAGCCTCAAGGAACTGAGTCTCCAGCTGCGCGAGGACGTACTGAGGCGCGAGCGTCAGAACGGCGACATCGTCGAGTGGTTCATCGTCATCGTGAGCGAGGGCCTCACCGTCTGGGCGACCCACGCGGTCGCCTGCCCGATCTCGAGCCCGCGTCTCTACTTCCCGGGTGAGCTCGTCGTACCCGGACTGAAGCCCGACTTTCGGCTCTCGCTGCGCATCTACAGCCTCAAGCTCCAGCAGATACTCTACAACCACGAGGACAAGTACCACATAACCCAGAACGTCGGCGGACCGAGAGCCGGCTACTCCTACTCCTCCTCCTCCTCCTCCTCCTGTCCCATATCGAAGAAGCTGCTGAAGAGGAGCTGGAGACCCGAGAAGAACAAGAAGAGGTCGGCTATATCGCCCAAGCAATACGAGATCAGATTTTCCGGGGTCAAGGAATCGTCCTTCGTCCTTTGCGGAAGCGTCGACCTCTCCCTCCAGGATCTCAGTCTCTCGTCGCCGTGGCCCCTGACCAGAGTGAGCCAACATGACCCAACGCGCTCATTGGGCGTCTTTGGGCCCCCCGTTACCATTTAGCTCCCGCCACTCCCCCTCTCTCTCTTACTCACTGATCTCTTACTCTCTGATCTCTTATTGTGTGCACGCTCTCTCTCTCTATCTCTGTATGACCGATAGGCTCGCGTTGCCAGTAAGCATTAGCGTAAGGAATGCGTTTCGTTGCCGCAGGTGCCGACAAAGTCCGTCCTTCACGGCACGATAGACCTGAGCCTGAACTGCAGGCTCCAGCTCTCGACGCTCCACGCTGGTTTCCTGACCCACGGCGACGAGGCGGGCGGACTCGCCGCCTGGAACCGGCGCTGGTGCGTCCTCGAGGGCCACAACCTCCTCTTCTGGAATTACCCGCGCGAGCAGGGCTGCAGGCCGCCGCTATACGCTATCGACCTCGTCAACTGCCTCTCCCGGCAGATCGGCCTCATCGACCGGAGCCTCTGCGCCAGGGCGCGTACCCTCCTCGTCGAGACCGTGAGAAGGCGCAGCGCTATCGACAGGGACAGCATCCTCGTCGAGTGCCGCTCCACCTGCACCGTCGTCCGGTACACCTTCGACTCTATTTATCTTATGCGACAACCATAACAATTACCCGCTAAATCGTGCATTACCAATTATGCATTTTTATTTTTATTTATTATTTCTATTTATTTATTTATTTATTTATTTTTTTTCTTCTTCTTCTTCTCTTTGTGCTTCAGAAATTTGTTATCATGCGATACGAATCAAGATTTGGCGGAATGGCAATCGAAACTGAATCACGTGGTTTCGGCCCTGCGCGAGTGGAATATCATAAATACAAGGCCCTTGCCAGAAGTCAGCGATCTATAAGGACGACGATCGCCTTATCAACCGGACGAGCGACCGAATCTTACCTTCAAATGACTTTAATGCGACCCGTTAATCACATGTTTTAACGTATTTTAATAACTAATGTATTGATATATACGCTCTTATAATTAAACGCGAGATCACGGCATTTACATTGGGGGTTATTGGGGTTATTGGGGTGCGGGTGACCAGGTTAGATGGGTTAAAATCTTGCCCCATTGGGTCTTTTAATGCGCATATCGCGCGACGATTCCATGTATACGTATGAAAAGGGTCTGTCGCATACACACGGGCTGAGCTTGTATTATTACACAGTTAATGATAAAATTTCTGATATTGTACGTTCGAATCAATTAAATTTGTTAAAAAATGTCTTTTATCCCTTTTACAATATCCGTACAATATCGACACACGATCTTACTCAATGTATGTATTTTACCATGAAATTTAAGTAATCCACGTTACTTTGATCTGTACGTCAGTCAGCCTTCCTATAATGTAATAAAAAAAATTTTTTATTACCTTTTATTACTCGAGTAGCATTAAAAATTCCTTGATCACCTGTTCCGAGGGTAAAAAAAAAAAAAAAATATAGCTCCGGATATTTTTTACCCTCAGCGGAGCGTTTACGTTACGTTGAATGCTGTTCGCGCCGACCACAGGAATACAAGCAAGACCAACTACCCGATCCGTCCGTCATTTATTCACCAGTCGTTCTTAAAATGGATTTGCGCCTTCGAGCTTGTGACATCGATCGATGATCAATGTCATTTGTATTCTAGGATTTTGTTTATTTGGTGCACGTCAACTGAAAAATTCTTAACGACAATTGTCTATAAAATTGTCCTATTGCGCGGCTGAAGGCCATTTATCGATAACCCCTTAACGTCGCAATAATAACCTACCGGTTATTATTATTATTTTTCCATATAACGGACGGATTATCCATTTTTTTACGAGATCAACATTATTTAAAAGTAAATAAAATGCTGCTTTTACAATCCAAACGAGGTTTGGATTTATTTTACGCGCCAAACGCGTTTTATCTGTACAAGCAAGAGCCCCTCTCGACTGGGATTTCAACATTTCGCGCCATTTTTTTTTTTTTTTTTTCGAGCCAATGAGACGCGCGGATCCATGATCATCCGGCGGATCAAATGAAACAACTGCCTTTACGTCTTGAAAACCGACTTACTTTACGTCTTCAAAACAACACAACTACTTTGCCGAACCCACTTAACCAAAAAGAAAAAAGAAAAAAGAAAAGAAAACGAAAAAGGAGAAGAAGAAGAAGAACCAGAGAGTCGACGATATTGGGTAAAGTTTAACAATTGTTAGTATTATATAAGGTATGCGCATTACGACAAGTACTCTAAATCAATATGTTTTTTTTCTTTTTAAATTAGCAGTGAATTATGATATAAGATTCCGATATGTGGCCAGATCCCAGGAATCTTTCTAATTCAAAGCCACGATACTTGGGAGGAACACCTACCTACAAATACTATTACATTTTTGGCTTCTCCTCATTAGTGACAATCGTCTCGGGATTAGTACTGGCAACGTAATGATATCCCCATACTGTTACGCACACCTCTACTCGAGGCTCTTGTCGAAGGTCCGCTTTAAAACTCCGTTATTTTACCCTCAGATACATCCCATGGTTTGGCAGGAAAATCGACAAGCTAAAAGCTATTGAGGCAGAGTATCAAGAAACCAAAGAAATACGTGCTGTACTTACCGATCCCGATGTCAGTCTGGCCATTGCCAATAGATACAAGCAGAATCGCTACCCGCAATATCGGGATTAACCCAGCATGCAAGACAGCGAGCACCGGGCCCTGGCAATGAAGTCCAACGTTAATTTAGATCTCGATGCAGATAGCGCGAGCAGGTACAGCTTTGTAAATAATCCATTTAACTTGGGCTCGCCGTCCAGCTGATGAATTACTCTCTGCGCAATGTCTAATCAGCGAGTTGTACACTTATTGACGTATTAAAAAAAAAAAAAAAAAAAAAAACAAAAAACTTAACCTCTATGGAATTTTTTCTTATTCTTAAACTCGTTGCCCTCGTGTACTCGATAACTCTCTAATAAGACTCGATAGGTCGTAAAACAGAAAAACAGAAAAAAAAAACAAACAAAAAATTCTTCTTTTATTATTTTATAGTTCAGGCGATACCTATGTATCGAAGAAACCTTGCTCCAACGACGACGATGCCAGTAAAGAAACGGGTAAGGCAGAGAAATTACTCCTCGAAGGGGAGTACAAATCGAAGGCAGAAGACAGTCTGTTGGATTTCAAATCGCCGACAAAGAGAAATAAGCAGAAGTCGATTTTGAATAAATTTAAAATTGAAAATAACCTAAGAAAGAAAAAGTTAATGAAATCCAAAAGTAAATCGAATGCCAGTAATAGATTGTCCAGTGGCTGTGACGCAGGCCAGCCGACGGTAGTATCCTCTTTTTTCAAAAAACCAGCCTCCGTCCCAGATAATGCAGCTAAAGGATCCATTCCGTGTCCCCTGTGTTTGAAATTATTCAAAGACGAGGCGTCCTGTAGCGTTCACATGAAGACTTGCGCGAGGAAGCAAAATGTTTCGGTGAAGGAATTACTGGATGCCAAGCGATTGCAAGATCGACAGATTGAGGAAAGAAAGGCCAAGGGATTGTTACCCACGCCCATTATACCGGAAAAGAAAAAGGTCTTTCGCAGCAAAAACTTTGTGAGTAGACTTGATTTGTTTTTTAATTAAGTAACACGTCCTCCTCCATACAGTTAAAGTATTTAAGTGAACAAATTAGTTAAGTTATAAAGGGCGATGACTGTTTGTTTGTATGATTCAGTGTACTGCCGATGATTCGCAATTTCAACTTGTATTGGCAATGTCGGAATCGTTGTATCAAGCCCAAGAGGTTGAAAAATTACAAGAGACGGCATTGTTGAATGGCATAGCCCCGGACCACGTGAAGGACCTAATTTACGAGGATTGCAAAACAACGTTACAAAACTTTGGCTTCACTTCCAACAAGGCCTTGAATAACTTCACCCTAAGAAAGTCTAAGAAAAGTAATAATATGCATTTACAAACACATCCATGGAATAACCCCACGATCTTTTTATTAAGCTTTTCTCACATATATATATATATGTATGTATGTATATATGGCGTCGAGCCAGAATAAGTAAAATCGTGTGAAAATGTTTTAGAAAAGCTAGTGGGCCCGACAGTCTTACAAACGCGCTCGAAGGACGAGAAGGAGCGCGTATTAACGGAGAGAATAGCTTTCATCTTGGCGGGCGATGACGTTTTCACACAGAAACCAGAGAAAGCGAATGACGAGGTTTTTTACGAGCTCGGATCGCCGGCTATCCTTAGGAACAGATGTCTTCGTGAAATCGAACAAAAAGTAATATAATACATAAAAATACGAGCGTAATCTGCGTACGAATGTTGATGATTAGATTTTAAAAAAAAGTTCGCTTTTTAAATTGTCCAGGACAACCGGCTCTGGGACAAAACGAAACTATTGGGAAAGTGTGATTTCTACGTTAAGGAATTGAGATCACATTTCTTGACGCATGATAATCAGTCGATCGTAAGTAGAGGAATACAAATCGTCGTTATTGGTGTTATTGGGCGCGGGGGGAGGGGGGGGGATGCATTTTAATAAGATTCTTAAAAGTCATTTTTATTATCGAGAATGAGTAGTGGGAATGAAAATTATAAGAAAACAGAGAAAAGAAAGGAAAAAAACCAATAATAATAACCCCAATAACGATTTGCTTGATTGACATTGTTAGGATGGCGATGGAGAGATATTATCGAACGAGGCATGCGACGTGCAGCTGGAGGCCAAGGAGGATTTAACGCGCAGAGCCGATAACGAGCGGACGACTAGCTGCGATCCATTAGGGAACCACGAGCTCGTCAACGATGCCAATGGCCAAGTGGACTTTAAAGTAAACGTAGCCTTCAATTGGGGCAAGCTGTTAAACGCCAGTATACACAGTGACATCGTTATCCTGGTGAAGAATAAGAAATACGTGTACGCTCACCAATTGGTCCTTTACGCGCAATGCACAAGTATTTTAAAGGATTTGAAGCCCAACGATTCGCACGTCCATCCGCATATAAGATATAAAATATGCCTCTACGAAACCGACGAGCTCTCTGCTCTGGCATTCTTAGAGTTTATTTACTGTGGCGATATTCGGAGGAACGCGGCCGTCCTCGACAGCGAGCGCCTCAGATCCGAAACGAAGGACTTGGCCAGACTCTACGGGGTTAAACATTTACTTCTCTATCTCGGAAGAGTGGACGATGATAAAGGAGAAGGGATGGCAAAATTGGAGGTAATTAGATCTTCCGACGTGGAGGCAAGGCTTCCTTACTCGGATAATTTTCAAACTAAACGTTTTTCCGGTTACAATTGGCCTACCTGGATTTACACAATAATCGTCTTTTGATTGTTAGGTGACGGAACGGCCCGATTGTAAAAGAGATCCCGACGACGGTTCACGTAAGAGCTCTGGAGTGTCCAATGGAGAGGACGAGCCGAGCGGTGACGTGCGGACGATCACAGCCTCGCCGGATCTATTCGGGGACTCGGAAGGCGAGGACGAAACGATTTACGACCGCAGGACCCCGGAGAATAGGCCCGCCCTCACACGGGATGCCGGCCCCGAGGATGAAAAGCTTTTTCATCTCTCGCCACTCGAGGACTTGTGTCGAGCGACAACCCCGAAGGTCTTGTCGCCGTCCTGCGATGCCGGCGTAACGCCACTCGGCACTGACGAATGCTCGGGGATACACGATAGGCCGACACCGCCGCGTGAATCGTTGCTAAGCGGTGGCGACGAGCTGGTCCTGGTAGCCGGCGCTCGTCAGCCGGGTATCGACGGTATAACTGAGGCCGTGACACCCCCACGCGACCAGCTGTCGTCACTGCAGGATTACGTTACCCCCGTAAAGCCGGTATACGCAAGTGGCTGGGAACGCGAGAGGGTCGGGGTGGACGCGGTGGAAGAGCTGCCGCGCGGATCCGATATCCGGAAGCCGAAAGCATCGGGCTCGGACGAGGACTTGAGGGGGCTGGGGCTACGGGTCAAGAGTAACCTCAGCCTGTTTATCGATAAAATTCACAAAGAAAATGCAAAGGGCATCCTCGATACGGATTCCGACAATGATTCACCGCAGTTCTGTACGAAGAGGCGGAACCCTTTTCTCAAAAGGGATCGGCGCGACTCATTCACGAGGCTGTTCGACGACGACGAGGCCAAGGACGAGCGGCACAGAATAAGCATGATCGAGAGGGACATTTTGGAAGGGGAGAAGCGTTTTAAAGCGATCGTTAACGGAACTCCAGAGGAGGAGGAGGAGCAGGAGGAGGAGGAGGAGGAGGAGGCCGTACACTTTTCAAAGCATAGAGGAACGACGGCCCATGACTCGGCAGCGGTGCATCGTCTCGAAAAAGCAGATAACGAGGTGGAGGTGGAGGTGGAGAGCTCCCCCTTGTCGGGCGGCACGAACGCGGAGACGAGCGACAGCGAGCCCGGGGCACCACCGGAGCACCCGAGACGTAAGAAGCCGAGGTGTCGGGCCATTGGCGGCGGCGGCGGCGGCGGCGGCAGTTCAGGCGGGGATTCAATGCAGGCACGCACTGACAATGGCTCGGCGCGTAAAGCCGTCGTCGAGTCAATATCATTGGTCTCGGATTCCGATGAGGATAACGTGGACGGGGTCAATGAGAAAATACTCGACGACAAGACCCAACCGCTGACCGATAAAATTACCTACGACAAGTACTTGAGCGTATCGGAGAGGATGAACGATGACGTCGACGCCGTAATACAAAGGATTCTCGAGTCGTGTCCGAGTCCGGGTGCGAGTCCGGGTGCGAGTCCGGGCGCGAGTCCGGGTTTCGAGGCTGCCAGTAGCAGCAGGGCGGCGAGCCCGAAGGGAATTCTAAATCTCAGTCCGATATCGATTGCGTCGTCCAGCCCCGAGATATTCATCCTAGACGAGGATAAGCCGTCGTCGTCGTCGGCAGGGGCAGGGGCAGAATGCGCGGAGCGGCACGTATCGACTGGATTCGATTGGCCGGTTATCGGGTCGCCGGCACGAGGCAAAGACACGACCATGAAGCATCGTAAGGAGGAGTCACGTGGTCATCGGCGACCAGTCGGATCCGGCGAGCCGCTAAAGGAAATCAATGGCCTCTCGTACTCGCGATACTCCGACGACATAACGAGTCTCATCACATCGCCAATCATAAGCCAAAGCAAACAAAAGTCCAAGACGACGACGACGGAGGTGAAGGAGGTGAAGGAGGCGAAGGAGGTGGAGGCGAGGAGGCGAGGAGTAGGAGGGGCTCCGCATCGATGACACTTTTAACGAAAACTAGCAACAAGACGTTTAAGCTGAAATCCGCGTCGGCCGCCAATCTTACGAAAAACGTTAAGGCGGACGAGTTCGTCAAATGTAATAATATGCAAAAGTCCTGCTCGTTCAGCACGCCCAAGCAATGCAAAAGACCGTTCAAAGACGACGACGACGTGACGCCGCCCAAAGATTATAATTCACTGAAGACGCCGGACTTGGAGGTACGTTGTATACAAAGAAAAGTAGAAAACTCACTCTTTGACTCTTTGACTCTTTTAATTTTTCAGAAAGAATTGAGAAAGTTTGGCTTGAAACGTCAGCGCCGAAGCAAAGCTACGATTTTATTGAATCACATTTATAACGAAACGCATCCAGTGGTCGGCTCGTCATCTCGGAAACGAGCCTCTACGTCTAATGGCTCGAGCGATCACGACGACTACGACTACGTAGACAAAGACAAAGACAAAGACAAAGTAGAAGTAGAAGTAGAGGCTTTTGTTAAAAGGCAGAATGTAAGAAAAAAATTTAAAAGCGATAATACCAAAGGAAAAGCAACCGAATCGAACGTTATAGATAATTTATATAATCGGTAATATACAACAGTTTTTTGTTAACGCGCTTTTTTATTTTATTTTTATACTATCTCACGTGGTATAATAAATAATTGGGCGCTTTAAGCCAGAGAGGCGGAGGAAAAGAAAAATTTAAAAAAGAAAATAAAAAAAAAGAAGTAACGTTTCAGTTCAAGGTCAATGGGCAAGGAGCCGAGGAACATTATTGCCCGAGCCTCCGGTGGGGCCAATGTAAATAACATAAAGGATGCCCTTGTGCGACTGATCAGGTCGAAAAAGGAGCTGTACAGGAAGGTCTTGACGTACGAGCCCCTGTCACTGGAAGCCCTGCACTCGGCCGTCAAAGAAAACGGTTACAAATGCAAGCCCAACGAGTTGGCGAATTTCCTGGACGAGCAGGTAAGTAAGCGCGCCAATGAATTTACTTTATCGACAATATTATATATTGAGCGGAGTCGTTCGTATAATGATTGGTAATTGTAATGATTTCAGTGCATAACCTTCCGTGTACAGGCAGACAAGCGCCACGAGACAACGAAGAAATGAATATATTTATGAAGAGGAATTTGTTTTTGTTTACGCCAATTGGATAATATATTGGATACAATACAATACTTCAGGCAAAATCAAAAAAAAAAAAAATGCCAATCGTGTACGAACCAATCATGTAAATCATGTAAATCATGTAAATAATGTAAAGCAATTACAAAAAGGAAAGAAAGAAAGAAAGAAAAGAAGTACAATAGTAATGCATTGTATATTTTCTACATAACGTGTATTATCCGAACGAATGAATGAATGCGTAGAAGGGGGGGGGGCTGCTGACTTTTTAATTATTGGGGCTTATTGGGGTCGTCGATTACATTGATTTCCTCTACTACTACTACTACTACTACTACTAGCTGCGGGCTATCAAGTTGTTGGCTGCGGGCTGCAAGAACTCCTGGACAATGGCGGCGACCATCTCGCCGAGAATACTCTGGGGCTCCGCGGTCTCTCTGCGGGCAAAAATACATCGGGGTTGTGCGTGCGTGCGTGCGTAAAAGCGGTTAATAAGAGAGTACCTCCCCGTACGTACCTCTCCTCCTCCTTCGTGTAATTCAGCTCGTTGTAATATTTGATCTTTGGCTCGGTGCCACTGGTTCTCAGGGTCGTGACCATCCCATTGTTAAAGGTGAACGTTATCATTTGGCTCGAGCTCGAGACCGGCAGGATCGCTCGATTGCCAGGCTGACCGTTATCATATCCCGTTGTTAAGTCTCTAACGGCTTTGATGCGATACTTTCCTTTAAGAATGCCGGCGGGATACTGGAAGAAGAAGAAGAACAACAACAATAAAACAAATCATAATCATAATAAATCCATTCCAACCTGGAGGAGACCTCTGCTCCGAGATTCCGTAGGACTAGAATCGATTACTACGCTCCGCGCGAAGGGGATTTTAGCTTAAAAAAGGGGCCAGGATGCATCTCGCGGTGCAGTATTTACTTATACGAGGCAAATTTTACAAATTTATTTGCCACTTACATACGTTTTACTTATATCATCGTTGTTGCCCTTCTCTCTCGTTGTCGTCTCGTAAAATAAAATGAACTTTTTACGAAGCTCGCTCGGGTCAAAGGCAGAGAACGCGCCAATTGAATTTATACCATTAAAATAACAATAATAGCGGTGGTGGTGGTAGCGGTGGTGGTAGTGGTGGTAAGTAGTATTAAGCGTTACGGGCGTGGAAAACAGTTCTGGGAAAAGTTGCGATTTTCTCGTTGGCCTTCGCGTGTATTGACGGCTACGCCGCAGCTAGCTACTTGTCTCCGGGGAACACACACGCACACCCTCGCACACCGCATATTCACGTACGCATGTGCGTAAGAGACCGATTCGTTTTTCCCTTTCATTTTTCTTCGTGTCCCAACGTACGATGACAAACTACGTCGCACGACTTCGCACGACTTCGCACGACTTCGACATGACTTCGCGAGCTCTACGATTCGTCTTATGGACATGTTGAAACGTATCGTGTTTACGCAAACGCGTTAGGATCGGCTGGTCAAGTACGACGGGTAGACGCAAAATTACCAATAACCCCGAATATTTTGGAATATTTTGGAATATTTTGCTCGGTGCACCGACCGACCCCTTGCTATTTAAGGTAACGACAAAGTCGTTGGGAAATACACCGACTCCCTAGGGTTATCGGGGAGAAATAATTCACCAGCGTTTGTTTATATGCGTTTACAATAAAGCAAAGACAACAACGACAACGACAACAAACAACAACAAAAGTGACTTGGATTTCAGTGACTTTAAAGGAAATATTTAATATTCAATGTTTTAGTAGGATTTTTACAACTGTTTGTAATACATTGATAAAGTGTAAGCCTTTGTTGTTTTTTATTGTTGCTGTTGTTGTTGTTGTTGTTGTTGTCGTCGTCGCCGCGACCGGCCCCCTCCCACTTACAGCCAATGCACTGTATCATTTCACGCCTTCCCGCAACCCCAACAACCCCCCCCCCGCATCTTCTTCTTAAGACCGTCGAGTGGGATGCGAGGCAGGAGCTTCCCCGTGTTACAAGTGAGAGCTTCGGAGCGAGCTTGACTCGGCTCGATGCAAGGACTCGGAATAGATCATTTGGCGGAAAAACGAAGCGATTGGGCGCATTACGAGGTGCCGTGCGAGAACAACGCGATAAATACCGTGGCCGTGACGAACGCACTCCCGAAGAGAGAGAGAGAGAGAGAGAGAGAGATCGCGTGTCATTAAAATTGATAAAGCCTCCTTTATCACCTCCTCTGCCCCCGAGTCTCGGGACAAAGAAATCGTCGTCGGTCTTTGTCGGACACCTTTGTCGACGACGACACATCGACTCTCTCCTGCCTCATCGCCACGTTGGAGAACGAAAACTTGGCGAGAACCGCTTCGTAAGGATGGAAGTCGGACAATCCCGACCCGAGAATGACAATGGCAATGACAATGACAATGAGAATGGAGAATGGCTAAGATAAAGAAGAGTGAACTCACGTGGGGTTAAAGTCGCTCTCGTCGAAGAAGGGCGCGAGGTAGTAGAGGGACTGGACGACGGGTAGGACGAGCACGAGCAGTAGCAACGACGGTACCAGAGTCAGAGAGGTCAACAGGGCGTTCCGCAATCTTTCGGGCCAACGTATCTTCCTCAGCTGGGACATGTCCTTGGCTATTATTCCACGAGGACTGATTCTATTATTCAACGGTTCCTGCTCCTCTCCCGCTCTCCCGCTCCCCTTCCTTGCCGCTCTATCTATGTAGCTAACGCCGGAGTCCGAGCCGTCACCGTCGCCGCGACCGCTCACCGATACCGAGTCCTCGCTACGATGTCCCAGACACGCGCGCGATTACGTGCGGCGATTCTCTCGTAACGTCCGGCCGACCGATGCGCCAGAGAGCTGACCTGGACAGACAGCTGCACCTCCTACCTACCTGCCTACCACCTACCTCCTACCTACCTACCTACCTACCTACCGCCTACCTCCTACCTACCTGATCCAGCCTAGCCGATCGGTGCTGGGGCCCCGAGCTGAGCTTACTACCTACCGATACTGTGCTACGGCCGCCGAGCGGACGAGACTCCTCGCGGCCTTGACTACCCGGGGCAATAAGTGCGGGAAAGGGACGGAGAGCGCCTGCGAATGTTGCAACGAGGCCTCGCGCTCGGAGCGGATCCGAACGCTTTTCACGAGTCATAGCCGTCGTGCATTTAACATAATGCACATAATGCGCCTTGTTCGGCTACGCTACGACGTTACCGATCCCGCACCTCTCCGCCGACTCCTCCTCCTCCTCCCCCTCCCTACCTCTCTCTCTCTCTCTCTCTCTCACTCCCTCACGGCCCATTGACGACACTCGACTTCCAATGCACTCTCAACGCAGCTTTATTTATAAACCCGTGCCGTAATAATAATAATAATAAGAATAAGAAGAATAAGAAGAATAAGAATAATAAGAATAATAATAATAATACTGCTGGATGAGATCAGCCAGAGCCAGTAGTTCCCTTTACGCCGCTTTCCCGAACAAAACAAAACTTAATTGACGAATAAATTAATAATTAATATTTACGTCCCCGTCCCCGGCGATCCCCTCTCGCCCTACTCTCTCTCACCGTACTCTCTCTCTCTCTCGTCTTACTGCTCAACGGCTCAACGGCTCAACTGCTAATGAATTAGCAGCTCGTTGAAGATAAATCGCTGCGATCGTGCAAAGATAATATTGCAATTTAATGCGCCCACCTCGACCATTCGGTATTACGGCAACGTTAACGCCTTGTCCCTTTTTGAACCGCCAGCTTATTATGATTCATACGACGACAGCGCTTCTCTTCTTTACCGTGCCTTCATCGCATTCGCATTCCCGACGTATTCATTACGATCAGAAATTTCTTTTTTATTTCTTTTTATTATTCCCAATTATGTAGAATCGAAAATGTCCCAGAGTGACGAGTCACTTTATCGATATTAATGTGTGCGTGCGTGTGCGTGTATACGCGTGTATACACGTATTTGCACGTCAAATTTATTATTCCGAAGATGCTCGATCCGAAAGGCCTCTTTTATAGACAATTGGCAACAACAACAACAAAAACAAAAACACACGTTTATTCGAATTTAGTTTATTCAAAAAGCGCCTGCCAAGAAAGTTTCATAGTATAATTTGTTTTGTTTTTTGTTTTTCTTGTTTATCTCCCAGGATGGATCATTGGTAACGCTCGCGGGACTCGTTTGAAACCGAAGAGTAAATGCACGAATTAATTAATCGACGTTATTGTCATAATCGTAAACGTCAAGCTTACATAATAAGACACCGAGCGATGACAAGAAGGACAAGCACGTTCTTTATATAAATCGCGAGTCAACATGAAGATGAAGATGAAGATGAAGAAGAAGAAGAAGAAGAAGAAGAAAAATTTCAACTTTCATCTCCTCTTGGAAAAGTTAAGGGGGGGGGGAATAAATATAAGGAATATTTTGCCTATAAATAAATATTTAAATTGCAATTACTTACTTGTAATTTGGCCAATTCGAAAGGAAGAATACGTTAAGAGGGATGTATGTAAGAATAACTGGTTATAAGTAAAAAAATTAAAATGAAATGGGAAATTTACACGAAATTCTTATGATCGTCGTCAAGGCGCCGGTTGACGTGGTGTCGTGAAATTCTAATGGAAAACTCACCGTGTTTGGCTTATCCTCGAAATTCCTCAAACGATGAAAGATACTTTTTATCGTTTCTTGATCGTGACAGATCCAGTAGGAATTGTCAGAAACGTGATAGCCGTATCTGAGGAAGGGCCGAATGCAATCTATTTAAAAAACGTTATTCCTATTGGCATTAACCATTAAAATAGGGATAAGGGCTCTTACTGTAAATAGATCTCGCTTAATTTGTCAGCCAGTGTGAGATCCATTGTTTGAAGATAAGCTGCCATCTCGGCGATGTATATGCCAGCACTGACACCATCCTTATCCAAAACATTAGAGCCGCACATAAACCCTATGGCTTCTTCGAATGCAAAGAGGACAGTTTTTCCAGATTTTATCAACTCGGAGGCTCTGTTGCCCATCCATTTGAAGCCAGTTAACGTTTCCTTTAATTTAATCCCACGTGCTTTTAAATTTATTTGCAGATAATATAAGCCCCCTCCCCCCCCCGTGTGATTACGATCGAAGCAACTGCTTACCTCGAACTTGAAGCCCTCTTTCTGGGCAACTGACGCCAGTATTTTACTAGACACCGTTGACGACATCATATAAGTATCCCCAATGTTACTGTCAGGTTGTCTGACTTTAAATCTATGCAATACCCACCATCCCAATAGAGCCCCCAACTCGTTTCCTGAAAATATATGCCAATCACCTCTGAAACATAACAACATCAATTATATATATATATGTATATATGTGTGTGTGTGTGTATATACGAACGCGCGCACTTGACCTCAATATACACAAATCTATGTTTATTATATATATGTACAAATCTACGTTTGCCTTAAAATTCTCATTCTTCAATTCTGATAACAACACTCACTTTGTATTTTTTTCTGCGCATGCGACTCTGTCTGCATCAGGGTCATTGGCTATAATGATTGTGGAATCATTATCATCTGCTACTTTTATACTTAAATCTAGGGCACTGGGTTCTTCCGGATTAGGAAACTTGACGGTGGAGAACTCTGGATCCGGATTCTTTTGTTCCTCGACTACAATAAAAGGCTAAAGGAAAAATATTAAATATTAAGTGCACGAGTGTGCCAAGATAAGATTGTCCGTCCGACTTGAAATTCTTACATTGAAATTAGCAACTTTAAATGCCTCAACCATGTAATTGTAACCGACGCCGTGCATAGCCGAGTAAGTAAAGTTCAATTTTGTACTTATATTCACTTCTGGATATAAAATATTCCTTTTTATCACGCCGAAATATGCATCCATAACTTCTGACAATGGATCTTGAAATTTAACATTATTATAAATGTTTGAAGCGTTCCAGGAAGATTGTAGGGGTTCAAGATTATCCAGAATGCTTTTCTGAATTTCCTTGTCGTGTGGAGCAATGATTTGCGATCCATTTTCCCAATAGACTTTGTAACCGTTATCTTCTTTGGGATTATGTGATGCTGTGACCATAACGCCAGCCGCGCATTTGTATTTAAGTACACCGAATGGAATGAATGGCGTAGGACAAACATTAGAATACATATAAACTTTAATTTGGTTATTTAAAAAAATATTTGCCGTCAATTCTGCAAATCTAAAATAAATACACACGTGTACAAGTATACGTGCATAAGTATTAACGGTCAATTATTAAAAATTACATTTTGTTATAATAGATAATACTACCTCTTGCTATTGTGGCGACCATCATATCCTAAAATAATACCTTTTTCTGTGATCTTTGGAATAGTTTTGAGTAAATACTTGAGCAATCCCTGACCAGTTTGTACAATGACTAATTCGTTCATTTGACTGTATCCTGGACCCATTTTACCCCTAAGTCCAGCTGTCCCAAATTCAAGTCTTTTGAGAAATAATTGCGATAGTGTCTTCACATCATCCTTATCAATTAAAAGTTTTATTTCCAATTCTGCTTTGGCATCCTTGATCAATAAAAAAAAAAAAAAGCTGTTTTGTCTTTCACCTTCAGAGGATTTACATTGACAAAGGATTTGTCAACGAGTTACGGAGGATACACGTTAATGAATATTAATATTGACTCTTGTGCAACAAGAAATACCCACTGAATTACACTAAATAATGCCTAAATAATTTAGCTACATTATAGCTAATATAGCTAAAGAAATAAAGAAATGTACATAGAATGTATTGAAAGGAACAACGTTTTAACATTATTTGTTACTCGGTACGTTGTTCTTTTGCTCTAAAGTAAAGATTGTAATGTAAAGGTAGAGATTGTATTTTGTATTTTGTATTATAGTCCTGACAGTTTTACTTACGTTATTCCAACTCAACCATTCGTTGATGTGATCGTCGAGGATCGAGTTGCCAGTATTCACGCAATTCGGTGCCATAGTTGACAAATTGAAGAAAAACGGTTTGTCAAATATTATTATGTGCCGCGATCAGCTGTGAAAATAACCAAAAAAGAATTTACTCTTTTTTTAATAGAGCGTCGATTCGGCAACGTTATCCAGTTAAGAAGAAGCAGAAGCAGAAGCAGAAGCAGAAGAAGAAGAAGAGGAAGAAAAAAAAATTAATCAATGATTGTCCGTATTTGTAATAAAAAAAAAGAGCGTTCACGTCACGGTTTTAATTGCTTTGACGTGATTCTTACCCCGCGCCTGGCCGCGCCTGGATTTTAGACGACGTCGCTCCGCGATTCTGACGGGTTGGGGCGGGCGGGGAGGGGGGCAGGGGGGGCGATACGATCGTGCCAATAAGGGATCTTGAAATAATAATAATAATAATAAGAAGAAGAAGAATAATAGTGATGATGATGATGACGATAATAAAAATAACAACAACAACAACAGTAACAAGAAGAAGAAGAACCCCAACAACAACAACAACAACAACAACAACAACAACAACAGTTAGGCCGAGTCCTTCCCTAATTCTTCGGTTTGGTTTCCATTCATTGACTGATTGATTGATTGATTAAGTGGGCGAGTAGAGGGAGATCGAGAGGTCTTAATAAGAAATGCCGGAGCGAATACGGAGTTTTACGAATGTATTGCGGAAGTGGGGGGGGAGGGGGAGGCTTAGCGCTTGTCAGGGGCAGCTAATGTCAGGTTGATGGGGGTAAAGGGCGAGGGCGAATGCGGAAACGGCGATACGGGGCTGAGAAGAAAATAACCCGGGTAATAAAATAAAGGAACTTGGGGGTCATTGGGTGCGAATGGCTCGGCGAGCTTTCGCGGCACGTACGCGAGAAAAGTAAACCGAGAGGACGGGGGGGAGGGGGAGGGGGTGGTAAAAGCAAACCGGGGCCGGTTTGACGCGGGACGACACTAGCTAGGCGAGCCACTAAGCGGTACCGAGAAGGAGGTTATATCGAGCGTAAGGTGGAAGGAAGGAATGGGCTTCGAATGAACGCGAGAGGCCAAGGATGTACGCCGGGTGCCGCCGGGGTAGGGGCAGGGGGTAAGCAGGGAGGCAGGAGATCCGAGCAAGGTCTGGCCTGTCCGGGCGATAAACAAAAAAAAAACGTGAGAGAGAGAAACGACGGAGTCGAGGTCGTCGAGGAGCTCCAAGATTACGTATAAAATCAGCGGAGGTAGTGATTGGCCAGGGGACGGACGGATAATAAGGGGCCGGGCCTTAGGATTAGGACACGAGAGCTTAATCGGTACACGGTAAGGATAATGCCAGAGGTGTAAGGGGAGGGAGGGGGGGGACCTCACCGCGACTCTCGCTGCTCGCTGCGGACACCTCTCCGTCGCTTCCCCTTGGGAAATAGGCGCGCTTGTCGACGTTGGCGCGTGCCCCGGCCTCGTGCGAATACACCGACAGGTCCGAATGTCCGGTCCGAATGTCCGGTCTGAACCGAGTACCGAGTACCACGACGAGATCAAAAAAAAAGCTTCGCTCGACCTTCTTTTCTCATCTCTTCTTTGCCCATCTCATTTTACTATTTTATTGTTTTTCTCCTACTGGGCCGATCTTCATTGCCTACCCGCACTCACGCATACGAGAAAAAGAGAGCGGTCGTGGCTTCCCCCTGGTCGTCGAGCGAGTGGAGCTTTCGGGCCACGAGACCGCCAACCCTTTCTTCGTCCGCGTCAAGAGAAGGTTATTTGGGGGCTCGACAGGAGCCAAGCCGACGACGACGACGACGACGACGACGACGACGACTATACTCACGAGATTTATGCATAGGACGGCAGAGTCGGAAGCCGAGCTTGCGGCTCGCTTCCTCGGCAAGCGTCGTCATCGACGGTTCCCCGTTAAAAAGCAACGGATCGTCGTACAGTTTTCGCAATAGCGACGGGCTAATGGTAAAGGAATGGTAAAGGAGCCTCGGACATGGTAAAGGAAAGGCAAGCCCCCCGCCCCCTTCTGAGACGGAACCCAGAGCCCAGAGCCGAACGCTCGATGCACTGCCGATGTGAAAAAAAATATAAACGGCTTGTGTCGGCTGTCGTGAACGTGACGTGACGTGACGCGACCGCCTCCAACGTCCCCCTTGTCAATCGTGCACGAGCTAGCTCGCCGATAAAAAAAAAATGTCTACATAATGTATCCGGACGTGCCGAGTACGCGATAGATACTCGATAGATCTCGCAAGCACGCGGCGCGGCCTTCGGCTTCGCGTCGACAAAAAAGAATAATTAAACCACGTTCGTTGTTAATTATTTATAATTTCGAATGTTGGCTGAATGGGTTAAACAATAACCCCCCCCCCCCAATAACCCCAATAACTGGTCGCCCTGGTCGTTACTTACGTCCGGGATCTTACGACCCGTACGACACCCGTTCAATATCACTACGCCTCATACTAATTGCAGTGCCATTTTTTTGTTGTTGTTTTTGTTTTTTTTTTTTACCCGTCAATCGCGCATCGTTATAGGCAATTTAAACGCGCGTTGTTTTTCCTCCTCCTCCTCCTCCTCCTCCTCTTCACCATCTTCGCCATCTGTTTAACGATCGGATTATAATTTTAAATTCCGGATTATTATGCAGTCGTAGGCAATAATTAGCCGTTACAAGGACTCGCTGCCGTCCAATGAGTTATTATAATTTCTATTGGATAATTTCGTTATTGGGGGGGGGGGAGGGGGTAGGAGAGAGATAAGCGAGCGAACGCGTGAGCAAATGACATAAGCGAATCGATAAGTAAAGGGTTAAAAAGCTCGGGTCGTCGTCGTGGTAGTCGTCGTCGTGGTAGTCGATGCCGGGGCCGCTTAATGCGCTTGCGCAACAGCTTTATCCGGAGAGTCACGTGCTTGTTAAATCGCTATTTTAAAATGCCGTTAAATGCCATTCCTCTCCTCGACGCGGGCTTCCTGCGGATTGTCTGCAATAGAGATAAGGACGGACGACTGTCGCCGGAGTTAACGAGAAAAAAGAAAAAAAAAAAGTCTCTTTGTGAAATTTATGAATGAACGGAACGGAGTAACGAGGTCGTGCCGAGTTGTGCTTTGATTTGATCGTTTCAAGCGATTCCCTCCCTCCCCCAACCCCCACACACATCTTATAGAAAACAAAAACAAAACAAAAAAAATAAGAAAAAATAAGAAAAAAATAAAATAAGAAAAGAATAAGAAAAGAATCGTAAAGGAAGGAAAATACATTATTATAGTTTTGGGCTTCGAGTATATAAATCGTATAAAAGGTTATTTGGCATTTGTATCGGATGTATACGACGATTGCCGGGGGCTCTGCACGTTTTATTTATTAATACATAAATAAACAAATATGGAGATTAGCTGTTATTATTAATGGTCTGACAATAGCGAGTAGTTATAATTACTCTGTATATAATTAGCTGTAGCTATAATAAATGAGCTGATGATACATTTAGAAGAAGTGGATGAAGCTGCTGGTGAGGCTGCTGCTGAGGCTGCTGGTGAAGCTGGTGAAGCTGCTGCTGAGGCTGCTGGTGAAGCTCGAGAAGATGGTGAAGCTGGTGGAGCTCGAGAAGCTCGAGAAGATGGTGAAGCTGGTGGAGCTCGAGAAGGTCGACAAAGTCGAGAATGTCGACAAAGTCGAGAAGGACGACAAAGTCGAGAATGTCGACAAAGTCGAGAAGGACGACAAAGTCGAGAAGGACGACAAAGTCGAGAAGGACGAAATGGAAGAGGTGGAGGAAAAAAAGAAAAAGAAAGGGGGGAAGATGAGCGTATGTATTATCATGTAATAGTAGACATAACCGTAGAGAGGAGGTAGAGAGGTTAAGAGAGTCAATGGTTAATGCTGATGTGGAATCATTATTTAAGACGGCCCCTTACCACCATCGCCCCCCCCCCCCTCCCCACATCCTGTATCCAATACCTCGGGGACGCGTCTTTTTCTCTAGTAAAAAAAAAAATAAAATAAATAAATAAATAAATAATAATAATAATAATGTAAGAGTAGCGAAGAGTTCGATCCTAGGGACCGGAGAGAGAGAGAGAGAGGTGGAGGTGGAGGGGGGGCTGGAGCTCGTTCGAATTGTAAGCTCGGGGGCGCGCGCGCGCGCGCGTGCGTGTCTGCGCTGCAGGTCTAGGATGCAACCGCGGTCCTCGGGTATGTCGCGTAAGTGGCAACTTCGTAATGCACCGGTGCTGCTGTTTATAAAGAGATTGAGATTGAGAGAGAGAGAGAGAGAGAGAGAGAGAGAGATTGGCGGCACGGAACGAATCGATCGCAGGCCAGGAGCTGCGGTAGTTACGGGAGCAGTTGCGGGAGGAGGGCGAGGCGAGCTCTGCGTGCTGCGGATTTAGAGCGCGTAGCCAACCTAACCTGTCGATCGATGAAGGCGCGGGTGGGGGGTCAGGAGAGCAACGGCTCCAACGGGGAACGAGATTAGAGAACGGCCGAGAGTCTGGTCTGGCTGGCTCATCAGCTGTTCTGCCCGACCGTCAAGAACTCGCCAAACCAGACGAGACAGACGTACGTGCGCTGCCCCCGTCTGATCTCCGTCCCCGAGCTACGTACCCGAGCAGCCCGTGATCTACGTGTCTTTAGAAGAAGCGCGAGGCTGTGCGCACACCTCGGCAGAAGAGGAGAGGCCGAGTCGACCTCGTCGTGCATTCCCCGCTGGGATTAATCGATAAAGCCTGGGAAGTCTACTGGTCGCGAGCGCGCGCGCACGCACACACACGCACACATACACGAAGATGAAGAGAAAAGAGCGCTACGTCTCCTACTGCGGGTACTGCTGCGCCGGAGCCAGAGGTGCCCGGAACCAGCCAAGGACGACCGAGCTGCCCGTGAGCTAAAGCGGCCGAGTAGTCGAGCGTGTCCTGGGACGGGCCGTACACCGAGGCGATGGAATCCGCTACACCTGCCGGTGCTGCTCGAGCTCGCGACGACAACGACGACGACGAGGTGGCGGGTGGCCTTCGGACCTCCGCACCCCTCCTCTTCCCCCTATCATCGTAGCCTGCTACATGGCCGGAACCCGATAATGATTAACCGTTCCCGTTGCCGCTCCCGCTGCTGCTGCTGCTGCTGCTGCTGCTGCTGCTGCTGCTGCTCCCGCCGCCGCCGTCGCCGCCGTTGCTGCTGCTGCTGCTGCTGCCGCTGCCGCTGTGTGACCGTTGCCGCTCGTTTATCTGATCCGAGGGATCGTTAAAAGCCGAGCCACGACTTCCGCGACGACTATCCGAGACGAGTATCGCGACAACTACCGCGACAACTACGTCGACCTGTTTTCTTCCGTCAAACCAGCCAACTACATTACGTGAGTCCACGTTTTTGCCGCCACCCGCCCGCCTACCCCCGCTGACCCTCCCCCGCCACGGATTAGGTCGCTGCTCGTAGCCCAGGCGAGCCGTTGGGTCCGTTCGGCCACCCTCTCTCCTCCCACCCACGACAGCCTACGTCCTCTACCTCTACCTCTGCCTCTACCTCTACCTCTGCCACTCCGAGGCTGTCTCGGTTTTCCTTATCTGCCTCGACGGCCTCGACGGCATTTCTTAATATCAAGCGCATTCCTTGTTACCAATTCGTCATCGTCATCGTCATCATCATCATCGTAATCATAATGACGTTCTCTCTTTTAAATTTCCATGTCGATTAATTTTCGTCATCAGCTGACCCTCGAGCCAATCAATCAGTCTCCCCCTGATCCCTCTGCTTGCTACCTACCCCCGTCGCACGCTGCTCCTGCCGGAAATTTATCCCACGATTAAACCCCATATGACATACAATAATAATAACAACAATCACGAGCTCGTTAATTAATAGTTCATAAATATTTCATTGGCCCATCATCGTCGTCGTCGTCGTCGTCGTCGTCGTCGTCGTCGTCGTCCATGCAGAGATATTAATAATGGATATTGGCAGAATAAAAATCGCAGAGGACAAGGACTTTGAGAAGCTGAAGAAACTGTACGACGACAACAATGACTGGAAACTGGATTACAACAAGCCAGACTTGTCGGTTTGGACGAAAACTGTACCCGGTATCAGTTTCAAGATGGTCAAGGTAAGTAAACAATGCCACCGATCATCAGGTTCATCGTTCCTATGTAGCCATGATCGTATGTCATCGTATGTACGATTACCATCGCACCCTTGTTTATCTCGTTGCAGATTAGGACAAGATTCCCTGACGTATTGCCAGAGACCTTGTACGACGTCCTGCATGACCCTGAGTACAGAAAGGTCTGGGACACCCATATGATCGATGCAACCGAAATTGGCTTCTTCAATCCTAACAATGACTTAGGCTACTACTCGAGTGAGTCTAAAATAATAATAATAATAATAATAATAACCCCAACAACAACAACGACAACGACAACGACAACAACAACAACAACAACAACGTCGCTTACCAACCATTGACTACAATCACCTGGCTTTTAACTTGCAGTGGCCTGCCCTTCGCCGTTAAAGAACCGTGATTTTGTATTACAAAGATCGTGGCTCGACACTGGCTTGGAACAATTAATTATAAATCATTCTGTCTATCACAAGGACTACCCGCCTAAAAAGAATTTTGTAAGGGCCACCTCTTACCTCACCGGTAATTATAATCTAACCTTATGCAATTGTAATGTGCTTGTGCATCGATCTTGCAGTGTCGCATTGGTATTTTTAGGATACGTTGTAAGGCCATCGCGTAACGGCGAAGGCTCGGAGCTTGGTTATGTCTCGCACACGGATCCTCATGGGAAGCTGCCTGTCTGGCTAGTCAATAAAGTCACGCAAATATTCGCTCCGAAAGTAATGAGAGAGAGAAAAAGAAAACACAGAACCTTCTGGAAAGCGAATGGGTGGGTAGGCAGCGATGAAATTAATTAATACTAATAAAGCGTTTTTTGCAGATGGTAAAGAAGTTGTACAAAGCTTCGGTTGGTTATCCTGATTGGAAAGTACTTAACAACCCGGATTACAAGCCTTGGCATTATCCGGAACAAACGATGTCGCACCGAATAAAACTAGAGGATGTAAGAATCGAATAATTATTTGTAATCCCAGAGACGGTTATTCTTACTCAATATATTAAGAATACGTTATTGTGCACGCGTACTTTTTCTCTGTCGTTTTACCAAACGAAAAGCCACGCGACTCAATTAATTAACTGAAAATTGCCCTCTCTATCTATCTATCTCATTCTCTCTGTCTCTCTTCTAGTGCGTAAAGTCAACGGCAGAGAAGAATCTTAAGAATAGTTACGTCGACGAATCGAACGTTAAGGAAGCTCGAAGTAAAAATCATGAATCTGGAAAAATGGATAGCGATTAACTTATCATTGCAATACAGTGTTAAACAAAACAAAACAAAACAAAACAAAAAAAACAAAATAATAAAGAGACATTTGTTATAAATTCGATTGTCAGATTGAGTATGACGGTGCGCGCTTAGCGGTTGCAAAGAGGCGCAGTATTTAGCTGAGGGTCTAACGCAGCGTCAGAGCTCTATTCGTTCGATGATATTTAATTATGAATAAATACGTTGTGTTAATAAATAATTAAATAACATTGTGCCGTTGTCAAGCTCGTTGTGGAATGGACAATGGCTAAGGGTCTTTCCTGAGAGAAACAACGTGGCGAGAAGGAAGGATAGATCGGATAGACAGGCCGACAACGGCAAAACCGAATAACCCCAATAACTGAGCACAGCTCGCGATATTTAAAGTACATTGTTTATAGAAAGAATCGCTACGTAGGTAGCCATGCCATCCGAAAGAGGAGTCCGAATCCATGGATACGTTGGTACATGCACATACACTGTACTGTTTGTATCGCCCAGTTGTGCGAATAACAAGTATTCATTCGTTGTATAGGTTAAATTATATGATGTTGAACAACGGAGTTTTATAGTATATGAAATCGGATAATACATACATATATATATATATATATTATATGAAAAGCGATTTTACACCAAAGATCAGTTGAGTTTAATAGGCTAGTCTTAATCCTAATAGGGAAGTTAGTTAAAAGGGGTGGGGCGGGGCGGGGGGGTGGTTTCACTAGTCCATTGTTATTTAAAATATTTAAGAAAATATAGCTCGTTACGAATCGTTAGCCCAGGTGGGGAGGCGCGTTCCCAAACGTTTCGTGATCGCTAAGAGTCAAGGCATATTATAAGCAGACATAGAATTAATTAATAATACACTTAATAATACAGTTCAAAGTTAGTTAATAATGTTAATCAAACTAATCAAATTGTATTCATATCAAATTTTTCTACTTAACCCGAGACTTTCTCTCCACTGCTTGTCTTGGATACCTGTGATTCCAACAACAACTTATTATTTTATAATCATTCCAATTACTACTACTACTACTACTACTACTACAAGACTGCAATTGTCATTGGCTTGAATCCCGATTGTTTAGTTGTACGCGATCGCTCGTGGTCCCGCCGCTTCCGAGTACAACTGGAAAAGCTTATACGCCGCCCGCATATTTCATATCCCATTCGCAATAGTCAATCGCTTTAAAAAAAAAAAAAAAAAAAAAAAAAAAAAAACGGCTCACAACATCGATATTACAGATTAATTAATCAGCACACGAGCATTACGCCAATTAATTCGCACATCTATTAGCACACAATAATTAATTAGCAATGCGAACCTTAAGCCATTACGTTGTAACTGTTGTACCAACAACCGCAACAACCGCAACAACTACCGCAACAACTACAACTACTGATAAGAAGAGGTACGCAAAAAAGATTTTTGTAAATCTTTTAAAGACATTAGAGCTCAAGGCTTTGATTGAGTCTTTGAAAGATTTTTCGAATTTTCCTCGACAATATTTGTACGTTCAAAAAAAAAAAAAAAAAAAAGAAAATGTTTTAACGCGCTCAACTTGGAATAACGGACTCTGCTTGATTGTTTAACGAATTAAATCCACGAGTAATACGTTTTTATTGTCCGACGGGTACAAAGTGTCAGTTGACGATACCGTATTAATTATAAATATATATACTAATTACGATCTTGACAAGTTATGCTACGTTATTGTTATCACCCAAGGACGTGTTTACTTACGCATTTTACAACATTATTGTATTAATATCGAGGCCTGAATACATTGAAATGAACTCCGACGAACGAACGAACGAACGAACGAACGAATGATATTTAAAGTCGGAAATGTCGGAAACGTTTATAAATGCCGATACTAGTTCATTATTATTACCCATTAAAGTGTCTTGGTGCTTATAATTTCAAAAAGAAAAAGAAAAAAAAAAGAACGAAGAGATAATAAATGTTGGTCGGCCTGACGACGTTCGTGAAAATATTGTAAAAATTGTAACTTGAAATTGTTACTTAACATTTAAGATAATTAAAGGGTTTCGAGGTTTCGAGGTTTCCATGATACACTGCTAAGGTTGATATTACATGTTGTTCGTGATACAAACGAGACTGCATAATATGTGCATAATAATATTTAAGTATATAAAGATTGTTCAAAAGTTCCCCCCCTCCATCGCCTCTCCATCGCCTCCATCACCTCCATCACACCGTTTAAGCAAATATCCGTAAAGTTACTCTTACTACTACTACCGCTACTACTGCTACTGCTACTGCTAGTGCCACTACTACCACTACTACCACCAGTACTGTAGCGGTAGCGGTAGTAGTAAGAGTAGCAGTAGGTATAAGACTTTTTCATCGTTAAACCATTTGCTAATCAAAGATTTTTTTTCCATTTATTCGATTCGACCGCTACAGGACTTTAATATTCGCTAATAATAAAGTATTCGATCGAGTACAAGTTTTTTTTTGTAATGACAATGCAATGATTTAGAACGTCGCGGGTATATATCGTCGGTACATTGCAAGGGCTTTAATTAAAAAGGAAATAAGAAAGCTATCGAAATAGATCGCCTGACGTATCCCGATATACTTTACTTACAACGTATAATATTTAATAATAATATAATAATAATAATAATAATCGAGTGAGTATTGCGTAGGGATTTCTTGGGAACGTTTTACGTTCGCGTTATCCTCGCGAAGTCTCCGCGCCGAGTGCACCCAGAGGTTGTATAACGTTTAAAGGACAAAACCTTTAAGCTCCTGTATCAAAATAACCCCAATAACGTTGTTTATAAATTTTCGAAATATTTTTCTGCTCACATATACGTATATGTATATTGCGGCGTGTCCCGAAGTTATAAGATTTTGAGCATTGTATCAAAGAGTTGAGCATTTTATGATTACAATAAAATATCACACGACATCGTAATTGTTCCGTTTTATTCCATTCAATTCCATTCCATTCCATTCATTCATAGTCAATTTCAACGGTCGGTCGGTCGGTCGAGCGATCGATCGATCGATGCATTCCCTCTTACGCAATTAACGTTAATCGGATTAACGTCAATTACCATCGTTGGGATAAATATTGTTAGGAAAAGAAGAAAAAGAAGAAAGAAAAGAAAAAAAATCCTTCTGTTGATTCAGTAATTTATCGTACCACGGTAAAAGTAAATCCTTATTTAACAGCTTCAACTTCTACTCTATGGCACATGATTCTCTCACAAATACAAACGCAATCCTGCACGACCACGGCTCGGTTATCTTGGAGGAAAAGAAAAATGTTGCTTGTCCTTAATCGGCCTGACAATTGCCTGAATTGTAAGAAATAATCTTTTTCGTCAATCGGATTCTAAATCAATGCGAGTTCGATAATGAGATAAGAATAATAAGGTAATTAATATGAACCGATGCGATATGCCACGTTTTTGAGGAATTACAAATACAAACTCATGCAATCGTTACATAAGTTAGACAAGTACGCGTTTCAACGTTTTATAAAAGAGAGTGGGTGGGGGGAGAGAGAGAGATATAGAGACGACTACCTTTCATTGGATACAAAGTGAGTACTCTTATTGGGATTTTAAAGGGCAAAAGTTCCGAGTCAATAATCCAAAAACCAGCGAATAAAGAATAAAAAAATTATGCCGATCGAAAGCATTGTTTGCGTTTTGTTTGCACGCAAGTACCGTTTATCATAGATAACATTGTATTTTTCTTTTTTTGCTCTCTCTCTATCTCTCTCTCTCTCTCTCTCAGTCTCTCCCTCAGTCTCTCTCTCGCACTATTTTGTTTGTTTTAGGCCGTAAGATAAGAGAGCAGCTTTGCAGAAGAAATGGTTGGGGCCCCGGCCTCGATATCGCACTCACTCCGGTGCTCGTAATCTTAATTAAATCGCAATCGATGATATTCACCCAGAGAAATTCGGAGTTTCGCTAATTATACTGCGGCGTCGAGGAATTAAGGGGTTATTGGGGCAACCGATCCCCCGGCTCCGGCTAACAATTACGGGGCTGGGCTGCTCCGTGATGCGAGGACGAGGATGGGGGACCGAAGCAACGGCGCTCCGGTTGCCCGTCTCTCCTCCCCCGCCCCCCCGTCCCCCAGTCCTCGGGGTATCCGATCGAGGGATGGTTAAGGGGGTAAAGAAAAAAACGAAACCCCCGTGCTCGTGCCCGTCTCGCTCGGAAAAAAAGGATACCAAGTGATTGGAGTCTGCGTCGATCCGAGGGGCCAAGACTCCTTGGCGCGATCCTCTCCCTCTCCCCCGCCCCCGCCACCGCCGATGCAGCGCCTCGGTCGCTCAACGGACCCCTCTACGGGTACTGCTCCTACCGCTCCTCCTGGAAAATATAACGGAGACAAAAACAAAAATCACCAGAGCCTAGTTCGCGCCTATCTCTCTCTCTCTCTCTCTCTCTATCTCTCTCTATCTCTCTATCTCTATCTCTCTCTCTGCGTATGTATCTCTAAGGAGTTAGGAGCGTCGTACTAACGACGTCGGGAGCGCGAGGGAGGACAAGGAGCTCCGATGCCTCGACTCGGTGCTTCCAACGTTCACATTTGACATTTGAGACCGAGGACTCTGGCGTGCGCAGCGGGGAACGTGAACATGTCCGGAGGATCGGTGAACGCCGGCCTTACCGAACACCAACATCTCCGCTCAGCCGGGATACCTAATGGAATGGACATTATTCGGGTTCGTGTAATAATCGTACCTTCTTTTTTCTTTTTCTTTTTTTCTTTTCTTTTTACTTTTACTCTAACTTCGTGGCCAATGACGACGTGCGACGTCCGGAGCACATTCCGAAAGCTATTTCTTTTATTTGTTGCTGTCGTTGTTGTTGTCGTCGTTGTTGTTGTGGTTGTTGTTGTTATAATGCGATATTGTCGTACGATATCCGGTCAGGGCGCGGAGGATCCTCAAGTCGAAGCGGACGAGCAGTCGGAGAGTGGAGAGAACCCGGAGACCAGTGACGTCCCAGCCAAGGGATAATAGACAGCTAAGGAAAGAACGGCTAATGTGCGCCGTCGTCGACTGCCTCATCTCGTCGATCATAATCGGGCCCATGGTTATCGCCCATTGGAGAGGCATTTGGCTCCTCATGGACTTTCACGAGAACATGTATCATTTATCATCACTTTGATTTAACCCCAATAACCCGACACAACTTATTTTACAAATATTTCATTGTTTACGTATATGCGTATGCATATATATATATGTATATGCATATGTATATATGTATATATGTATAAAGGAAAATCATAAGGGATTCGAGAGATTGGGTGTTATATTGGGCACGGCCTGTCCAATCCAACGTTAAATGTAAATTAAATTCAACTTTAGCAAAATCATTCGCCGCGTGTAAAGTTATGGAGTCTCCGCCGCGAGTAGCGAAGATCACTCTCCTCGAGAGGATATCGTAAAGAGCCTTGAAAATACGAGGTAAGAAGGAGGCCAGGTAAATAGAGTAAATTAGCGATGGCGATGACGATTGTTGGCGAGGTGTTGCTTCTCGGGCTCGGTGCGCTCAGCCCAACTACTACGTCGGCTAAATTACCGGTGTGTCCTCACCCACCCCCAACCACCTCCAATAACTCCCCAATAACCCCCAATAACGCCCCAATAACGCCCCCTCCCCCACCATATCTCCCGTGCAGATTCGGCGGTTGGGTCTGCCTCGGTCTGGGGATCTCGTTGCACCTGCTCTTCGCCGTGCTGAAGGAGTCGCTGCACAAGGCCCTCGCCGAGGACACCGAGGCGTCGAGAAGGGGCTGGGTGCCGCGGCGACTCGCCTCCCGGCTACTGCGCACCGCTTACGTCTACGTGTTCAGCCTCGCCTGCAACTGCCATTGGCGCGGCGCCTGGATCGTCCTCAACGACGGCTTCGGGCTGCAGGCCGGGTAAGCAGGCAGAGAGCTAGCCGCTCGTCGGTTAATTCGGCTACGACATGACAATGGAAATAAATGGATCAATTAGATATGGATGGCTTATCGACCGGCTCGTGCCGCCATTCCCCGCCTTTGATCGGTGACGAGCCATTGCCATGACGTACGAAACGCGCCTGGCTCTCCTCCTACTCCTACTCCTCCTTCCCCCCAATAACCCCACGATCCCCAATAACGAAGCATTCAACGGAAGCTTTCGTCCTCTTACGTTTACGTGGTTGTTGCAGAGTAATCGTCTGCTTCACGAGCGCCGTCCTCGGGGACTTGGTGGCCCTGCGCTCTGTCAGGAACCTCCTGGCGCCGCCCTTTTTCATTTCCCTGGACAGCCCGAAATTTGTCTTTCTCTTCCCCACTAGATACAGGACGGTCAGTATAACGCGCGCACTCTCTCTCTCTCTCTCTCTCTCTACCTCTCTCTGGCTTGCAGATATTGTCGTTATATTTTTTATCTACTCGTATCGTTATCAGCATCGATTTCTTTTTCCTTTCTTTCTTTCTTTTTTCTTTTTGTTAATCGTTGCGATTGCAACGACGAGAGGAAGGGCCGACGCGAGCGGCGCAGTCACTCACTTCGGAGTGCCGTAGGTGTGCGAAAGGCGGTTATTGGGCCCGAGGGGATCCTTCGGCTGGCCCCGGATCCCAGTCCTATCACGAGCGACCTCTTTAATTAATTACTTGAATCCCATTGGCAGCCCGAGCCCTTGACACTTGACCCCGCCGTCACTGCGAGGACGCGATTCGGAGAAGGGGGGTTTTTAATTCTTTTTTAATTAAAAAAATAGCTCGAGTCTAATAACAATGGATCCAATGAACGGGGGGATATTTTTTATTGGCTCGGTATTCAAACTATTCCTCTATGCCGGCAAATGCGGATCAAGAGATATTCGGCTTTTCTTATTATTAATAATCTCCCGGGGGGGGGAGGGGAGGGGGGATTCCGAATACTCTTGGGCCGGAAAAATCTCCGTCTACGAAGATCCAAATTATTAAGGAAATCATTTTAATGTCAATTGATACGCGTAGAGATTAATGGATCTCGGCCGTACCGGCCCTCCCTAATCGAGGCCGTTAATCCCAGTTAACTCCTTGAGCCCTGATGGGTCGGCCAACTCCCCAATAATAATTAATAATTAATAATAATAATAATAATAATAATAATGATTATTATTGTAAGTATTTATTATTGAGAATGGAAGTTGTAAACGAACAAATCGAGTTGATTTCTGCACGTAGCAGAACGGAGACTGAGGACGAAGACGAGAGCGAGAGTGCGAGTGAGAGTGAGAGTGATAATGATAATGATAATGATAATGATGATGTGAACAGAGGAGTAGATAATGTAAAGGAGCGAAGGAGTATTTGAGATTCCCCGTCGATCCCCGTCGATCGTTTCCTGAGCTCGAGGAAAAAGCTTCTGGCCGGCAGAAGTGGGGGGGGGGAGAAGCCGTCGGCGGAGATCTACGAGAGAAAGAGCTAAAGTGCGCGCGTAAGTCATCCAGTTGGCGCGAGCGTTGATTACGTTGCCGATAATAAAATCCGTGTCTTTACTTGGCGTAATGTCGCGACAACTTGCTGATTACCGTCGTCTTCGTCTTCGTCGTCGTCGTCGTCGTCGTCGCCCCCGCCACCGCCACCGCCACCGCCACCGACGACGACGACGATAAGGCCAAGAGCATCGGCGGCGATTCCCCTTATTCCCCCTTATAAAACGCGTCTCCTCCTTCATCCATCTTGCGTCCTTCAGCTGCGTTTGGTCCAGGTTTAGTCCGTTCCGCGATCTAGACTCCGCGTCCCGGTGGTCCCGTTCTATTTCTGATTTAAGTCGTGAGAGCCGGTGCCCCATGAGACGTAGGGTAAAATGTTTAGCGATTCCGTTGAGCCGATGTGGGGAGGGGAATCGAGGGGAGAGGTTGTGAGCATTGAGTCGTATCGTATACACACAACGGGACACGTGAAACTGGAAGGAAGCGTTGCGGAGGCGTGAATAATTAATTAATTGGCTCGGCCTGTCCCTCCCGTCCGTCCGTGGATCGAAGTGTCGCGTGGCTTCGTTGGCGGTGGCCGGGGGGGAGGTGGCGAGGGTCGCGTGTCCGAAGCCTCCGAAATCCGTGGAGGACTTGGAGCGAGTGGCCGAGCACGATGATTGATCGACGGGGCAGGCCCGCTCCGCTCCTTCCGCTCGCCCGTGCTCCAACGGACTTCCTGATCGCGCCGTCCTCTTCACCGCGGACGATAAGCCAATGAATGATTGAAGCGGCGCCGCGGTCCGGACGGTCCGACGGTCAGACGGTCAGACGATCAGGCCAAACGAGGTGAGAAAATTGGCCTGAAACCGAAGCTAGATTGGCGAACAAAGGGGATGTCGATTAGCCTGGCCGGCGGACGTAAGGTCGGCGGTGGAGGGTGAAGGGTGGAGGAGGGGGGGGAGGTGGCGAGGGAGAGGGCGAGGACGAGGACGGTTCGCGGAGGGAACGCCACTCATCCAGAGAGAGAGAGAACGGCGATGAAGGTCGCGCGGGGAAAAGAAAACCGACACCTTGTGCGTTACTTTGCTTTCGGGCAATTGTTCCGTCCCGGGCACCGACGGGCCTCGTCCTTCAGAGAGCCGAGAGGAATCTTCGCCTCGGGCGTCGAATTGACCGTGTCAAAAGGATCGAGCCCCGGCAATAGCTTAATGCGCCCAAGCTCAAATGAAGCTTTAGCCTTCGACGGTCTGTCTGTCTGTCTTTATAGCTTTCTCTCTCTCTCTCTCTCACTCACGCTCCCTCACTCACGCTCCCTCCCTCCCTCTCTATCTATCTCTCTCATTGCTTTGTGTACGTGTAAAATGTGGGTCAGTAGTAGCAAACAGTAGTGCTCGCGGCCCGACTTACACGCCGTGAGTATTTCATAATAACCGTACGAGTTTAATGATCATTGGGACTCTCGTTCTCTAAAATCCTCTGAGCTTTCGAGTCCGGTCCTCTCTACCCTCACCCCCCGCCCCCGCGATCCCAACAAACCTTTAACTAAACGTAACCGGGGACAAGCTTTAACGCTAATTGCAGGAACGAGCAACGAGCAATGAGTATTTACTTGTCGAGGCTACGGTCGAGGCTACGATCGAGGCTACGATCGAGGCTACGATCGAGACGATCGAGACGATCGAGGAGCGAACATCCAAAGACAGCATATAAAGACATCAGTTGCAATAGCTTCAAAGAGACATTTACAAACAATTGCTTGTGCATGGGGAGGCTCACCTGGGAACCGAAGATCCGCTAATATAATTACTTCATAACGAATCCTCCCTCCATTCGATATCCCCATTCAAAAGAGAGGGGCGAGAGAGAGGGGGGGAGAGAGAGAGAGAAAATTGGGGATTGATTTGAAAAGTCAATTCTTTCTCTCGTCAAGCTCGCTCCTCCGTACTCGTTATCGTTCTATTAAATAGCGGAAGAGAAGTAATGATAAGGATAAGGATAAGAAGATGAGGACGACGACGACCACCACGACGACGACGACGACGACGACGACGAGGGTGGAAATTCCTTTTAAATACAATGGCGCCGTTCGTTTATCTATAGCCTTTCGGCAATACGATAAGACGAAAAGGGCGGAGTTGTGCCGGTCTCCGAGACATTACAAGAGATGTAGTAGGGAGTCCCGGATGGACCGCCCGGGCGGATGAGTCGGCGATACGGCGAAACGTTCCGAGCCTCCCGGTCCCTTTTCTACGTAGTCGGCCACCCTTCGCAGCCTCCGTCGGATCGGCATTCATTACCAATGTCTCCCTCGGAATAACTCTTATTCTACTCTTATTGCAATATAATACACGGATTATAAACGACGTAAGCGCGCAATTGGTACTGATTTCCACCGCCATTACGTATATACGCGGTCCTCCTTTACGTCCCCCCCCCCCCCCCCCTAAAAAAAGGACATGCACGCGCAAGTATCCCTCGTTCAGGCGATTTAAGCCGCTCTTGTGGATCGCGCAGAGTCAAGCTCGATAATAACGTTCCTCCGAGTCGGAAAGCTCCTTGCCCCCCCCCCCACCCACCCCCCGCTACTTTCGTCCTACGATCCGAATTGGGTTGATTCGCCGAAGCCTAAATCAGGTATATATACCCTGGCATTTTAAGTGGTCCTCGCGGGTATCGTGGATCTATCGTTTAGCCGGGCAATCGAAGGGATCGAAGGGATCGATGGGATCGATGGGATCGCTAACGAGGCGCTAACTATGAATCTAGGAGTCGAGCTTCGTTTTAGCGGTACAGCTTAACTTGAGCAGCCTCGCAAATAACTGCACGGGCCTTGAGATTCTCCTAGACCCCATTAGGCCTTAATCTTGACACGTCTTTTCATCCGTCGCTCTGTCTCACTCTGCCCCGGATCTCGGCAGCACCTACCGACCTGTAACAATCCAATCTGAGCAGAGGCTGCAGTACAGTTAAGCCCCGCGACGCTTATTAGACGCTCGTCGCATTAGCTCTCGGGCTCGGGAGCCACGTCTCCGCACATCTCTCTCTCTCTCTCTCTCTCTCTCTCTCTCTCTCTCTCTCTCTATCTCTACGTGTTATTGCTGTGTACGGATGCGCGATATCCTCCTCCGTGCCTTCGGCGCCTCTTGCCCGTCCATCCCCGGCCGTGGACGATGCCGGTGCCGCTCTCCCCCCTACCCCCACCCCCCGACCCCCGACCCCTTTGGCCGGCTGCGGGCCCCGCGTGCGTTACGCGGCTCCCGATCCGAGCGCTGAGCGGAGGGGCCGGGGGGCAAGGCGCGCGCCGTCATCGTCTCGCCTAGAGGGGTCTCGGGTGGGAGGCAGGGAATCATCGAGGTAGCGAGGGAGATGGGCAGGCGGGTGGATAGGAGGGATAGGAGGGACGGAGGTCCGGAGTCACGTCGAGCACCGCACCGCACCGCACCGCACCGCACCGCACCGCGTCGTACCGAGAGGGAGCGAGAGGGAGCGAGAGGGAGCGAGAGGGAGCCCGATGATGATGCTCTACTACAATGCCTCGGGCTCAGATAGTGAGATGGTGTTGGTCCGCGCTCAACAGTTGATAAAAGATAGCGGTGCCCGAAGGCTCGCAGTGTCTCGTCCGCTGCTCGAGCGATCGCGCGGCTCAGCAGGAGTCAGCATTCGGGTGACCGATCGTCGCGCCGGGACATATAGAGTATATAGAGAAGAGAATGGCCCCCGTTGCCGGGATCAGTACCCCGGAATCCGGGATCCGAGCGAGAGTCGCTGCCCAGTGCCGCGTCTAGGCTATCTCGGCGCCGAGGAGAAAGGGGGCGGGGGTCAGGCAGACCAGCTCGAGGATGTCCAACGATGGGCTGCGTCACTGAGAGTCGCCAGTCCGCCTCTCATCCTAATCAGCATCACCAGCACCAGCAGCAGCAGCAGCACACGAACAGCAGCAGCAACACGAGCACCAGCACCAGCACCAGCAACACGAGCAGCAGCAGCAGCGTCGAGAAGGAGAAGCAGGGAAGCGCTCGAGCACGGAGAGTCCAGAAGCCGAGTGCTGGAGAATGGTCGAGCTGCACGCGAGCGCCGGGGCTCCCCTCGAGACGCACCGACGCGTAAGCTCGAGCTCGCGGATCCGCTACAGGCTTCTCACAGTCCTCGACGCCGTGTTCTCGGCTACGATAGCCGGGCCAGCGGTCGTCGGCTACTGGCGCGGCACCTGGGGCCTCAGCGGCTTCTACATTTACCCGGACGACGCGGAGCTCAGCAGCCTCACGTCCATCCTCATTGGGTTCTGCGGCCTCTTCAGCTTCAACCTCGCGCAGCACGTGCTCGACGAGTGGCTCCGCCCTGACAGGAACCGGCTCCTCTTCTACCTAGGCTCGCGCCTCTACACCGCCGTCTTCGGCTTCTGCTGCGTAAATGCCTGGCGGGGCGCCTGGCAGGCCCTCGACCTCTACACCGAGCACACCTTCAAGACCGTCTTCACGACTACCTGCGTCAGCCTACTCGCCCTGGCCGTCATGAGGACCCTGCGCAATATCTCGGCGCCCCCCTTCGCCATCAGCCTCGACGCGTTCGCCGGCTACTTCGAGGTCCCTACCCTCTTCCGGGTGAACGTAAGTCACGAGTGAGACGGATCGTCGTGCCCTTGGAGGCCCGACCGCAGCCACGTGACGCTCTCCCTGCCTGCACCGTCATCGCGAACCCACGCCCTCGTCCCCCGATAACTCCCCCCCCCCCCCCCCAATAACCCCGAATTATGGGACTGCGGATGGTAATGCGATTGGGGCCACGATCCAAGGACGCCCCAATGTTCCCGGACTATGTGTCCAGAATAACGTTTAAAAAAAAAAAAATCCTTATCGGCGCGCACGCATTTAACGCTCGGTGATCTATCGGCACTGGAAATCTTGATTCCGTGGCATTAAAGCGCCAATGAACCTAGACGATCTTTGGATCAAGAAAATACCATTGTTTATCTATTACGCGTGTGTGCGTCAATATGGAAAGCCTTATCCGGCCAATCTCCTGCCGATTTCAATTTATTCCAACTAAGCGCGGCCAATCGCGTCGCCGATCGCTGATTGATCGATTGATTTCGCTCGACTCTTTCGCCGATCGATCGTCACCATTATTCTCATTATTATTATTATTATTATTATTATTATAACCCTTACCGTATTACTCTTTCTATTACTGTCATTAACAGTCGTTGCTGTCGTTCATGTCGTTGTTGCTGTCGTTCATGTCGTTGTTGTCGTTGTTGTCGTTGTTGTCGTTGTTGTCGTTGTTGTCGTTATTACTATTATTGTAAATCGTTATCGTGATTATCGTGGTCGTCGTTGTCATTAAAAAATATCGATCGCTTTGCACTCTTCTCTGATAAAGATTAGGAGGCTTTGATGACGGACGGACTCGCCGTCCCTTCCATCCCGGGTACTCGCCACCACCCCCTCCCCCCCCACGAGAAGATGATTCGCTGATGAGAATGAGATTTCGTTGAAAAAAAAAATAAAAGATAGATGCATTATGCTTGAAATGTACTTGACACACTTGTTCTGGCTCATATACCCAAATGAAAACATTTCAATTCGTTTGGATAATTTGATTCATAAAGTGCAATTTCCGGTGCTCCTCCTCGGCCACGTACTATTTTTAAATTCCACAACAATCAAAGATATAAGACGACGGAGCTGTAGAGGACGGATGGACCGACGATCGGAGGTACGCCCGTGACACCGCACCGCGCCAACAACACTCCAAGACGATTCTCCTCCACCTCCTCCTCCTACTCGTACTCCCCCTCCTCCTCCTTGTACTCCTCCTACTCCTACTCCTCCTCCACGGCAGAGCGATCTCCGCGGCTGGCGGTAAAGACGACGCGGTGCGGAGGGTGGGTGCGCGTGTACCCTACCTGGACGACACCCGCCGAGCCGCGGAAGAGCTTCCTTCCATTGGATTCGGACGGCAAGGGACGGCGGCGAGTCTGGCGAATGCCCGAGCGCTAAGACGCAGTTGCGCGCAGAGGTTTTAGCGCTCGTAAGCCCGGCTCCGTGCGGTCAGTGTGCTCGTAAGCTCGGTTTCCGGTCGACTTGTACGCGATCGACGACCAGAGAGAGAAGCGCTCACGGGCTTCCACGCGCTCGTGATGTCCTACGCTCCCCCCCCTGCCATACCCCACTACCCCACTACCCCACCCTCCCCCTCTACCCTACCCTACGCCCCCTCTACCCTCTACCCTCTACCCCACCCCACCCCACCCTGTGGCGCGTACGGCGTTGTCTTGTTGCGCTTGGGGCAAGGCACGTGTCTCTCCGGAGCTTAAAAATTGTCGTTGCAATCACTCGAGTCCGTTCGTTTTTCTTTACGGCCCTTCGCGCATCGTCCCTCCCTCTTACCTATTCCGTCTTAATGTTCTTTCTTCTTTCCCTCCAATATTCCATTCCGTTACCTAAAGTCGGGTTGCATCTGCCGACCGAATCCGTCGAACCGAATTAACCCCAAAAATTGCTTGTGTTCAGCAAAGTAAAGTATCGAGATTCAAAGAAAGATATAAAAAAGAAAAAAAAATAATAAAAAAAACCTCAATACCAATATAAAAAAATAATTTATTTGCACAATGCTCTTTTAACGTAGCGGCACGGGGGACCTTAAGGGGGACTGACTTTAAATGCACTCTAAACAAAGCAAAGTGTACGATGGGTTAAGGGCGGATGAGTTAGAGGTGGTGGGGTGGGGGTGGGCGTAGGTTTGACAAGGTGCGAATAACTGTTATGATGGCCCCTGACGGGGGCTCATTGCCATTACTTTGGATTTCAGAACACGAGGGACTGGTCGCTGTACATTCTCGACTGCGCGTTCAGCGTCGGCGTCATCGGGACTCTCGTCGTCTTCGTCTGGAGGGGAGCCTGGGTACTCTTCGACCTCTACCTCTTCCCGGAAAACCGCGAGCACTCGGCCATTGGCTCACTCGTAAGTCAAGTTTTTTATATCCCGAGCCCCCGCCAACCCTCCCCCCCATAATTAAGCGCAAATATTTGTCGTTTCTATGACCGCACGGCGACTAATGCGTTCGCGTGAGCCTCGAGATAACGGAAGGGCAAGCACTCGGGCCTCCCTCATTTATTGTTATTCGTCGTAAATTAAAGGTGGGGGAAAAAGTCGATGAGTTGCCCGAAGGGAATCTTGGCGACTTTGCAAAGTCTCGGGGTGACCTCCCAGGGTGATAACCCCAATCTCCACGGAATCTCCCCGTGCCATTTCATTAATATCAAGCTATTCGTTAACTATTTATTCATAACTCTATCTATCTATTTTATTTATTTATATATATGTATATGTATGTATATATGTAAATCGAGCCAATCGTTGTAAATTACCGCTGGAATCGGCGACTCTTGTCCCCGTCGGTATAAAATCATATCATTCGGCATTAATTACAAAATCATTAATGGCAACAGGAGTCGGGCACAACGTACCTGATGAAACAGATATAATACGATTAATACGATTGCAAACGACATTGCAAACGACATTGCAAACGACTTCTCTCGTCCCGTGAAAAATCAAGAAAACATACTACCGCGCCTACCGTCTTTCTTCTACGTTCTACGTTTTGCTTTCGTGTCGCACGAGTGATTTGATTATAAGTAGCCGAGTGTATTACAACTAACAATAATGAATTCGATAATGTAACGACGAATGCGGGAATCTCAATTTTCTGCATTACTCTCTCTCTCTCTCTCTCTCTCTATATATATATATATGATTGCATTGACGCGTTTGAGCGAATATTCTCTTACCCCTTGACTTGGTGATAGTGATTAATTTGGGGGGGGGGGGGAATAAGTTCACATTCGTCCGTTTAATGAAAGTAAATGTGTAATTAATTGCGCGCGGAATATGGAATAGGACGTACATAACTCGTACATAAGCGGCCGAATACCTCTTTTTGCTTTCGTAATTGAAGTGCAGCCGGAGAATATGGTTAAAGCTATTGCGCCGAGCGAAAATTCGAATGTGGACTTACGGTACGCGTGGATTGATGTACCATGTACGCAACGTTATGCTTAAGTAGAGGATACCGGGATGATACCGGGCGCTCCTCCGTTTCCCTAGGCTCCTTATTCTTCCTTATTCTCCCCCCCACCCCATCCCCCACTTCGGCACCATTATCACTACTGTTGTTATTGGGGTTATTGTATCATTGCCGTTGTTATTGGGGTTGGGGTTATTGGGGTTATTGGGGTTGAATAAGTAAATAAATGAAAATTAAGGAAAGGAAGGGGTTTTCGTGACTAAATGGCCTGCTATTTGCCCGTTAAAGCGTAAAAGATAACGTAATGAAGATGAGAACGATATAAGTGGGAGTGACCCGATTAAATGATGATTCGAAGGCACCGTTCGAGGCATCGAGTGAGCGTATCTCATGAAATTTGAAAACGGAAGAATTCAAAGGCTCGGAGACGCGCTCCTGCTTACCTTCCGGACGACGTATTTATTATAATGAGCCATCAGGTTCGCCATGAATAATTGCCATAGCGCGTTACCCGCGGAGCGAACGACCGGCAATGTCGCGTACGAGGCCGTCGATTGGCCAACTCCAAGCTCGTCTGGGGGGGTGGGGGGAGGTTGATTGGCGGGAGGGCAGGGTAGGCGGAGGCGTAGGCGGAGGAGGGGTAAACGAGAGAAGCGCGAGGGCTCGGCGTCGGCCCGCCCAATCCTGGATCGCTGATCCTGTCCAATCGACGCGGCCCTCGTCCACCCTCGTCCACCCTCGTCCACCCTCGTCCACCCTCGTCCTCGTCCAGCCTCGTCGCGTAATTAAGTAACGGGGGTCAGATCGGGATTGGTGGCCGAGGACCTCTGCGCGGCCTTCCGCTCGGCCTTGATGAGCCACTGAGCGATAACGTTGGGGGGTTGGTGGGGTTATTGGGGTTATTGGGGTACGTATGGAGGGCGGACCGTATCTCCCAGCGTAGAGGATCGTAATTTACGCGTAATATACGAGCGGCAACGGGTGCACGGAGGTAGACAGGGGACAAAGTGACGTCTGGCCGCGCGGCGCCGGCGTTCCTCCGACGATTCCGTGACGTGGATTCGCTCCGACCCCGTCCGTCGTTTTAACGAATTTCTGTTTGGAAGCCAGACGAGATCGTTACCGAGCGGTCGCCCAACGATCACGCGCATCACAATAACTTGTAATATTAACAGCTGATTTATGGATAAGCTTTCGCTCACCTGAGCAAACACGCTTATTTCCCTGGTGATAAAGGTAAGGAGGTCCACCCCTCACCCCCACCCCCCGCCGCCGCCTTGCTTCCCCACGGGGCCGAACGAGACAAGACGAAAACGGCCAGTGATCGTCGGCAAACCCCTCCGGGACGAATCTACAACGACAACAACAATAAGTTCAATAAATAAATTAAATAAATAAATTAAATAAATAAAAAGAAAAAAATATCCCCTCGTCGGGAATACGCGAATGGAGGCGAAGGGCTCGGTTCGCGGGAGTATGCCGCAGGTGGACATGGCTGTTCGGCAAACCGGAAGGATAAGCCGAGGTAATCTACCCCCCCCCCCGCCTCTCCAAAAGCGCTTATAAATTACTCGGTTGTTTAGCTTAGCCGAAGGTAAACGTTAAAGTGCCAAAGCCAGTGGTTCTCAGCCACTCCGGTACTTGGGCTCCTTACGCGTAACCGTTATCAGCGACTACGACGACGACGACGACGACGACGACGACGACGACGACGACAAAGACAAAGACAAAGATAAACAACGGTATGATTTTTAGGTCATCGCGAGCTGAGAGTCGCGTGCTTTGCTCGAAAGCCAATAATCGTATTTGTATAGCCGATCGACGGAGATTCAAACCCTCGCGGTTTTAAAATCTAATTATCCCGGCCAGTCCAATACTGATACGTTTATTCCACGACCACGACGACGACGACGACGACGACGACGACGACGACGACGACGATGTTTTTTTTTTATACGGATCTCGTGCGAGATAAGATGAGATCAGTCGTTGTAAAAGTCTGGTATTTGTCATTGATATTCCTTAGCCGTCTTATCGTCGCGCACTGGCTATTAATAAAATTTTACCTCCGTACGGTGGCGCCGGCATTTGCATGTATCTCTTGTTTACCCCGGCGCCGACCGCGTCTCCTGAGTCACGGTATCCATCCATCCATCAAGTGCCGTCTGCCTGATCCTTGCGAGCAATCGCCGTGTCCGCGTAATCGATCACCGCCGATCGATCGCGTGGAGGAGCCGTCGAGGATCGGGATGGGGCCGTTGGACGCCGGGTCGTTGCATTCCCCCCGCACCCTACGTAAGCCCCCCTCCACCCCCCGGGGGGGCAGTAAGAGCGAGCAAAGGTTGTAATAATGCGAGGACCGAGCAGATCCTCGGCTACGCCATCGTCGCCGTCACGTTCTGCATGCAGCCCCCGATGCGGTACGCGTGCTCCCGCGTGACCGGGTTGGCGCGGCTCCTCGCGGCCGACAGCTTCCTGCTGCTGAGCTTCGTCGGGACGGTGAACGTCTGGCGCGGCATCTGGAACGTCCTCGATCTCTGGCTACTGCCCGAGGACCCGAGGCTCTCCTGCTGGATCACCCACCTCGGCTGCTTCTTCTTCCTCGTGCTGCTCAACTGCAGCAACTCGGTGCTCGTGCGCGGCGTCTACATCGACGCCGAGGAGCAGGAGGCCGGCAAGTGCGTCGTATTTCCCTGTCACTACCTCCGCTTCTTCTACAAGGTGAGCCAGCCACTGTTTCATAAATCCATCTCCACTTGTCCTGCTGTCCTTGTGCTCCGACCAAAGCCTCGTCCTCGTCCTCCTCCACGTCCTCCTCCTCCACCTCGTCCTGCTCCACCTCGGAGTAAGGACGGTTATTGGGCGTGGGCTGACCTCGTCGTTAGTCGACAAGTCTAGGTTTCACGTTGCGTAAGCCAATTTGAGCGCCGCTGGCCGGTTACAGGTGGAGAAGGAGAAGAAGGAGACGCGACGACGGAACGTAATCGCCGGCCCGAGGGACCTGGGGATGCGAGCCGAGCCGAGCAACTCCAAGGAGGCTGAGAGCAGCGCCCTCTTCGGGCCGGGCATACTACAGCCGGAGAACCCCGAGAGTCTCGTCTGAACTGCCTGCCCAGGTAACCGCACCGAGACCGCCTGGGACCGACAGCCGCTCTCGAGTCCAGCGCTGGACCCCGGCCCTGTATCCATCCACCCCTCCGCCCTCTCAGCTCTCTCTCTCTCTCCCATCTCCCATCTCCCATCTCCCATCACCCATCACCCATCGCTCTTGCGCCTGTATGAATGTGGGCAGAGCGCCGCGTAACCTAGGTCGTGTTCGACGGAACCACCGGTTGGCGATTCCATCCTCTCCCACCCCACCCACCCCACCCCGCCCCGTCCTCGTTCCAGCGCTCGAGCTTCAAGAGGGTGCGGATCTAAAAGCGCCCGGGGCGCACCGCCCGATCGTTAATAACAATGATTAAGGCAAACGTGCTTCCGCTGGACTTTTCAGGATGCTCAGGATATAGCCTGCAGGGACGTAAGCCGCGATGTACGATAGACGGGGGCTGTTAGAGCTCTTAATAACCCCAATGACCCCAATGACCCCAATGACCCCAATGACCCCAACGACCCCCAAGTCTCCGGGGCCTCATCGTTACTGTCCAATCATCGGCCCGAACGACCGGTACGCGTTGTGCCGATTTTAACCCCCTTCCTTCCCATCCCTCCTCCCTCCTCCCCTCCCATCCTGTTAGGTCTACTTGCCCTAGGAGGCTCTACGCTCCCGCTTCTTAGTCAAATGCCAATAAGCCGTGCTGCATGTATTTACCCATGTATTTTTTACGTATAAGCACGTAGACGTTGATCGCGGGGAAGTTTCAATGTAAAAAGCACTTCGCGAAGGGCTGTGAGCACAAGAACTATACATAGACGATGGCAGTTCTTTTTTTTCTTTCTTTTTCTTCTTTTTTTCTGTAATCAGAGACGGAAAATGCGGAAGCGCTAGGACGTACGAAATTAAATACAATTAGATGTAGTTGTTTGGTTATTAGCGAGGGCTGAAATTCTCCAAAGTGGAAGGGTCGCTTACACTGAATTATTATTATTTTTTTTTTTTTTTTTTTTTTCCCCCTATACAAATATAATAGAAGAATTGGGTATTGTAGAAGAGTCCTTGAGATTAGAAAATTCATTATTTATAAAAGAGATCTAGGCGATCCGACTACCACTAATTTCTAATGTATATATATAACACCTAAACATCCTAAATACGTTGCTGTCGTTGCTGTCGTCGTGTCGTCGTTGCTGTTGTTGTTGTTGTTGTCATTATTATTACAAGTAGTGTTTGACTAAGTCGATAAAAGCTTCGTTCGTACGTATTGTGGTATTATTAATATACATACGTACGTACGTACATACGTACATATATATACGTACGTACATATACGTATATGTATATAGATGTAGACGCGATAAGTTTTGCGTCGTTTGGACGCGCGATAAGGAAGAAAATAGAATTTCAATATAACGTATTGGCTATTCTTAAGTATTAAAATTACTATTAAAAGTCATTGTTGAGCCAAATGATCGAGCAGCTAAATAATGTCAAGCGGCGCGTTCCGACGTTCACAAGCATGTACCCCGCAATTATTATTATTAATTATTATTATGAATTAATTATTATTATTAATTGTTATTATTAATTATGAATTAATTATTATTAATTACGAATTAATTGTTATTATTAATTGTTATTGTTATTGTTGTAATTGTAAGAAATGTTTCGTTCGGATGTACGAGCTTCCGACCATTGTATTGTATCAGCCTGGCGTATGTATAATGTATATAATATGTGAAGAGTAAACGAATTATTACCGATAAAACTGTGTGGATTAATGACATTTCTTTGCAGCTCTCAATACTACCGTATATCCTATTAATGCGAATACCAGGCGTGCCGTTCTTCACGAACACGGAAAGCAGACGTGCCTTAAGAATATTTGGGATGCGTGCTTTTACGCGTGTGCATTGATTAATTATGTAATTGAAAGGGGCGGAGGGGAGGGGGGGCGTAAGCCGCAGAGCTAGTCCTCGCGCAGGCTTTTCTAATAGCGTTTCTAATAGCGTGAGGCTCGCTATGGGGGGGTAGGGTAGGTCAGGGTAGGTCAGGGTAGGTCAGGGCATGGCATGGTCCGCCCCCTCTCCCCCCCACGAAGGGAGGGGCTACAATCTGCGCTCGGGACGCGAGGGGATTTTCAATTTTTTCCGATTTCCCGCTACGTTGTTTGAATCGACAGGCGCCTGGCCGCGGGCCAATTACTTTTACTCGACGTACGTGTATTCGTCGTGGCTCGCATCCGTATAGACAACGGGGAAGAAGAAGAAGAAGAAGGACATTACGTTTCTTTCGATCGGTGGCCCGATCGCCCTATCGCCTATCTATCCCTCTTGCAGCATTCTCTCTCCCGACTCTTTAGAACAATGGGAGAAGAATGGCTCCAGAGGCCCCGAGGCCCCGAGGATGACGCCACTGCTGCTGCTGCTGCTGCTTCTGATGACAATGATGATGACGATGATGACGATGCTCTTGCTTGGGTCTTGCAGCCCCCGATTACGCGTTAATTCAAGGTCGATCCAACTGGAAGTCGGATCGACGAGGGTCTCCGAGGTCAATGGGGATCCCAGGGGAACCGCGGGGGACAGAAGCGGATGGGTGGCCACCGGGGGGTTATTGGGGTTATTGGGGAGGGGGGAGGATGAGGATGAGGGCTCGAGAGCAAGAGCAAGAGCAAGAGCAAGAGCAAGAGCAAGAGCAAGAGCAAGAGAAGAATCGGGGGCATTAAGTGTGTCGGCTCGCGCCGTGACGTCCGAACCCTGACACAAGCCGAGCACAATGGGACCTTGGATTTCTAACAATTATAATGCGGCCACTACCTCGACCATCCAATGGGGGCGAGTCTCTCTCTCTCTCTCTCTCTCTCTCTCTGTCGGAACCTCGGCCCTACGCGATAGTTACGCGGTTCCGCTTTTCTCCACTCGTCCTCCAGCCAGCGCGGGAGCCCGGCTCCGGTCCGATCGTTAAGCAGCCCCTCTCCGAGGAAGGCCTCCTCCGAGTCAATTTATCCGAAGCGAGCAATTAATTGAGCCCCGCTAATGAGACGACAATGGACCGACCGAGCCTCCGGAGCCCCAGCGCTCGCTCGCTCGCCCGCTCGCCCGCTCCTCCTCCTCCTCCTCCACCTACTCCTCCTCCTCCTCCTCCACCACGCACCGGCCGCACTTGGTCCGCCGTTCGGATGCTCCAACCACCGATCCCCAATGACCCCCTGGCCGTCCAACGGCCCGTACATCCGCGGTGGCTCGAGCGGACCACCGGCCGACCGGGGAACTCCGAGACCGGGAAAGAGGCTGACGTATGAATGATGTACAGGAGAGCGTCGGGGGGTGGGGGTGGGGGAGTAGTCGGTGGACGTAGGGGATGCGGATCGGCAGCCAGTGCCCGGTGGCCAAGTTAAATAGCTCGGCGCTGTGGCTGGGAAGGCCAATCGATATCCCCGATATTGATGGCCAATCGGCTGCCGGCCACCGGGTGGGGAGTCTATATTTGCGTTGTAGCGGCGAGGCCACCGGGATCGTCACCGAGAGGCAAATCAGTCCGCGCGGCATCCGATCGCCGCACACCTGATCGCCGCACACATACGACCGACGAAGATAAAGAGGGAAGAGGCCAGAAGGTCAGCTTTACCTTTTTACGCGTAAGTACCAGGCCCCCCGTAGCACGGCTCTCAATAAGCATCACGACGTAGACTTAGACGTAGACGTAGACGTAGACGTAGACGTAGACGTAGACGTAGACGTAGACGTAGACGACTCTTCTTCTTCTTCTTCTTCTTCCTCCTCCTCTTCTTGTTCTTCTTCGTCTTCGTTGATGTCTTGTAGGTACACGAGTAGCAGACGGGAGACAAGGCGTAGAGAGCGTCACGATCACCAGCCGAGAGGAGGAGCTCGGTCGTTGGTCCACCCTCCCCAGTCTGCCCTAGCAGCTAAACTCCGCAGGTAATCGAGGACTCGAGCGAGCAGGGCCATGGCCTCGAGCGATCCCCTCAGCGACGAGCCCCTCGTCTCCGTGGACTTTGAGGTTTTCGGCAAAGTGCAAGGTGAGCCGTCGCCATCCCTCTGGTTCACCGCTGCTCACTCACCCCAATAACCCCAATAACCCACCCACCCGCGATAACCGCTCGCTGGCATTGGAAGCACGGCCAGCCGATGTGGGCGTAGGTTGGGGCCGCCTCGCCTCGCCTCGCCTCGCCTCGCCCCGACGACCTTAACTCTCCCTCGGACTCCTGCAATGTTCAATTGGCTCGAAAATCCTCTACGATTCAATGCCATACATCGCAACCGGCCTCCCCCACCCCCCCGGCATTATCTCCCAAGCCTTGAATACAGAGAGTAAGGACTCGCTTTTCTTTTTTTTCTTTTTTTTTTTTAACAATAACACACGGGCTAATTGCCGGGAGGCCGGGCTCGTTTCGAGGCTGAGCGATAATAATAATAATAATTATTATTATTATTAATTAATTAACGTAAAAGGTCACGTTACGATACGACGCTCAATTACCCTGATAATTGCCCGCCCCCCCCCTAGCTCAATGGAAGCGTATTTTCTAATCTGCCGCTGTTTCTTTTGACGTTATATTGAGCGCGTAACCTCAGCCGCTTTGTCCCTTGGCCGTCCCACCCCCGATAAAATAGCCTACGGTACAGATTCTTGCAAATAAGCGACAATGGCTCTTGGCTCATCAGATAATAATAATAATTGCGTGAACCGAGTTAAAGAGGCGAATGTCGGGATGTCGGTCGGGATGTCGGTCGGGCCTCGTCCCTCATAATCTTATCGCCAAATGATATTCTGTCATTTGGGGACCGACCCAGCCAGCGACCATATTAAATAATATAATAATAATAATAATTGCAACGCTACCGCGTTCTCGGATCTCGGCATAGACTCGACGGACGGGCATTTCTTTCTTTTCTATATTTTCCACCGGACAACGAACGCATACTGCGCGCACTCTCTCACGTCGGGGGGACACGGTCCTGTCAATAAGGATTTTACTATACGTCAAATTACATTTAATACTAACGAGCGATAAACATTACGTAATTAGGCTTTATAGTTAATTTCTCTCTCCCCCCCCCCCATCTCTCTCCCCATCTCTCTATCACTGATTTAAGCTTTACATTTCTAATAAGACGTGATCGAATACGTGTTTGGCAGAATGCCGTCGCTAATCCAACGGATCCCTCGCCGCCCCTTCTATATTATCCATTATTGTTCGTGCAAGAACAAAACAATGTAACGCTTAAGTCGACGCGTTTTATTAAAATTATAATGGAGAGTAGAAGGAGGCCGCAACGGAATTTTAATCATAACATTTCAAATAATATCATAGCGATATATTCTTTCGCTAATTAAAATATTTAAAAAATAAATAAATAAATAAGTAAATAAATAAGTAAATAAATAAGTAAGTAAATGTAATAAATGTAATAAATAGAAAGGGCAAACCTTGTATGAAAACAAATGCGAAAAAGTATTTATGAAAAATGAATTTTGAGAACTTAATCGTCGGACTGATAATAAGATATAATCAGATAATGTAGCATAATTTCTAGGCTAATTTCTTCGTACGTATACATATATATATATATCCATACATAGACACGCGCGCGCGCACGCACGCACGAATAGGTTTTGATATTAGCGCAGGTCTTAACGTAATGCTAAAATATTTATACGATAATTGTAAATAAGATTGCGAGATATAACGGTATCGTCAAATCAATATAGATCATGTAATTATGTAATTACAATGAATGGCATAACGTGTATGTAACGTGTGTAATATGGGCAGAGCTACAGGTATGGATTTAACGCTGTTGACAGAGGATAGAAGTATGCCAAGATCAATAATAAATCACAGACGCGTAAGAGAGAGAAGGCTCGCGCAAAAGCTCAAATAACCCACGCACGCGCTGTAATTCTGAATATAATAATAATAAATAATAAATAATAAATAATAAATAATAATAATAATGAAACGCTTGGTTTACGCAGAGGGGCAATCGGGAATATAAGAGAATGTATATTCTAAGGGGAAGAGTAAAAGAGGAGGGGGATGGTGACGTAATAAAACAAGGAGGAATGCTTATTTATTTATTTATTTATTTATTTATCTATTTATTTTTTTTTTTTGGCAATTAATTGCAGGCTGTTCGTTCACGAAATACGTAAGGGAATTGTGCTCGCGACTGGGAATCGTCGGCTGGGTGAAAAACAGCAAAACTGGGACGATCCTCGGAAAAATGCAGGGTCCACAGGCATTGGTCGATCAGATGTAAGTACCACCACCACCCCCCCCCGTCCCTCATTCCTCCCTATTAATCAATCGTCATTGTAATTGAATTACACGTCCCGGTAAATTGATCGAACAAATAATGGAATAACTAGTGGAGTCGTTTCGGCCTGGCTAATCAACTCGTCTCTCTCTCTCTCTCACTCCCACTCACTCCCACTCACTCCCACTCTGACTCCCACTCTCGGCTCAGTCCCGTAATCTATCGATAATATGAAGCACGTCCCCGGAGTCGGGTCGGGACTCCGGGTAGATTCCCCCGGGCCCGGCGACCGAACCCGGCAAAGTCTCGGCGCGTCTCGTCACTCGGTAGAGGTTTGGTCGAGCTCGTGGCCGGGGCCGCGGTAACGCGAGCGGAAGCGGCAGCCTCGTTTCGTCCGGCTTTCGGAAAGGCAATTAATTATCCACGTAGGCGATGGTGAAGGGTATTTGCCAGCGACGCTCGCTACGACCCGCGGCATCTTCGGCCAAACCACGGTCCCACCTCCCCACTCTCTATCCTTACTCGCTTTTATTCCATTCTATCCTTCCTTCCTTCCTTCCTTCCTTCCTTCTTTCTTTTTCCTGACTCCATCGCGTAGCGTTTGGACGTCGCTCTCTCTCTCTATCTCTATCTCTATCTCTATCTCTATCTCTCTATCTCAAATGAATGAAGAGGGAATAAGCTCGAGCTCGTGAGAAATTCGTAGGTCGCGTGGGAGGATGAAGGTCGCGATGACGCCTGCTAAGCAAAATTGAGCCGCCGAACGGATAAGATAAAGGAAAAGCCGGGAAATTGTAAATGGTAGGGGAGGGGGGGGGGGTCGCGGCTACGACGTGGCTCTAATGACGATTTAATAAAATAATGGTCACGGCATCGCTGCCTCTGCCTCTGCCTCTGCCTCTGCCTCCTCCTCCTCCTCATCTTCCTCTTCCTCTTCGTCTTCGTCTTCTTCTTCTTCTTCTTCTTCTTCTTTTTATTTCCATTGCAACCTGTTACCAGCACTACTGCTACTCTATTATCTCGTCGCGCTTACGTACTCTTGCGCGTGCTCTTACGCGTGCTCGTGCTCTCGAAGAATTCGAAGGTTAAGGGTAGGGTGGGTGAGGCGAGACCGGCTACGTAATAAGGCAGACGTGAATGCGCGAGCCTCGGCGTCATCGCCCCAAGACGTCGACGTTCCTTCTTATCACCATCCCTCCATGAGTTCGTCCATGACGATGGACGTGTTGTTGGATGGACGGTCCCGCCGGGGTGGGATCGAGTCGCGGGCCCGATCGACGCGAGAGACGGATCGACGCGGCTGTCGCGTCGCGCGGAATCCACGCCCCCCCTCCCCACCCACCCAGTTTGGCGCATAAGCTCACAGAGCCGGAAGTCGTTTGTTAGAAGCGCATCCTTGATGCCTCGGTCGGGCTGACAATGCGCGGCTTTTTCCTGGCTTCCTCTCAAAAGGGAAGTGGCCTGCCTCGACAATTAGCCGCCTTGAGGTACTGCAATCCAGCTGCGACGGCTCCAGTTGACGAGCTCCGACTGCGCTGGTCCACTGATCATCGGCCACACGCTTACGAGCCGCCTCGAATATCATTGTTTATTCGTCCCGGCCCCTCGACGTTGTTGACCGGCCGTCAACCACCGACCCGTTGCACCCGTTGCACCCGTTGCCCGTTGTACCTGTTACCCGCCCCTCCCTACCCGCACCCTACCTTCATTAGTCTGCTTCATTGCTCGGATTTTTAACGAATACGCGAGCTTCCCGTGGTCCTCAACCCCGCCCCGCCCCAATAACCCCAATAACCCCAATAACCTTCATTGGCATTGTTGTCGTGACAACAATACTGCCAGTTGTTGATTAAGCTTCCCCGTGTCTTACATCGAATGAGAAGAAGAACCGTGGCTTAATATCGATAATACGGAGCACGTCCCAATGCTGGATTTCCAATGTAGCCTATTAAGAAAATATCTCCTAATGTTGACAAAAACTCGCGTTGTTCGTCGAAGAAATACAACGCGTAGAAGAGTAGAAGTAGAAGAGGGCAGTGATTAGTCAGACTGCCCACGCAAATCAACTGTAAATGCAAATGTACTCTTGACCTACACACGCGCGCGCACATATATAGATATATATATGTACATGTTTTGACATTATCGAGACAATTCGTGTTCCTCGGTTACTTTATTAATTGCAATAAATACGACAAAGATTAGGAGTTATTAAGAGTTACGCAATACTCGAGGCTTCCCTATTATCGGCTACCGCGTACATCGTTTGTAAGTCAAGTCCGAGTGACAAGTCGTCAAGAACATTGTGTCGCTCTCATTCAAATTCACAATCGGGGAATAACAATTATACGTAAGATAAAGGTCAATAATTGCATTTTGAGGGAATGGTCGTTAGTGCCGAACGTCATCTAATGACATTGCCGGCCTCTTTCTTGCCACGAGTCGCATTAGACGTCGTTCCAATACAATTCGCGAATTCATGTAATTAATGCAAAAGCAACGAGCCCCGACTAATTCGACGAAAGCGCAAGCAGTGTAATTATAATAACGAGACGCCTTGAATACAAGCATTTATAAATAAAGTCTTACGACATTCGGGCGCAATCGATTGAAACGAGTAATATCAATTAACAATAATTAATAATTAACAATAACGATTCGATGATTGTCATTGGGTAATTGTAGCGGACGATTATTGCGCGGGGATTATGGGCGGGGCGAGGGGAACCCAATAACCCGGAAGACGAAAGCCGGAAGACGAAAGCCGGAAGACGAAAGACGACGAAAGAGTGGAAATAATGTAAAAATAATGCGGGACGTGAAGTGTCGATGGGCAGGCGCAGCGTGCGACGGTGGCCCAGCGCTTACGCGCATAGACGCGCCGCGTACAAAAATATCCGATCGTGATCCGATTAGCCGCTAATTATAATTCCCTTGTCACCGACGCCGGGCTCGACAATAATTGACACGATTGTCCGGACAATCGGTGGATGGTCAACGGTGACCATCGACGCGCCCCTCCACTTACTACTCGTATCCGATCGGCGAGACGCTGGTTTGGACGGGGTGGCGGGGGGCAGGTGGGCAGGCGGTGGGCAGGGGGGGGGGGCTACGACTTGGCTCACCCTCGCTTGGCCCGAGGGGAGGGGCGCCGAGACAAGATACGAGGAGAAGGGGGATCGATCAACCCCCTTTTTAAATCGAATGCATCGATGAATTTGCATTGAACTACCTGATCCCGAAATGATTGCGGGGTTATTCGTAGACGAGCCACGGAATCCCAACGTTTCATTCACAATTTCATTGCCCCCCCCCTCCTTGCCCGTCGCCCTCGCACCTTTACGCTACGATCGAGATCTGGATCGGGAAACGGGACCCGCTCTAAACTATCGTTCGACGACAATGTCGTTGGGAAACAACGTGTCCCCCCCCCCACAAGTTTTATAAATAAATGCGTCGTCGTCTCTTTTTTTTTTCTTTCTTTCTCTCTCTCTCTCTCTCTTTCTCTTTCTCTTCTTCTTTTTTTTTTTTTTTAAAGCTAATTTTACATCATACATTACATCATGTTGTTATTATTTTCATATTACGGCCGCAGTTGGATAATCGTTCGAGTCGTTGGAGAAGTGCGTGCCGACAATACGCAATTATATTATCGCGTTAAATGTATTGTTGCACTAGTGCTTGTCGAATGTAAATCGCGCCAGCTATCGCGATCTCGTATAATTTCATTCCTCGGCATTCGTTCTCCGATTCGATCTTCCTCCCTTCCTTCCTTGTAGTATAATTGCGATAATCAATGCTCGGTATTGTCGAACCATTGTCGAACCATTGTCGAACCATTGTCGAACCGTAATTGCCTTTCAGGTGTCAGTGGCTGTCGGCTGAGGGCAGCCCAGAAAGTAAAATACATCATTGCGAATTTAAAGACCTGTCAGCTGTGAAGAAGCTGGGCTACAAGGGCTTTGCCGTACGATTCTGAACTACTGGCAAATGAGAGAGAAAACCGGCTGTACGGCGGCCAGCCCAACGAATCCGACTAACAACAACGACGGCTAATAATTAATCATTCATAATTAACAATAGTAAGAATAATACAACTCGATGAATAATAACGGTATTATAAGCGCGAACGGTAAAGCGCTTAATAAGAAAAATAAATAAATAAATGAAACATATAAAATAATGATTGAGACAATTATTTAACGATGCTTGTGTGTACATAAGAAGCGTATATTTATTTATATTTTCATTATATACATGTACAGAGACGTGTGAATACGTGAAATGGGAAATGCTATTGATTTATAAGCTACACGTGCTATTCTTTGCTTTGCTATTATTTCAGAGAGGAGGAAGTTTATTTATTACTGTATAATTTGCGCCTTATTTTTACAAAATAAACTACTATGTACATCGATATATCGTTGTATTTATTATAAAAATTATATGTCGCCTACTGCTGCTCGTGTATTCTCGTATCGTTATTTCCGCCAATGGCATCCTAACAATTGTTCACCGGTATTCATTAGGTATTTATGTATTTTAGAAAGAGAAAAAAAAGAAGCTTTCCCCTCTATACGAGACTCTATAATAATCATTTGGTTTTGTACATATCGAGATACAATTAATGGTAATAATTAAACATATGCGCCCCTAAATAAGCCCTAAAGGCTTATTTAATTAAGGATCGGAAATATGCTCGATGAAATTCTTTTTTTTTTTTATACTTTGCTTGAATTCGACGGGGCATCGTCTTTGAAGTTGGTAGTCGTGTCGAGCATCTGCTGAACTATGCGATACTTACTGTGCGACTCTGGAATATATCTGTATACTTTTTTCATTAATTCTACAATGTCTTTGCTGGAGCAGCAACTCGTCGAAACGACGTCCGGAGAGCTCTGAAAAGTTTCAACGAGTTTTGCTTGTAAGATTATCAGTAACGAAATTTGCCATTAAATGCAGAGAGACGTACAAGATTCTGAAGGTATGCATTAAGGATCGGACTGATTCTCGACACCTCCTCCAATAGATCAGGTACCCTCGATATATAATCCTTGATGCGCCTACCGACGATCGGCAGAAGATTCGTAGCCAATTTTTCTTGATTGTGTACAATGAAGCTGGCCTGGTAATATCAATACGTACTTGTTACTATATTGCCTACGCGTTCAGCAACGAGAATGACAGGACATGTGGTAAGGGGGGAAGGGGGAAGGGAGGCGAAGGGGGCGGGCGCACCTCTTCCGCCAGCCGATCGATGCCGTTCATATACAACTGACAAACTTGATGGATCCTAAGCTCGTCGACACTGACTTTCCACGTGGACGCCAATTCCGTGCACATACTCATCCACTCGGTGACCTGAGTGTAGTCGGCCTTATTGTCCAACGTTTCCCGGTGAACCAATTCCATGCTGGCCGTGATGACCCGACAGAGAAACTCCAAGCGCATGCCCTGCATTCTGTCGTCCTCGTAAAATTGTATGCTCGCCCTACTACTGGCCATGTCTTGAAAAAAGTATTGGTGAGTCTGTAAATTACAATAATAACGGATGTACTATGGGCAACGCGAGAGCGCTGTAATTGATGAGAAATATTTTTAAAAAAATAAAAATAAAAAAGGGTCGGCTCGACCTTGACTTTACCTGCGAGTGAAAGAGATTGTCGATCGGCCTCGTGACCTTCAAATTAAAATAAGCCATCGCGTAGAGTACGCAGGTGAGCTGCCAGTGCAGCAAAAGCAGGTCGTACTGGGCCGGCGTCTGGGATACGGCGACGGCCGCGAAGGGCTGGGGACAGGCCGCCTGGCCCTCCCAGAGTCCCTCCGACCTCACCGAGCAGCGGCTCTCCTCCTCCGCGACCAGCGCCTTCGAATCATCAAACGGTCAGTTTACTCAAATCGCTGCCCTATTGTCGGGGGTTATCGGCGGGGGGTTATTGTTATAGCTTACGTCGAACCAGATGTCGAAGAAGGTGGCGCAGTGCTGGAGGAACGTGGTGAGTTGGGTGTCCGAGAGGCCGACGTCCTGCTTGCACAGCCGCTCCTTACCGAGCTTCCCTAATTTGTTCATGAGCTTGGCCGCGCTTTCGATCTTCGTTTGCAAATGAATGTTCCAGAGTAGGCAGCAGACCCCTGCGCAATACGCGAGCGTCAATCGATCGATGATTTTTTTTTTCATTTGCCAAATGAAAATGACGGATCGCGAAAAGGTGATCGCAAAAACAAAAACAAAAACAAAAAAAAAACGCACTCACCGTGACGTATGTGCTGCTGGGGGATCCGACGAATGACGCCCAAGGCCGTCTCCAAGGATCCCAATCGACTGATGTCTTTGTTCCAATGCATTACGTATTCCCATGATAGATTCACCAGGAGGACGCTCGGGCTCAAACTGTAGGGGAAGTATTGCCTCAGCAGCGACACGTCCTCTGCAAAGCAACGAGTTTGAGCTTTCGAGTGACGCGACGCTAAAGCTAAAGCTAAAGCTAAAGGATACGCGGCCGGGGGATGTGTGAGGATGGGTGGGTGGATGGGTGGGAATGGGAATTGAGAGGTCGGAGGGCTCCCCCCCCCGGGTCGATTGGTAGTATAATATAGATCGTCGTACCCAAGACCTTGTCCTTGGCTGTCCGTTGGCCGATGGCCTCGCAGCCGATCTCTATAGCCTGTTTTTTTACACTCTCCTGCGAGCAGTCGGCCGACGACCTGGGCACGGCGTCCCCCTCCTTGCCAGCCAACAACTGCCCCGGCTCGTCGTCGGCGGGGTATTCGCACGCGAGGAGATGAGACGGATCGAGGCCGGTCGAGCTCAGCCATCTCGACACTATTTCGGATACGGATCCTAAAGCATCGGTGAACGTGGTAACCTCGTGGTCAGGGCCGTACGCGGGGGGTGTGGCTATTGGAGGACAATTAACTGGCGTTATTTACCTTTTCCCTTGGATAGGACGAGCTCCAACGAGACGTCGGCGACGTCGTAGGGCAGGCTGTGGAAACGCGTGGTCTCGTCGGGTCTCGGGGTCTCGCTAAATTAAATTGGAAAATAATAATATCGAACCTCTAGCGCTCTAATGTTATTAGTAATAATTGCCCGATGACGAGTAATACCATACGATCGCGTGTAATACGGCAACGTCCTCCAAATTGCCGATCAGCAAGGAGAATTGACAGGTGTCCTTGCTCACGCTCTCCCAGTCGCTGATGTTGCTCGCCAGTTCCTCGTCCGTTGCCGGCTGGCTCTCCTTCTTCTCGTCCTCCTTGGCCTCCTTCTTGTCCTCCTTGGCCTCCTCCTCCTTGTCCTCCTGCCTCCTCCTTGTCCTTGCCCTCCTTCTCCTTCCTTGTCCTCCTTCCTCGTACTTGTTGCTGCCGGCTTGCGATTGATCCTTGTGCTTCTGCATGGCGACCGTGACCGCCCTGCACGCCATCGCCGCGGTCAGGGCATTGAAGGGCCTCGTCGACTTAACCAAGATCTCCCTGACGTCCCTCCACCAGTCCGTGGCCTCGTTGTAGCTCGTGCAGATCTCGTCGGCGTCTTTTTTTTGTTTTTTTTTTTTTTTTTTTATAACCATCATAAGGCCACGGGCCATTAGTCGTATGTGCTCGAGGCCATTCGCTCGTATGCGGAGCTCTGGCGCTCAAGGTTAAATCGTTACCTTACCGTTCAACGAGCAAATGGCCTCGAGCAGTTGCGTAAAGTTGACGAGCTCCGTTTCTAGGGAGCTCCCTACGGCCTTGGTCAGCCAGTAGATGAGGGCGAACTGAATGAGGGCACCGGGCTGTACGTGGCTGGCGAGCGCGCGCTCCTGCCACCTCGACACCGGCTCCCTCGAGCACATCCAGCCTTGGAATATCAACTTTGCTAACACGGGCGGAAAGCGTGGCGATGAGATACGGGGGGTTAGATGGGGGGTCAGATGGGGGTCAGATGGGGGTTAGATGGGGGTTATCATACGATGGGGTGGCGACGAGGGTTATTGGGGACTCGGCTTTAACCTACAGACGCGGCTCTTCTTGTCGACGCCGACGTCCTTGTTGTTCAGCGGCAGGGGTCCCGGGGGGGCAGCAAAGTCAAAGCACGAGATAAAGTCCAGAAACGTCTCTCCAGCCTGATGGAAGGTCACCCGGGGCTGGCCAGGTCTCGGTCCGCAGGCCCGCCTGCTCTCCAGTACCCTTGACAGCTTCACGACTCTCTGTATGTCCTGTTCCGTGGTCGAGAGTACGGTGGAGGGGGCTTCCTCGTCAACGGGATCTACGGTGGCTACGGCACCGTGCTCCGCCGGCCGTTCGTACTGACCCTCGGCGTACTTGTAAAAGTGTACGGCTCGGCTAAGTCGGTCGAGCAGCCGGTGGAACGAACGCAGCCTCGTCTTGGACTCTTCGTCTAACGAAAACGACACGCGTCGGCTCAGTTTACAAAAAATGCCTGCCCTTGCCCTGTTATCCCACCTAGGCAATGCAACCAACTCGCTAACAAGCTCGCGCTCCCCTCCCCCCCTACCTTGGCCGTGGAATTTCTGTAGAAAGCAATCGACTGCGGCGAGCAGGGCATCCGGCGTCACGTGCTTGTTCACCATTAGCATTTCAATGGTATCCAATTGGGCGTCGTTGGTCTCCAAGTCGTTGCAGATACACGTCACTTGGCTCGTCAGCTTGTCCCCGTCAAAGTCCTCCTCCTTCAGGAACTTCTTCAACTTTTTGTATAAATGCGTGTCCCGTGAGGTGCTGCCGAGGCTACCGAGGCCACCTAGGCCACCGAGGCCACCGCTCTCGCTAATGTTATGGCTGGAAAGGGCCAAGTGGAAGGGGACCCTGATTTCCTTAATCCCTCCGAGGGAGTCGACGAATACGCACGGGTACTGGGCCTCGTTCTTGAACCTCGTGGCCGTGTCGTTGAGCCCGTAGAGTCCGTAGTTCGTGTAGATCAATCTGGCCGATCGAGACAACAACGGCTATTTAATATTATCTCAAGTGACATGTCCTCGGACAGAAATAAAGAAAGAAAAGAAAGAAAAATGAAAAGAAAAAGAAAAAACTCACCTCCCGTATCTGCTCGCTGTATAGGACGTGATTTTCGGGCCGTTTGGCGCGCTCCAGATATCGATTAAGCCCTTCCTCGGGGCGTAAATGACCAAAAACAGGGTCCTGCATCGCTGTTTACGGCTTTTAACGTGCACGCGACCCGTCTCCTCCGTGGCCTCGATCCACGCGCACTGCGCGTCTCTGTAGCCCTTCCACATCCTCGCTACGATCCCGTGCTTATTGTCGAGTAGTATAACACGTCCGAGCGAGTCGCTGATAACGGATAACAATTTATTCGGACTGATAATGATAGAATGGCCGTCCCTGTCCGTGTCGCTAATCGCAGTCCTGTATACCAGCGACTTCTCCGTCACCGTCGAATTCAATCTAAGTACAAAAGGCATCCAGAGGATCATCATCGTTGGATATTGAAGTTGTATGCGTTACTTACGACGAGCCGCCAAAGTACTGGAGAGCCATGGAGGCCATGCCGTAGGCAACGTCCGACAAGACCGTGGCACTGGTATCGTTCTGGGCATTAAAGAAGCCAATGAACGGCGTCCTGCCCACCGTTATGACCGAATGCAATTGAGGCACGCTCAAGGGATATTGTAATTGTGGACCCCCTCCTTCGAAAAACGTCCAGGCTAACAAATGGTCAAAGGTATTTCCAACAATGGGCCCAATCACTTCGCAATCCCTCACACCCGTTATTTGATACAGCCATTTTTTGCATACCAAGCTTATTGCAGGAGGCTCGTCGTAACAATCCGCTGCCACTGTGGGTCGCACAAAGTGCAAGTAAAGCATTGCATTAATTCATTCGTTCATTCGTTCATTCGTTCATGTCATGTCGTTTCATACTTACCTCTGGCTAAATAATTCCTGTAAGCCCTCAAGGTCGAGAATAGGGAAAATCCTTGCAAAATGCACACCAGTGAATTATATACAATGTGAATCTCCTCCAATGTTCCCGTATCCCCCGAATGCTCACCGGAGCAGTGCGACGGACATTTTATATTTACAATGGCATCGTGATGCAATCGCTCCTTCAGCAAGAATCTCCCCGCCTTTAAATACATTAAATAATGTTATAGAAAAGAGCCAAACGATCATTCGTTTTTATAAGAATTGATTTTATAATTTTATGTAGTCTTCTCCGTACTTCGGTGTAAAAGTGCAGAAATCCATTATTGAATCCCACGACGATGTATGTCCACTCTGTGCCAACTCCGCCGCTTGATCTTCCATTTGATATGATTGGAAGACACCTGACTGTCGTTATCTTTGAGGGGTACCTAAGTTTATCCAACAGACAAGGGACTTATGAAACTCACTAGCAGACAACAAGCAGCGGTAATTAATAGAAAAAAAATTGCCAATTACTTTTGATCATATTCCAAATCCCTGTCCCAGACGACGTAAAACTTATTCTTTACGTCGCCTTGCTCCTGCGAGTCCCACTTAGCTACGTAAAAGTAAATGGTAAGTGCTGGGGCGCTCTGTACTTAAAGGGCCAATGAATTATAAGGATACTCACAGCGCAGTATAACCATACGATTGTTATGGGCAATGACCAAAATATCCCCAACGGGGGACAGGGAGACGCAGCAGTTCTGCAAGGAAAACTCATTCTCGGGCACAGTGTCAACTGCAACAATGAAACAAGGTGAGTAAAGTAGCTGTCGGACAAAGGACATGCATAAAATGACATCTGACAGCTCATTGCCAGGCTGAGGCAATGAGGAATAGCAGTAAACATTATTACATTTTTTATTGGCGTCACCTAGCAGGCGACGTTTCACATGACCTGGATCAACAATATTCGCGATCCCTTTGATAATACAGGACATGTCTCGTTCGCGTAATCGCCTATCACCACGACAGCTCCTACGCAGCTGCTACGTCTCCACAACTCTACAAAGAAAATAACACGCGAGAGAGAGAGAGAGAGAGAGAGAGAGAGAGAGAGAGAGAGCACGTGAGGGCGGGAGGGGGGCGGGAGAGGGGAGTAGCAGGAGCCCCCCGACAGCTTACTCGGTAACGGCGTGAAGTCGGTCGGATGCGCGGAGTCGCGATCACGATCTGCGACGCGACCAATGCGATGCTAACGTTACTCATCTACGGTCGATGGACGGGGGGAGAGGGGAGAGGGGAGAGGGGACAGCGGCCGTAAGCCATAGGCCAGCAGGGCACGCAGCCCCGTGCGGACAAGTGCGCTTTCCGACCTCGCGCTTCCACGTAACTTGACGGACTTTTAAATTAAAACGGAAGAGCTTTGAGGTTTGGTTCGCTCGACGTCGACGTAGTATGTTTTTCGGGGTCCAGATCGACCTCCCGAGCGTACAAAATACAAAAACGCCGACAGAGGCGAGGCCACTTTTTCTGTGCATTCTTGCCTCCTCTCTCCCTCTCTCTCCCCCTCTCTCCCCCTCTCTGCCACCGACTGGACGTCGGTGCACCGACCGAGCTTAATAATGTATACATAACCTATCGCTCGTGCAACCCTGCCCTGCCCCCCTTTGCTTTAAGTTTCACCTGGAATAAAGTGGATTTAAAATCTGGCTTTAAAATCTGGCTCCCCCCAATGACCTTTGGTTTTTACTAGCGCGGGGCGGGAGGGAGCCGCACGCAGCTACAGCTTCCCTGTGCGTCAAAAAATAATTGTACGATAGAAAAATAACCTTAAACGATGTGGGAGTAGTAGTAGTAGTAGTAGTAGTAGGGGAGGGAGGGTGAGGGGGTGTAAGCTGCAAACAAAATAAATAAACAAGCATTCGATGATAAATAATAGTTGTCCGGTGAAGGTGAGCGTAGCGCTGGGTCGGTAAAAAAAAAAATGTTTACCGGTGGTAAAACATATTTTACGTACATCGTCGAGCAGCTGTCTCGCCTATCGAAAGAGACCAGTCAGGGGTAAGTTAAGCGAGAGAGCAGGAGGGGTGGGGTGTGAGGAGGGCAGGCAAGCGCTAGGAGCCGAGACCGACCGTTGAAATAGATCGCGCTCGTCGGTTCTAGGCCCCGCGGACCGCGTAACCCTTACAAAGGTCAACGTCGTAGCGCGTAACCCCCTCGCACACCCCCTCTCGCCCACCCCACCCCACCCCACCCCCTTATCGTCGCCGACACGTGTATTTGAACGGGATCACGTGATGGGGCGTTACGTCAAAGGCCAAATCGGTGTACGGGGTGACGATCATTGGCCGTCGGCTCGACGTTCCGAGGTTCGACGGGCGAAACCAATCGCCGACCCCCGGCCCTCGACTACCACGAACGGCTCAAACGCATCTGCGCCATCTTTGTTGCTGTATTTTCGAATAACCCCAATAACCCAAAAGGCCCTTTCGCCCTCCCTCCACGCCCGACGATGTCCCCTACAACGGACCCCTGCCATTCTTCTATGTTTATCGGATAGAGAGAGAGAGAGCGTGTGTGTGTGCCCCGCGATTACTCCCCCGCCCGGCCCGACGCTACGACGACGACGACGACGACGACGACGACACATAGGTAGCCCCGCGACCCTCTCTCGCTCTCTCTCTCTCTCAACCCCTCCCGCCCGGCCCCTCGCGCGCCAGTAGCACGTTAAACCGGCCGTACGAGCCGCAGTCGGACGTAGGGTCGCGCACGCGCGAAACTCCTCCGCGGATGGTCCTGACTGGAGAAGGGAGATAGGTGGGACGGGGATGGCAACCGTCGCTTGTACCGCCAAACGAGAACGACGGAGATAGAGGACCACATAGAGAGAGAGAGAGAGAGAGAGAGGCGCAAGTCTTGAATTCGTAGTTGGCACGCGCGGTTTTGACTCGACTAAAGCGCACGTACGCGACGATACGTAGCTCCGCTGACGCCGAGACCGCTGACGACGACGACGACGACGACGACGACGACGAAGACGAAGACGAAGACGAAGACGAAGACGTATACGACGACGTAGACGACCCCGACGATCAACAACAGCAGTGCGTGACGCGCGAGCAACGAACCGGCAGGCGTAAGGGGGCGAGACTCTGTGTGTGTATGTGTGTATGTGAGAGTGAGAGAGAGAACGAACGATAGGGTGTAATAGAGTGGGAGAAAGTCTGTGCATACGCCTGTTTCGTTAGCATCCGTGTGTTCGTGCTCGGTCGAGGGAGACAGAGAGAGAGAGAGTGTGAGTGAGAGAGAGAGAGATCGTGTGTGCACGAGCGACTGAGGGAGGGTGGGAAAGTAAGAGAGAGAGAGAGAGAGAGGGGGGTGGAAGCTTGTGCGCGAGAGCGAGAAAGAGAGAGTGTATGAGAACGCGGCTCACAGGACGACGACGACGACGACAACGGTGACGACGAGGACCGACGCGGACGAGGACGGCATCGCGAGGCTACGGCCGGTGTTTTGTTTGGGAAGGGAGAAGAAAGTGAAGCGTGTGCGAGATAAGGAGGGCGGCCTGCAAGTGACGAAGAGGACGTGTACGGGAGCCGGGGCAAGACGGCTGCTGCACGCCAGGAAAAGACGACTCGAACAGAGTTCAAACACGCCACTCGCATGAAATTTAAGAGGAGACGATCCTCTTGCGTGCTCAGGGAGGAACAGCTTAAGTCTCGGTGGGTATCTCTATCGTCGCTTACGGCAAATCCAAGTCGTCGAGACTACTCCTCCAACTCATCCTCCGTCTCCTCCACTCTCCTCCACCTCATCCTCCACCTCATCCTCCTTTTCCTCTTCCTCTTCCATCACCGGTCTTTGTTAGTAGCGGGTTAGAGCGCGAGACCCGGATCTCTTGTAGGTTAAGAACCGGAACGTATAGTCCTCGTGCAGCGGCAGCGGCAAGCGGCAACGGCAGCGGCTACGGCAACGGCAGCAGTAGCAGCGGCAGCGGTAGCGGTAGCGGTAGCGGCAGTAGCAGTAGCAGAGGGACAGACAGACAGAGAAAGCGAGAGAGTGAGAGAGAGAGAGAGAGCGTGAGAGAGAGCGAGAGGGAGAGGGAGAGCAAAGGGAGAAGGAATTAGGAGGAATTATAAAGAAATAGATAGATAGGAAGTGAGAAAGTAATAAAGTAACGTGTGGCCCCTGCCTGAGTGGAAGCTCGGTTTTCCCGTTTGCGATTTAGCGGGGCCGAGCATGAAACTGTGACCGAGTCAAGGTCCTCTCTACCTTAACCGTTCTCGGCGGCCCTCCCAAGGTATCATCATCATCATCATCACCATCATCACCATCATCATCGTCAGATCATCATCGTCAGATCATCATCGTCATCGTTATCGTCATCGGCAACGACATCGACATCGACATCGGCAACGACATCGTCATCGTCATCGTCTTCATCGAGCAAGTGAGGTTATCCGCGCGACGCGCATATAAGCAGTATATGTTTTTTGTGTGTTCGCTCTCTCGCTCCGGTGAACAAAACGCTAAATTAGAGTGAAAGAGAGAGAGTGAGTGAGTGAGTGAGTGAGTGTGTGAGTGAGCGAGCGAGTGAGCGAGTGAGTTTATGTATGAGTCGAAATTTGCCTCTGTGGGAAGAGTCAAATTGTAAGAGAGAATGGATTGTGTGGAAGAGAGAATGAGAGAAAAAGAGAGGGAATGCGTGCGTGCGTGCGTGCGTGCGTCGGTGTACGCGTGTAAGTAAGTAAGTCTGTTGAAGAGAGAGAGTGAGTGAGTGAGTGAGTGAGTGAGTGAGTGAGAGAGAGCACACGAACGCACGCACGCACGCACGCAATTTCTTATTAACTTACTGTATGTCGGTGAATGGGAATGGATGACGAGAGATGAGGAGAGAATAAGTGAGAAAATTGTTGCAAGTGCCCTAGGAAAGATTGTTTGTTGTTTGCATTATTTGCCTGATGAAAAGCCTCTGCTGCTGGAGCATAAGAAAGGCCTGCGTACGTACTACGCAGAATGCAAGTGCCACCGGGACGTAAGGACACTTATTATTAGTGCGCTGTGTGGGTGTGGGTGCGCGTGACTGTTTGTGCCTGTGCGTGTGCGTGTGCGTGTGCGTGTTTGTTGGTGGCCGATGCATAAACGAAGGAGAGAAAGCAAGGAATGAATGAGAGCGAGAGGTGGAGGAGGAGGAGGAGGAGGAGATTAATAGAGAGAGAGAGAGAGAGAGTGAGAAAGCAGGGTCGTAAGGCTTTTAGGGAAAGGTTTGTGCAGGAAGGAGGAAAACCGGTGCATGAAGTGTACGTGCGAGAGTAAAAGAAAGTGTGCGGCGCCCGCCGAGTATTACACCGAATGTTTACGCGTACATATATATATATATCTGTATGTATATATATGTATGTGTATATGCGTGCAGGGTGTACGGTGGTACGTAGTCGGTACCACGGTTTGGGCTGGCTGTACGTGCAGGTTGTACGTGTAGTTGCCTGACGAGGAGGAGTGCGAACGCCGCAGATGGTGTTGGTGAAAAAGAGGAGCGGGCCGGGTGCCGAGGGTACCCGCTGGGCCCGGCGGGGCGCGAGGGGCTCGCCGCCGACGGATAAACGGTGCGGCAGAAGGACGCGAGGGGGCGCGCGGTGTACGCGGACTCGGTGCTCCTAAAAACGAGGAACGAGAATTGGTCGTCGCGCGCGGGAATAATCGTTCCCCCGAGTGTGTTTGGGTAACTTTTTTTTTTTTTATGCTCGCCTTAAGCGGCAAGTAGATTTAGATTGGCGGGCACCACCACCACCACCACCATCACCACCACCACCACCACCACCACCACCGTCACCACCACCACCACCGAGCACCGCACCGCTACCCCTTGGAGCTCGCACGCCCTATGGTGCTTGGGTTCGGGCGACCTCGGCCGGACCTCCTCCTGCCCTTCTTATATCCCGGGGAACCAACCAACCCGTCGTCGCAGCCCTCGTCGCCCTGTCTGCACGTATATGCGGCTACGTGCGCGCGTGTGCCCGTCAGCCTCTCCACGGAAGTCTACTACTAACGAGGTAGTGTGTAAGCTATCGTCGTCGTCGTCGTCGTCGTCGTCGTCGTCGTTGACGTCGACCCTCGCTACGGGCTGCCGTAATTTGTTGACCGGCTCGGTGCAGCGATTATTAGATCGGCGATCGGAGGGAGCGGGCGTCGATCGACACCGGTACCTCCCCCTCCCTCGCTACCCCACCCATCTAACCCACCCGCCTTTTTTCTTCTCTCTTGTTATTAACTCGTTTGTCGAGGCGAAGGGCGACTTCGGGGGTTCGACCGCGCACCGGCATATCGAACGATTAATCAATCGACGGTAAATGTTCGCGCGGAGCACGAGGCCGAGAGCGCTTCCGACCGGCACTTCCAAGACAGATCAAGAGGAGACCGAGACCGAGACCGAGACCGAGAGAGAGAGAGAGTGAGTGAGTGAGTGAGTGAGTGAGTGAGTGAGGGAGCGAGTAATTAAAAGAGATGTCGGGTGATAGTCCCCCGGCGGATAGATGGTCGGACGGGTACGTAGATCCGTACGTGACAGAATATGTAGGTTAGGTCGGGATGATCCGAACGGTCGCAGTGCGCTGACCTCTCTCTCACTCTCTCTCTCGGTCTCCTCTTGGAGCGCAGGCGCTCGCTCTCACGTAAGAGACGACCGAACGAACGACTCCTTTCTCTCTTCTTATCGCGTGCGCCGCTGCTTCTTCTGTCACTCGGGACCGCCGCGGGTCTTTTCGCGAAGACCTTTAAATCGACGCCGGTGGCGGTGTCGCTCATTCTATGACCTTCGCGGTCACGGTGCGATGCCATGCGCTGCCATGCGATGCCTCTTTGGAACTTGTCGGGGAGCATTATACTTACTCTCGCTCACTCTCTCTCTACCTCTCCATCCTGTGCCCCCCTTTCCACCTTTCCACCTTCCCAACGAATCTTCGCTAAGAATCTGCAAAAAGCTCAGCGCGACTTCTCCTTGGCCTTCAACTGCTTCCCGTGGCCTTACAATCGAAATACTTTTACAAAGCTCCGTCTCTCGTTGCAATACTTTCTTTATCGAATGCCCTCACCTCCCCTCTCTCTCACTCTCTCTCTCTCTCGTCCGCGCTCTTTTCCCCTTACCTCGTAGTTGCGTAAATGCGTAAATAATACATAAAGTCTTACGTCGTGGATAGAGGGAAGAAGAAAAAAAAACAACAAACAAATATGACGACGATCCGAAATCTACGTCCCTTTTCCTTCCTTCCTCCCTTCCTTCCTTTAAGCCATTGCCATTTGTCCAAACAGATATATATATATATATATATGAGGCAGCGCGTCCATACATGCACTGTGTGTATAATATATACATCTGCCTGAAAATCTGTTTTGGGTTGAACATTTATTCCGCAATTTCTCTGCAATTTTAAAAAAAACTCACTACTAAGCAGCTACAAAAATAAGAAAAAGCTAACATAGCCGTAGGGGTGTAGAACGAGTGCAGAAGCTTAGCTGGATATTATTAACTTTATAATCAAATTCAACACGAAAAAGGCAACAGTAAAATTAATTAATCAATCAAATCAAATCAAATCAAATCAATCAATCAATCAATCAATTACCTTTGAATGAAGAATGTACTTGATATACTTAATGTTGGGCACACTCCTGGCTGACATTATTTACAATAATTTTTACCTTTGAAAAGATTGAAAAATTGTACTTTGATTGCTCGAGGGAACTGTGTTTGTTCTACTGAACAATGCACCTGTAAAATTGTTCACCATAACAATAATTGTTAATAATTAAATGTCTTATATATAATTAACTCGTATATTATGTACAGTTGTGCGCTTAACTTTTATTACTTTGTTAAAAGTTAAAATTTTTGTAATCGCTATTTTATTTTAATAAATATTTGATCAACCCTTTTTATAGTAACATTTCTTTACATTCATCTTTCATGGACATTTGCTTTATATTACATTATCTGACTATTATTTAATCAATTAGTTAATTAATTAATTTAATATTTTCGATTTAATGAATTCTTGACAAAGTAATTTAAGATTATTGGGATCTTGCCGTATATAAAATTCAGAAAGAAAGAAAGAAAGAAAAAGAGTCGATACCTTTCAGTTGTATTTTATTTTCATTATTGCAGAGCTTCAGATAAACTAATCCCTTTTCTGTTTAAGCAAATAATAATACATTAAGATGAGACGTTACGTTAGGAAATATATGCGTGTATTTTAAGGAATTTGTGGACTTTTTAATTGTAAGAAGAAGAAAAATCCTTGACATTTACGTACTGTCAATATACATATATATGTATATATATTTTATAAACATAAACCTTCTCTCTAAGAACAAAACTAAAAAAACCTCAAGTTTTTACATCAATTTAAAAATAAGGCAATTGTTATTTTTCAGTTTTTGTGTTTGAAACGAAAGAATTTATTAGAAAGGAATGGCCACTTTAGCCGAGCAAGCGTCCAAGCTATTGGATTTTAACCAGAAATTGGATATTACGCTTCTTGACAATATAGTAGGATGCATGTATGCAGGAATAGGCGAGCAGCAACGCGTTGCCCAGGAAGTGCTGACTACCCTTAAGGAACATCCGGATGCATGGACACGGGTCGATACAATTTTAGAATTTTCACAGGTACGTTTTACAAACAATTCCCACATTTTCTTATTCTCTTTAGATCAGACTTTCCTTTTCTTCCATGAATTAATTGCATAATATTTTTCTTTGCCTCGCAGAACCAACAGACAAAGTACTATGCGTTGCAAATTTTGGAGCAGGTCATAAAAACTCGATGGAAAGTTTTGCCGCGGAATCAATGCGAGGGTATCAAGAAGTACATTGTAGGCTTAATAATAAAGACGAGCAGCGATCCCGCGACCCTCCAAGCCTCAAAAGTTTATCTCAACAAATTAAACATGATTCTCGTCCAGGTAATGAAAGCATTATTATTTAACCGTATTACCATATAACGTATTGTTTACCAGGTATTGGTACTTACAACGTTGTTGGTAAAATCAATGAATGCTTTTACGTTTGTCAGGTACTGAAGAGGGAGTGGCCAAAAAACTGGGAATCCTTTGTCGGTGACATTGTCGGGGCGAGTAAAACGAACGAGAGCCTTTGTCAGAATAACATGGCCATTCTGAAGCTTTTATCCGAAGAAGTATTTGACTTTGCTAGCGGACAAATGACTCAGACAAAAGCGAAGCATTTGAAAGACACGATGTGCAACGAATTTTCACAAATTTTTCAACTATGTCAATTCGTAATGGATAATTCGCAGAATGTCCCATTGGTAGAGATAACCTTAGAGACTCTTTTACGATTTTTAAACTGGATTCCTTTAGGGTATATTTTTGAAACGAAGCTAATTACTACTTTAATATTCAAAGTGAGTACCTTGTACGAGTACGTTTTAACTAACGTACAGACACACGTTTACCTTTCTCTATTCCATTCTATTCTATTCTATTCTACACACGCATACGTTTCTAGTAAATTGATATATACATATATATATATATTTTTTTCTTTTCAGTTTTTAAATGTCCCAATATTCAGAAACATTACATTGAAGTGCTTGACTGAAATCGCCGCAGTGACTGTGTCCAACTACGATGATATGTTCGTTGTGCTATTTGTAAATACAATGGAGCAACTGGAACAGATGTTACCCTTGGAAACGAATATACGGGACTCTTACGCGCGCGGTCAGGACCAAGAGCAGAATTTCATTCAAAATCTCGCCATGTTCCTGTGCACTTACTTGAAGGAGCACGGCCAACTCGTTGAAAACAAGCAGCTAAATGAGAATCTATTGAAGGCCCTGCACTATCTCGTCCTGATTTCAGAAGTCGAGGAGGTCGAAATATTCAAAATCTGTTTAGAATATTGGAATGGGCTTTCTAATAATCTTTATATGGATAATCCGCTGTCTTCGCCAGTACAGCTTTTTATAAATAAGAGCATGACCCTTCCGCCGAGGAGACTGTTTTATTCGCAAGTGCTGACTAAGGTGCGTTATATTATGATCAGTAGGATGGCCAAGCCGGAGGAGGTGCTTGTGGTTGAGAATGAAAATGGCGAGGTAGTCAGGGAGTTTATGAAGGATACGGATTCGATTAATTTGTATAAGAATATGAGAGAAACTCTGGTATACCTGACGCATCTCGATTCTACGGATACCGAGCGCGTCATGACTGAGAAGCTACAGAATCAGGTTAACGGCTCCGAGTGGTCTTGGAAAAACCTCAATACGGTGAGCTCTTCACTCTTCAAACCTTCATCCCTTCATCCCTTCATACAATATTCATTTCACATTTTCACACGTAATTCGCATCCTCGCAATCCTCGTAACGACAATAACAATAACAATAACAATAATAATGTATCGTTTACAGTTGTGTTGGGCAATTGGTAGTATATCCGGGGCGATGCACGAAGAGGACGAAAAGAGGTTTTTAGTTACGGTCATAAAGGATTTGCTTGGTTTGTGTGAACAGAAGAAGGGCAAGGACAACAAGGCCATTATCGCGAGTAATATTATGTACGTGGTCGGCCAGTATCCGCGGTTTTTAAGGGCTCATTGGAAATTTTTAAAAACCGTTGTCAACAAGCTTTTCGAGTTCATGCACGGTAAGCAGCCAACAAGGACACGCGGCGATCCCTTCACTTTGTCGTCGTCGTCGTCGTCGTCGTCGTCGTCGTCGTGGTTGTTAAATAAAAGAAAAAAAAAATTCTCGGTTTCAGAAACTCACGAGGGTGTGCAGGACATGGCTTGTGATACGTTTATTAAGATTGCTTTGAAGTGCAGACGGCATTTTGTCACTGTGCAGCTTGGTGAAGCTATGCCTTTTATAGACGAGATTTTAAATACCATAAGCTCAATTATTTGTGATCTACAGACGCAACAGGTAGTCAATTGTTTTGTTACATTCATCCCGTAGCATTACTTGATTTATTGTAAAATATTACGATGCTTTAGGTGCACACTTTTTATGAAGCAGTAGGATATATGATTGGTACACAGACGGATGCTGTCATGCGTGACAATCTAATAGAAAAGTACATGCTATTGCCGAATCAAGTTTGGGACGAAATTATTAATCAAGCATCAACGGTATGTGATTAAAACGACTGTATTATAAAAAAAAAAAAAAAAAAAAAAAACCGTCTTTGATTTATATCGAACGGCTAGGCTGTGAATAATTTTTCTGTTTTGTTTTGTTTTTTGTTTTTTGTTTGACATAGAATGTCGAGATACTGAAGGATCAGGAAGCCGTGAAACAGCTTGTCAGCATTCTCAAAACGAATGTGAGAGCGTGTAAAGCGCTCGGACACCCTTACATGGTACAGCTAGGGAGACTATATTTAGATATGTTGAATGTGTATAAGGTAAGGTTTTATTTTTTATACCATTATTAATTGTTCTTCTCTTATTATTCTCTTTACTTCAATATTGGCCTTTATTCCTTTATTTCATTACAGGTGATGAGTGAAAATATAAGCGCGGCGATAGCCTTGAACGGCGAAGTGGTAATGAAGCAACCGTTGATTAAAAGCATGAGAGTTGTGAAGAAGGAGACACTTAAATTGATAGCAGATTGGATCTATAAATGTTCCGATCATCAAATGGTAATTTCCCCCATATCTGTTCTCTCATCCGTTTACTCCGTTGTTGTAATTTCAGTCCTGTAATCCAAAAGTAAAACTTATTGTCTTTCCTAACGTTATTAGGTCTTGGATAATTTTATACCACCTTTGTTAGACGCGGTGCTTTTAGACTATCAAAAGACAAATATACCTTGTGCTAGAGAGCCTGAAGTCCTTAGTACAATGGCAACGATAGTGAATAAGCTTCAAGGTGATATTACCAGCGAAGTGCCGAAAATTTTCGAGGCTGTCTTTAAATGCACCCTCGACATGATTAACAAAGACTTTGAAGAATTCCCCGAACACAGAACGAACTTCTTCCTCTTGCTACAAGTAATTATCGCGCGCCTCTTTTTTTGTTTTATGTATTGTTTTATGTATTGTTTTTTTATACCCCGGTCGCTTACGTAAAAGAAAATTGTAGCAGCGTCTATTATTTAATACGAAAATTGATTTGTATTTGTAGGCAGTGAATGCTCATTGTTTCCCTGCATGCCTTTCGATACAACCAGTTCAATTCAAATTAGTTCTCGACTCCGTCATTTGGGCCTTTAAACACACAATGAGGAATGTTGCCGATACTGGATTACAAATCCTATATCAATTATTTAGAAATATGGAAAAGCACGAAGAGGCATCTCAAAGCTTTTACCAGACATACTTCACAGACATTCTTCAGCACATATTCAGTGTTGTTACCGATACATCACACACAGCTGGCAAGTCATCAATTTCATCCTACTCACCATCTACTTAGATCTACTTATTCTCATTAATTCTCACGCGTTTAATATTAATTCTCGTAGGTCTGACGATGCATGCAACTATTTTGGCATACATGTTTACGTTAGTTGAATTAGGGAAAATCAAGGTTCCGCTGGGTCCCATACCGGACAACACCTTGTATATTCAAGAATTCGTAGCGAGGCTACTGAATGCAGCTTTCCCTCACTTGACGGAAAATCAAATAAAGATCACAGTCCAAGGGCTTTTTAATCTAAATCAAGATATCCCGGGTTTTAAAGAACACTTGAGAGATTTTCTTGTACAGATCAGAGTAAGTGCTCGTTTTAAATTAAAAAAAATTGTCTTTCCTTATTCTCCATAAGCATATCACCAAAGAACCTTTTCCTTTTCCTTTTTTTCTTTTTTTTTCTTTCTTTCCTTGATTATTATTATTGCGCCATTTTATAAACTGGCAAGTTTAAAGAAAATAGAAAATTCCAAAGTCAAGTCTCAATGTAGACGCATTACTTTCTTTTAAGAAAGGTATTGATTTTTTTCTTTTTTTTTTTTTTTTTTTTTTTTTGTTCACCTCGCATTACAACGAATTGTCAGGAATATACTGGCGAGGACGACTCGGACCTTTATCTGGAAGAGAGAGAAAGCGCCCTACAAGCTGCCGAGCAAGAAAAGAGGCGATTGCAAATGTCTGTGCCGGGCATTATCAATCCTTACGAAATTCTCGAGGAAATGCAGGACTGAACAATTCCTCAACAAGGCTCTTATCAAATTTTTTTTCTGCACATCAGAACAAATGACGCTCTGCTGTAGGTACAATCGTTCTTCTTTACCTGCAACCAATCCTACCGCCACTATCGAATATGCAAACGTACAACACGGGACACACGTTAATTAAAATAAGACGAGAAACAGAGAGTAAGAGTAAGAGAGAGAGAGAGAGAGAGAGAGAGAGAGAGAGAGAGAGAGAGTAAGAGAGAGTAAGAGAGTAAGAGAGAACGACAAGTGTAAAATATTAACTATTTGCCCATTGTTAAAAGGGTAAAACCATTAAATGCGATGACTATTTGTTTATCTGTTATAAGATTTTAAAAATGAAAATGAAGTTTTTGTTGTGGGTAAAAATGTGGAAATGCCTGCTTGGCGATGCTATTTTGTGTGCGCTTACGAATCAGCTACGTTTCTTGTATGGGAAACGATAGCCAATGGAGAATGTGGTGGTAAACGAACAATAAACTAAATGATATAATGAGAGTCAAACGTTATTCTGAGTTTACGAACGTATCGAGACGTTGTGTTTGCGTGTGTGAGGCGTCATTTAATTTTTTTAATTCTTTAAGTTTTTTTTTTTTTTTTTTTTTTTTTTTTTATTATTTTTTTATTATTATTATTTTATTTTTTATTTTTCTCTCTTGCTTCTAATACTAATAATATTTGTCGAGTCCCCCTAATTATGACACAAGGCAGCTCTAACGTTCAACTTTCTGTCACTATGAAGAAAAAAAAAAAAGTTCAAAAACAAAAAAAAAAGTTAGTTATATATATATAAAAAAAAAAAAAAAAAAAAAAAAAAAAAAAAGGATATATTAACAGGAAAAAAAGAAAAGTAATTTTGTTATGATAAAGTTAAAGGTGACGAGTGCGACAGCTGAACGGGCACATAATCCTTTCTTGCTCATTATTACGATTACGATTACAAATTTTTGATTGATAGTTGTATTGAGCCAAGAGTAACTTGAGTGTGTAAGCGCGAGTGTATAAACACCAGATAATTATAAAAGTTTTTAGTGCATTAAATGGGATCGCCGTAGCAGGGTTTTAAGCGATATAAATGTGCTAGACGAATATGTGTGTTTTTAACCGAGTGAAGTTGTATTATAATATTAATTATTACACTTACATATAAATCAACTGCGAATCACAAATTGGCACCATGTATATTAAAAAAAAAAAAAAAAAAAAAAAAAAAAAAAGAGAGAGAGAGAGAGAGAAAGAAAAGAAAAAAGAATCGATTTATTGTTGGTGTTTTAAGGAATCGTCACTATACCCGCATTTCGATAAAGTAATAAAATGCTGTTCAAAGGCCTCCAGCACAAAACAAGTACAATTTTTAATATACATTTTGTTAGAATCAAAGCATTTCATTAAAAGAAAATGGAAACAAAGGCTTTGTTCGTTTGTTTTTTTTTTTTTTTCGTTTTATTTATTCATCTTTTTTTTTTTTTTTTTTTTTTTTTTTTTTTTTTTTTTTTTTCTTTTTTTATATATAACCTATAGAGTGCATAAATCCTGAGAGAGCGAGAGAGAGAGAGAGAGAGAGATAGCCTGCCTATAGTATGGTTGTTTTTTGAAATGCTCGATTTCATTTAGATAAGTCCGGGACCATTACGTCGCTCAAGCTATATTGTTACTTGAAAAAGTGTATAATACCTTCTTCACTCAAAGAAGAGCATACGTAATTGTTTTTGCATTTTAAGTTGATGAAAGCCAAAATCAAATTTTGAAAAATCAAATTTCTAATTTCCAATTCGATCGATTATTTATTTCAAACAAACGAGAATAAATTTATGAATTTGAATTTGTATAACAATTATACTTTACAATAAGCTAGATGTATCGTGATGATGATGATGATGATGGTCATAATGATAATGATGATAATGATAATGATAATAATAAATAATAATGATAATAAATAATAAGACTCGTGTGCGCATTAGTTATTGTAATTGGTGCGTAGGAAATGAAATAATCACAAGACTTGTAAAAAGTTGTCAGAAAACTGGTTTTTCAAAATTTCATATTGTCTGTATCTTAGTCAATTTATTTTCTAATTCAAATGTGCATCGCTGGCGTACGCGTTTGAGGAAATTACCTTAAAGAAAAAAAGGGATGGGAAGAAAGGCGTGGAGGGAGGAAGGGAGGATGGGAGGAAGGAAGAAGAAATTACAAAAGTGACGTGACAAAAAAAAGGCAACACAGAAATCCAAATGATTTTTGGAACGAAGGAGCGTGAGCGAGAGAGAGAGAGTGCGCAAGAGAAAAAGAGCGCGCGCGCTCGAGAGCAAGAGAGAGAGAGAGAGAGAGCGTGAGAATATGAGGAGAACGAGATTTCGAATGATGATTAATTATCGAGTGGTTTATAAAGTAAAGCGTATGGGTAAAACGGGAATATCTAGAAATATTTTCTACAAATAAGCACGTGAGAATCCTTTTTATAAAAAGAGTCATAGAGAATAATAGCTTGAAGTGCAAGTAAGTAGCCTCGAGTATGGATATCGCGCCTCAACGTCGGACTCTACACAGAACGTGTGTGTGTGTGTGAGTTGTACCAAAAAAACAAAAATAAAAAACAAAACAGAAAAGGAAAACGAAAAGCAAGCAAGCAAACAAACAAACAAACAAACAAAAAAAAATGTAATAAATAATTGAATAAAGAAAGAGAAAAATCAATTAAAAAGGTTTTTAAGACAATTCGTTAATCGATTAGTACGAAACGATGATTTAAAAAAAAAAAAAGCCGTAGTAGGAGATGTAGAGAGCACGAGATTCGGAATGATCGAGAGAGAGAGAGAGTGCGCGCGAGCGATCGAGAGCGAGAGAAAATGAGAGAGAGAGCGAGAGCGAGATATGAGCGAAAGTTTAAAAAAAAGTGAACAGAAAAATGATACTGTAAGTGCGATTCACTTGTATAAGACGTTAAACGTAAAAAAAGAATTGCGACTACGTAGGGTAATTGTATAAAATAAAAAGAAATAGAAAAAAAAAGGAAGAAAAAAAAGTAAAAAAAGTAAAAAAAAAAAAAAATGAAATTGTTTTTGGCTAAATAAATGTGATATCATAAATTTGTAAACAAGCTGTCCAATATAAAAAGTAATAATAAAAGTACGAATGATGAGGAGGAGGAGACGTGATTTATACGGAGTATCGGCAGGCAAGAAGATGATTACCTTCGCGTTATCGACCAGCGGACGAGCGGACCAGCAGACGAGCTTCCTAACGTCACCGTCACCGGCGTCGGGGGTTATTGGGGGGGTGACGGGGGAACGGGGGAGAGATTCCTAGGTCTGTCGGAGGGATAACGAGAGAAGGCGCTACTATTTAAAGGAAAGGGGGGTTGTTCTACTAAAAGGGTATTCACTGCCTCGGTCTCGGTATTATTTATTATTATTTATTATCATCTCTTCGGGGGGACCTACAATTTTGCCTGCCACGGGCCCCAAGCAAGAGAAAAAAATATACGAATTATATAATATAATATAATATAATATAATATATATATATACGCGCTTGGATAAGAAGAATGGAAGCGAGAGAGTGAGAGAGAGAGAGAGAGAGAGATTTCCGTGCGATCTGCACGATCGATTGGAGCTTTTGGAGCCATTACACGATACTATGTACTATGCGTCCCAGGATACTCCGGATCTCGACGTGCCCCGCCACGCCGTCATCCTCACAGAAGATTCGCTAGCCTGACGATAAGGGGTGAGAGAGAGAGAGAGAGAGAGAGACAAGCCCTTGAATTAAATAATCGGTTGCGCGTCTTTTTTTTTAGACGAAGCTGTATTTATTTGAAAACCGATGCAAATGTTATCGGTAACGATTCAAATTTGAGAGAAAGAAAAGGAAACGACAATTTTGCTTTGGGAGGAGGGGGGGGGAGGTCAGTTCGCGACGCTCCGGACAAAATATATTGAAAGTAAAGTATACCTAATGTAATATAAAGGGGTTGGAGAACGTGCCGTCCCCGTCCCCGTCCCCGTACACGCACTTCCCAGCAGAGTACCGCTCGACGACTTGCACGTCTAATTATCCATGATTAATTGCCGTTGCGTAATTAACGGGCCACTCTCTCTCTCTCTCTCTCTCCCGTTTCCTCGAATTTGAATAATTCCATTCGAACGCGACGGTTTTCATGAATGTCCGAGGTACTCGATTCCGCGCTGCCGCGTCATTAATCAATCGAATCCGACCCCTCCCTACCTCCTCGACCTGCCACAACTCTTTTAAAGGATAAATAATCGGCGATTGTTCACGGAAGAGGATGGAAGGCGACGATTACGAAGAGCTTGCGAGAGTGTAACCGGAAGTTAACGTTAAAGATAACCGAGTCGGCGGTCTCCAGGCCGGCCGAAGCTCATTCGATGGGTCGAGGAAGGGGGTTTTTTTTTTTTTTTTTTTTTTTCGAGAGCCGGGGGGGGGGGTGAGGAAAGCAAGTGGGCCACGGTTATTTATTAAAACGAAAGCGAAAGACAATTGCAATTTAAGGAGTTTAATGACAATGTACTTACTAATGTAATAGAAAATACCAGTGATATCGTGAATGCGATTAGATAATCCGCGAGTTAAGAAGAGGCGGCCGTTGCAATTAACGTCAAGTTATTACGTTATTACGTGAAATAGCGTTCAAGGACGATCGCTCGTCCTCGGGGCTGCAGAGACCTGCTTAATCGGCCAGCCGCTCGGCTTACGCGATTCAACGTTCGAGGGACAAAAAAAAGCTCTTTTGATTTTAAAATCCGTGCCCACCGTCCCGCCTCCTGGCGCGAGTAGCCGAGCGCCGCACACCCACCTCGGCCCGTTTTTTTTTCAAATTTCAAACGTCCATTCCGACCGACGTTTTTTACACGGCTGAAATTGCTGAAATTGCAACGACGTAGACGTAGACGACGACGACGACTACCTCGTAAAGGTTCGAAAAAGTCAAAGCCATGAGCGTTGACGAGCCGTACAGACAATAAATAGCTTGCCGATAGCTCCCGTCGTCGTTATGTCTTCGTCCGAGGACGGCAGCGATACCTCCGATACCTTGCACAAGATCTATACCAACGATCCGCTTCTCTTCAAAAGCTACATCAACAAGAAAGTGACGATCTTGACCGAGGATTCGAGGGTACACACTGGCTTTGTATACACGGTCGACCCAGTCTCAGAGAGGTTAGGTTACCATGTTATTCTGTCATTCTCGTTATTAGCAAGTTTATTTATCCACCGGCCTGCTGTCCAAGCACCCTTCTAGCTAATCCCTATTCTTAGCTCTATCGATACTTTGTTAAGTTAAGTCGAGTCTAATTGCGTCGTTTGTCGTTCTCTTTTTATGCAGTGTCGTGCTGATACAGCCCAACGAGGGACAGGATAAGGTCGGCTTGAAGATCATAATGAGCGGGGCGATTAAAAGCTTGGAATGCTCGTTCGACTGCGAGTACTTGTTGCCGGATATGTTCGTCCCGCGGCGAGTTCACTTTACGGACGAAGAAGTGATGAGAAGAAAGGAGTCAGTGCTCAAGGCATTGCTGGACAATCGCTTCCCCATCACAGAGGAGAAAGGCAACTTGTGTATCGAGGATACTGTGAAAATAGAGCCACCTTATGGACCTGAAAATTGCATTTGTTTCAATAGCATTATCTTGGACAGAATACAGACTATTCTCAGCCAAGTCACTTATTGAAGCTTAAGTGGGCGCTGCTCAAGAAAGAATTCAATGCGAGTCAAATGCCAATATTCCATTCCATTTCATGTTCATTTATTGTACGCTACAGCTTTATCCTTTATTCTTTACAAAAAAAAAATAAGGTCGTTATGTATTATTAGGAATGTATGCGCGTGCCAAGTGAAATCGCATATTTATTGAAACGATACTTTTATAATACAATTAACGTTACAATTATTAATAAAGCCAATCGCCAAAACTTATGCGTATGACAAATATGTTTTGCTTCTGTTCCAATGCTCTTTTCTTATTTTATTTTTTTTTTTTTTTTTATACTCAATCGTTCGATAGAAGATCTGTATGTGTATATATTTGTGCGTATTTAAAAATATGAAATCTGTAAAATATAAATTACGATATGTATATGAATTACTTGCTTCTTATGAATAAGATAACAGATGCATTTAACAATACACAAAATATTTAATAATAATAATAATAAAATAAAATAAAAAAAAAAGAAACAATATACGTATACAATGATTAACATAAATAATTTAGTGATATGTAAAATAAGTGCTATGGCAATATCTATGTAGCTTATATTATATTTTTAATTACATACGCGAACCATACGTTCCAATTTTATCTTTTTTTTGCGTTTTTGTATTTTTTTTTTTTTTTTTTTTTTTTTTTTTTAAACCCTTTTTTTTACTAAAACTAATGTAAATGAATAGCATTATTACCTCAACAATTTTTTTTTTTTTGTTTTTTATATATAAAATACAAAAGATACTGAATAACCGGAAATATGCTTATATAGTCGAAAGTAAATATTAGCGCGATTTCAGCCGAGAGAGAGAGAGAGAGAAATATTCAAAAGTTACGGCAACGTAATTGAAAATTTTGTTTTTTTTTTTAGCGACAATTGGGGCTTCCGGTGATTATGTGAGCATTTTTATGTATTGAAATTAAGAAATTAAGAAATTCGTTGCAAGCGAAGGACGTCCAATGACGTTATAAACGTTTCAATTACAGTATCAATGTAATTGTAAAAATTTACGTTAAGAAGCACAGTGCGTGCGTGTATGGGTGGGATACACTCGATGTGAAAACGTGTATGTTGTAAAAGACAGTTCGTAAAATATTATCCGAAATAAATGCTAGGCTAAATTATGCATACTGCATGATAAGCATAGAGCAGTACTTTATAAGGCATCGTCACAATGTACAATCTAAGATATGTACTCTCGTTCATTTACTTATTTATTATAAAAAAAGATCTCTAAATCAATTAATTAGCTTCGAGCTTAATGTATAAACGGATATGTATACATGTATATATATATATAAGGCGATCGTGAATACGTGGAAACGTGAAGGCTGGCCGAATATTCTCAGGATCCTTTTTCTTCTTCTTCCTTTTTTTTTTCTTTTTTTTTTTTTTTTACAAGCCCCTGAGCTAATTATTCTCGCGGTAAATTTTTTGGTCTGTCGGTCATCGTTCTTTGCACCCGCAGCAGCAGCAGCAGCAGCAGCAGCAGCTGATCGCTTGCCGTGTGGCCTCGAGTTAAAAGTTGAAGGGGTGATGGGGGAGGGGGTGTGTGGAATAGGAGAAGGTTACTGGGGACCTGGTGAGACAACTCGGTCGATCGATAAACGATTATTTGCGAGAGACGCTACGCTTGGCTTGGCTCTCTTATCCCCAAAGGAGGTTGACGACGATCATCATCATCATCATCATCATCATCGTCATCATCATTCCGTTTCGCTGTCCGAGTAATACTCTATAACGTTAGGCTCCCGGGGCTTCTTCGAGTACTTCAAGCCCAGCGTACTCGCGATGTCCTCGATGTTACTCAGCACCTGCAACAACCGAACGCCATACCGTTTAGCGTGAGAGAGAGAGGGGGAGAGGCGAGGGCTAATTAAATTATTTACGTAATCGAGTTGGTCCTTCGTGTGGGCGGCTGACAGGCAGAACCTTATTCTGCCCTCCATGAGGGGCGTAGCCGGGAAGCCGACACCCACCGTCGCTATCTTTCGAGCCGTCAAGGTCCTCACGACCGAGCTGCGACAACAAGACCATCCTGACGTTACCCGCGGCACGTTTAATTACTCACAACGGCTTTCGTAACTTCATAACTTACCCGATCTTGGAAAAGAGATAGACGAGCATGGGTACGACCGGCGAGTCCTCGTTCCCGTAGATTATAACACCGATTTGATTTAATCTGCGTCTAAAGTACCTCGTGTTCCGCGACAATTGCTTGGTCCGCCTCTTGCCGGCGTCCGTCCCGTCCTCCCCGGCAATGATCTTCATCGACGTTACGATTTGCTGGGCTACCGGGGGCGACATCGACATCGCGTACGTGTGCGCGTGGCTGTGCACCCGCAAGTAGTCGATCAGCTCCTGGACAAAACAAAAACACTCGTTTTATACAGAAAAAGGCGTCATCATCCCTTTGCGGTTAACTTACTTTGGTACCTGCGATGTAGCCACCCGCCGAGCCGAAGCTCTTGGTGAACGTGCCCATTAGAATGTCCACCTCCCGGGGATCTACCCCGTAATAGTCGCATATACCACGGCCACGCTTCCCGATAGCCCCCGTACTGTGCGCCTCGTCCAGATAAAGATAAGCCTGTGGGACAAAGAAAGAAAGAAAAAAAGAAATTTAATCGAGGAGGCTCGTTTAATCGAGGAATCGTCCTCGACGGCCCCAATAACCCCAATCCCTTGCCTTGTAATGCCTCTTCAGCCTAAGGATCTCGGGCAGATCGACTATCGTGCCCTCCATCGAGTAGATCCCCTCGACGACTATGACGATTTTCTTCCAGGGCTCGCCCGTGCTCGGCCGACCGAGTACGATCGCCTTCCTCAAGCACTCTTCCAAATGCCTTACGTCTGCAAGCCGCGTAGTAAATACACGCATGGGACAATGTAATTAATTAATTAATTGGCCACGATTGGCAGATCCGCGGGGGTCGCAGCACTCGGTTAGCTTACCGTTGTGCCGGAAAACGCGGATGACCGCACCGGACAGCCGCAGTCCTAGAATAACGGACGCGTGGTTCTTCTCGTCGCTGAGAACGAGACTGCCCTCGGTCAGCAAGGACGGCAAGTTCAAGGTATTCGTGGCGAAGCCCATTCCGAACACAATGGCGTCCTCCACGCCCAAAAATCGGGCTGTCAGCTGTTCCAATTCGTCGTGTATAGGCATGCTACCTGAAATGACGCAACGACGACGTATGAGACTCTCAAAGCTTCGTCAACTCAAACCAGCGCCAATATGGGGCAGCCTTTTTTTTTTTTTTTTTCAAGCCTACGCTTCGCAAGCGCTTTACCTAATTCCAGCCTGCTGCTGCAGCTAGAGCATCCCAGTTGCTTCAAGGTGCGTATGCTCTCCTGCGCACAAGAACCCGATGACTCTGCGAATCCCAGATAGTTGTACGAACCTAGATTTATGCATTCGGTTTCAGTGCCAGTGAATCTGCCGCATAGAAATCAACTGATATAATAAAGTCCCCGTTAACTCGTTTATCGAGTTATTTGGGAGTTTATCGATGCTCCCCGAGAGCAAGGTAACCGAGACTCGATATACAAGCGCTTGCATTGGGAAGTTTTAAAATTTCAAACAAAAAACAAAGACAAAGATACACGATGAGATGAAGCTTACTCGAACGTCCAGCCATAATCATTGGTTACTCTGTCCTTGAGTGTAACGCATGCCCCAGGCACTGAACATATTGGTCGGTTCCAACAATCTCTCACCCTTCTGTAGACGTATCGCAGATAAAATTGTTCAAAGTTTTCATAAAGAGGTGCATATCCCTGCAATAAAAGTACTCTTTACAGTTTGTGCTAGAGGAGAGGAGAGAACAAAAAGAAAAGAAAAGAAAAGAAAAGAAACTTGTCACGACGCTGGATCTACCTTTCTATTCTGCTCCTTGGCTATATTTGGTGTAAAGAGCAGCTGATTTATAAAGCCCAGGATCATTAGTATATAAAATCCAAAGTGCGTTAGAGCAGCAGTGATGAACGGCACTTTCTCAAAGGATTCCTTGAGCTTTGGTGAATTGATCGGATACCCTCCCTTTATCTCTCCCTTATCATCTTTACTCTCCTGTAGAAGCTGCAGCAGACATGTAAAAGAAAGTGTTAAACAAAGAGAATAAAAAATACATTATTGAAAAGCTCGTCGTTTATTTACTCGTGTACAACGGCTCCAGGGATTGAGTTACACCAAGGGGTCTAATAATTTGGAAGGACGGAGCTCGGATAAAAAAGCTCTTTAAGCAACAGTCTTCTTTACATTCGACTTGTCAGTGATTGATTTTGAAAGTTGACGCAATGAAAAGAAGCGCCGAAACGGCGCCGGTATTAATTAATTTATACATATATATATATAGATAGAAAAGGAACGAGAAATTCATGCTAAAATACGATTGATAACTCACAGAGAGAGAGAGAGAGAGAGAGAGAGAGAGAGCGTCGAACGAGCGATAAAAATAGTGGGCAATAGTGGCGTTGGAAATGTTCGAGGGGCAAGGAGGGCGGCGGGATAGGCAGAAACGAGGAGGCGTGGAGGGGGTAAAAGCCGCTTTCAAATGCGGTAGATGCGACGGGAAAACCTCGTGGAGATGGGTTCGGCGGCTGCCGGGGTGGACCGGCCACTGGACATTCGACAAGGGCCACTCACGAGCCAGCCAGCCAGCCAGCCAGCCAGAGAGTGATGTGCCAACTAATGTGGCTCTCTCACTACCTGTCCTAACAGCAGCCCATCCTGGTCAAGGTCGGTAGTCAAGGCCAAATGCGTACGAGTAAAAACAAGCGGCTCTTCCAGGAGACTGGCGATTACGTATAAAAATGTAAGAAGAGCTCGAGGAAGTGGGCTCGGTAGCGTCTGGGGAGGTACGACCACCTCTCGGTTATATATTTAAATATATATATATATACATATATAAATATATGTGGGTCAAGAATGAAGGGAATCGGACGCGGCGGACAGAGGCAGCTTAAGACGGGACGGGAGAGTCGGTGACCGAGGGAGTGAGGGAGCGGGTGAAGGAAGCACGCGCCCGAGGACGCAGAGGACGGGGAAACAGTGTGGCATTGTCGAATAGGGAGGAGCGACGAGTCGACGGACGCGAGACTTACCTTGGATCGTCGCCCGGGTGCGGACTGCGACTTTGCGTATCCGTTGCCGACTCGGGAGGTTATGCCGTTGGCTTGGAGCCGTGACTCGCCGACACTCGTGTCCACGCAGCTCCTCGTCGTCGTCGTCGTTGCCATGGTCGAAGCGGTTTCGACGGTCTCGTGTCGTATCCTCAAAAGCCGGTAGGCGAGGAAAATCAAAGGGATCGAGGAACGTGGCCGTCGAGGCGCCTCTCCCCAACCGCTCCCCAGTCACTGACGATTAACGACGGAGCCTCGCCTCGGACTCGTGCCGGTGCCTACCACCGGCTCCCCGCCACTCCTCTTACTCCACCTCCTCCTCCACCACCTCCTCTTCCACCGCCGCCGTCGCCGTCGCCGTCGCCGCCGCCGCTTCCTTTCCCCACCCCCGATGTATTACTCCTGCCGTTACCACCGCCACGACCGTCGACGTCGACGTCGTCTCCTCTGTCCTCCTCCTCCTCCTCCTCCACCTACTCCTCGTTCTCCTCGTTCTCCTCGTCTGCCCCCTTTGACACTAGACAGTCTACGAAGCGGTGAAATCGCTACTACGACTCGGCAGCTTAGTTTACAGCCGAATTGAGGGGGCAGGGCGGGGGGGGCTATAGGAGGGATGAGAGGTAGGGGACAGTGGAACGGAATGGAATAATCGTCCACTGCTCTGGCTCTGGCCCCGACGCCCCGACTTCTTTAGAGAGGGTTCCGCCTAAAGGAAACTCTTCCCGAGGAAGAGCCTCGAAGTGGCACGCAACCCCCCGTGGAGAAAGAGTGGCGCGCCCCCTTCGCCCCGGTCGGAACATGCCTCGGGTAGAGAGAGCCAGTAGAGGTCGGCCAAGCGCCGTCTAGGGGAGGAGACGTACGACCCACCTCTCCTGGGCCCACCCGGGGGCCTTCCGCTTACATTTTACAACCGAACGAGCCGACACCCCTCCATCCTCTCCCACCCCTCCCCCCTGCCCCCCTACCGAACCCGACCCGCTCGATAAAAAAGATAGCGGTGCGCGCGAGGCTCCGGTTTCACCTTCCTCGGCAGGACCTTGGGGGGAATTCTGACGTGGCGACGACGAGAACTGCGTCGCGCGTAATAGACCTCGATTCTCACGTGGCACGCGAGACCCGCGTGAGCGTAGCCCGGGACGAGCGTAGAGACAGACCGTCGTAACGATTTTTGGTTCCCCGAGCCGATCAGCTCTAAGCAGCGCTCACTCTCTCTCTCTCTCTCTCTCTCGCTCTTTGCCTCGCTCTTTGCCTCGCAGCTCGCACGACAATACCTCCCTCCCTCCCACCCTCCCGCCCTACCATCCGCTCGTCACCATCTGCTCCCGAGCTCTCTCTCTCTCTCTCTCTCTCTCTCTCTCTCTCTCTCTGTAAGAATCTCTTTGTCGTGCACCGGCTTCGTAGAGCCCGCTCGCCGAGTTCTCTGAAGGCAGAGCAATTATATCAATCGACGCTCTTCCAATAAATTCCTCCTCCCCACCCCGACCGGAGAAATCCTCGTCTTCTTTTGTATACCAATAGAAAAATACGGAAGACGTAATAATAATAATAATAATAATAGTAAGGGCGACTTTCCCTACCGATACCGATACCGATACCGATACCGATACCGATACCGATGCCATTGCGTCACGGATATTATGACGGCTCGCTCGCTAACTGCTCCTTCCCCCCACGTACTTACACGTCTTCCTCAAGAAGCAGCAGTAGTAGTGGTTACGAAACCATTACAGCAGCCACCACCTCGTTATACTAATACGGCTAATAAATACCATTACGGCTCTCACCGTAACGCGCTACGTGTCAACTTGGCAAATCATTTATCATTTATCATTTATCATTTATCGTTTCTCCCACGACATTCCATTTCATGTTATTTATTTATTCATATTCTTCCTCTTGCCCCGATAGCCCCAATAATCCCGACAATACACCTGCACCTGCCCGACCCTCTATACACTTATTCACACGTATTATAATAATAAATGGCTCGGTGGTGGTGGTGGTGGTGGTGGATGAAATCGGTGAATGTTATGCATTACACGGAGTCAATGATATGAGGCGCCGCGGCCGGAAAAAGAGAAAACAGAGAGAGAAAACATTTTTTATACTCGACTTGGCGTGTTCGTCCGCCCGTCCTGAGCGACGACGAAGGTCACGCGCTCTTCGTCTCCAGCCCCCTGAATACTTGCTTCTACGAAGTTTTCGCTACGACGTTTCCTTGCTCATCTCTCTTGAACACGATTCCGACAATTCGATAATATCATCGACATAAAAAAAAAAGAAAGAAAGAAAGAGAGAGAGAGAGAGAGAGAGAAGAAACGTAAAGTCCGGGGCCTCTCCGCTCTCCGGGACTCGACCCACAATGGCGCTCTCTTCTATAGGACAGAGAAAATGAAAGAGACGTAATTATAGTAACGATCGGAATATCTGGAATTACACCGTCTCTCTCCCTCTCCCCCCGTACTCGTTAATGCAAGTGAAGCTTATTGTATCTCCGGTAATTCTCCGTCGAAAGGCCTACTCCTACTATTAATTATACTTTTGAGCGTATTAAATATATTTGCCTCCCCCCCCCGCCACCTAAATAAGAAGAAGAAGAAGAGAAGAAGAAGAAGAATTGATTGAGAATAACCGTATGAATGACCCTCTGCTGTCTGTTCAAAGCTGTTGAAAGCTGTTGAAAGCTGTTGAAAGCTGTTGAAAGCTGAGAAGATCATTTAAAGTAACAAGTAAATGTTCATCTTCGTCACCACAATTATCGACACAATTATCTCATTTGTTATTAAATACGTTAATGTTAAAAGCAATTTAGATTGCATGGGATGATGGGAAACGGACCGAAACGGACATCCATCGTCGTAATAGAGTCATAAGCGAGTCTTCTTCCAATGGATATGGAAGAAGAGAGAAGAAAAAGAAAAGAGAGAGAGAGAGAGAGAGAGAGAGATTTAGTTACAAATGAAATAAAAAGCTTTTCAAGGCAATCGTGGATTATGAAGAGGAAAAAGCGATTACATGAAGAATTCGTTAAGTTATGTATATGTATATGTATATATATCGCTGAGCGTGGGCGCTATAGTTGACGTATAGGCTAATGGGAAGGATCGATAACCGTGATCCAGTGTTGAATGCGCTTGAATAATAAAGGCAGGCATTACGTCCGTGTTGAGGAATTAATCTGCACAAACATTTCGCCGTAAACATTTACAGGCACGTGAATTGGCACGTAAATCTAACGAGAGCCGATGTGTTTGTAATACTAACCGATAACTTTATTGTATTTTGAGAAAACGAGCGCCAACCAAGTGCCTTTGACGAAAGCCGATCATTGTCCGGTTTTATGGGGTTATTGTTATTGTTGTTGTTGTTTTTTTTTTTCTTTTTTCTTTTTTCTTTTTTCTTTTCAATCCCAATAACCTCCTCAGCGCCAGAATCGCAGGAGTCGCAGGAAGCCGTGTATCGTTGCGAGGCTACCCTCGATCCAAAAGACAATCATTAATTATTATTGCAATTATTATTATGAGAGGGAGAGAGAGAGAACATAGAACGGGGCCAAGCTCTGGTTCCAATAAATACCTCGCGTCATTCCTCGCCGCCGCCAATTTCTTTCTCCCGGCGCGGGTCCAATTACCAATTACCCGTCACAATTACGATGACAATGCCGCTAACGATCCATAAACGGAATACGAAGATATGAATGAATTAAGAGAAAGTCGCGGCCCGGATTCTCGGGATCGTTTGGATCTTGATGATAAAGCTCCCCGTCATTGCGGCACACGAATCATCTGTTTACACAGAACGAGATAGCAAAAGCACCGAAAAAAAGATTATTATACGCCTACACATTTCCAAAAAAAAATTTCATCGGTTAAAAAAAAAAAAAAAAAAAACGGCGGCCTTATCTCGACGATTCGCACCGCAAATTAATGCAAATTAATTTTTTTGAAGGTCATTGATACCTTCGATGTTCGCGATACGATCCCCTACGATCCTACGATCCTACGATCATAGAAATGCATTTCATCCCCGAGGTGGTCGGATTTTTGCACCAAACCCACGTGAAGAATTTCAATGTGCCGTTTCACCTACTTATACCTAATCGTATACATATATATATGTATATCTTTTAAAAAAAAAGAAAGAAAGAAAGAAAGAAAGAAAGAAAGAAAAGAAAAAACCAGTTAAACTCGTCGTTGCTCTATTATCTCGTACAGGTAATAACGATGTTCACACCCGTAGCAAATATTGTTTATTACTAATCTACATTGGGAGTGGGTGGGGGGTAAAATCAAACAACGCGTTATTGATAATTTTACCTTATGTTTAATTGCGAAGATAAGTAGTGAAACCTTCGCACCCCCCCCCCCGCCCGAATGAAACGAGTAAAGCTCCTCACGTATAAACACTTATCGTTCGTTTAACATTGATCGTCGTTGAGTATATGCCGCGGGGGGAGGGAGGGAGGGGAGGGGGGTATAGGCGCTAATGAAAATTCCGCCGAGCCAAAATTCTGCAGATTCCACGGTCTTGATTCCATTCCGTACCGAAAGAAAGCTCGCCTCGTTGTAAAGCGCGTAAACGGTCATCTTGCGTTATCTTAGCGCTGCGCAGGTGAACGGCGACGGACGTCAGAGGCGCGAACGAATAAAATGCACGCCACGGGATTTGGCAAAAAGGTATTATATATATATTGACGGATTGTCAGGTAGATCGGGGGATCAGCTAATGATTGATACAGGCGTAGGCGTATACTCCATGTAATCGCAGCGAGTTGGGGTCATTGCTTTTTATCAAGTGGTCAATCTGTATATATATCTGTATATCCGTATATATATATATATATATCCGTATATATATATATCTGTATATCTGTATATCGGTATATATAATGGGCAGATATTTTGCGTAGCGAAGGTGTACTATTATTACGGCTCGAGGGATTTCTAAATGTTCATTTATTTATTCACTCGCTTAGTCAATTACGTAGGGGGAGGGGGTGGGGAGAGAGAGAGAGAGTGCCGCCATTGACTCATTGACTCTACAGCCAATGAATAATAAATAAATAAATGAAAGAAAAAAAAATGTAAAAATAACCATTGGGCGCAGCAGTAGCGTGGCGCAGTGGCCATGAGTGCCGCATGGCATGTCAGTGCGCTTATCGATTACTTTTCGAAAGCTTGAGGCCTCGACTTGTATTTGCGCTCGCGGACTATCGGGCTCTTTGGCCGCGAAAGGGGTCACCAAGGGCTCCTCCTCGCTCGAGGTCCCCGTCCTCCTTAGCGTCCTCCTCCCCGTCCTCTCAGAGAGGCAAGAGGCTTTGTTATCGTTTAAAATTAATAATTTACCGGTCCCAGAACTCGCTAAGGGTTCACCACCCACCACCACCACCCATCGATCTCGCGGGTAGGGACGGAGGAGGGACGGAGGAGGGACGGTGAGGGAGGAAACGAGCGGAAGCCCTCCGCCAACGGATCGATCTCGGCCATAATATTATCCAGGCGCTTACAGAGGCCCGAGGATTTTATATACATTTTTATAAATCCCAATGGATTTGTATCGGTGAAGAGGGGTGAAGAGGGGCGGGAGGGAGGCGATAGGATATCGATCACGAATCGGCCGTTATCGTTATTACGCTTTTTGTGCGCAGAGACAGTGGCCAGAGACACGGGGTTATTGGGGTCCGATTCAATCGATGCCCTCACGAACGCTCCGCCGTTTTCTTATTTTCAGAAAAATTACCACCGAGCAAGCGCACTCGTTATATTACGTCGCCTCTACGCTTCTCAGGCCGAGTGAATGCGCTCTGTGTGTGTTTATGTGTGCGTGTGCGTCTCTCTCTCTCTCTCTCTATATATATATATATGTATGCACGTATATATCCCCTATACTGCGTACGCGTAAAAATCCCATTTTATGTACAGATAAAGTTGCAATCGATCGATACCGCGTTTGCTCGAGACTTGCTGGGAGGGGAGGAGGAGGAGGAGGAGGAGGACATTAGCGTATCGCATTCCGACGAAATCAGAAAGTCTCGGCTATATCGAGGGAAATTCCCCTGGACTTTGAATAGCGGAGAACATTCGCAAACGCGGTCGTCCAGACCATGGGAAATTATCAGGCAATGGGCGATTATACGTTACAATTATGTGATAATGCCCGACCACCGACCCAATGACCCCAATAACAATGCCCTTTACATTGAATCGATAGATATATTATTAGAACGATAGACGACAATGGTATTTATGCCAAAATTATAAAAAAAAATTAAAAATTTGGCCATTGCAAGAGTCGATAAAAGCCGGTCGGTTAATGCTATGGCCGAATGCGTACAGAAGAGTCCCGCGATGCCGGAAGTCTATTTATTAAAATTGGGATAATGAAGGGAAAAAATGAAATTACTGGGTCTGGGAAGATGGATATTGATATGGATATTTTTTGATAGTCTAGAGCTCTGACGGGACACGTTGGCGATTAATTAGATTAGATTAAGGGGAATGCCGGCACGTTGGTGATGGCGACCCCCCCACCACAAGCCGACCCGGTCATAGGATGTGCCGGCCAACCAGAGGGCGAGTTTGACGAGATTTTCGGCTCCGGGCGCCACGTGCCGAACGGGACAAGTTTTCACGTTCGCCTCCGCTCCATTTGTAAACAAACGCATTTACTTTTAGGATTGATTAATCCTTCGATTAGGATATATATATATATATATATCCGTAGACTCGAGTGTCCAGCATCCCGTCAACATTCAATCAATATTCGAGACTCGGGATAATATATAAGATAAATAAATATGCCTGTAATCGAACGCGTTGTGTACGTGCGAGTGTTTTTATCTCTCCTCCGTCCCAATAACCACCAATTCTAACCTCCGCGTCAACGTTATTGTCGCTGAACTTGGATATTTTTTTTGTATTTTTGATTTCAGAAAGCCGAAAACGCACAAGGGGAAGCAAATTATTTTAAAAAGGGAACCTAAGATTATCGAAGATGCCAAGCAGACGCTGTTCATCAAGGGTCTCAAGACAACGGACCTCGTAAGGAACTTTATGAAGGACTTGGTAATTTTGCCCAATAACCGTCACCACGTCGTAACTCCTACCCCTACTGAAACTCGTCCTTTTTCTTTTCCTTACAGTATGTCTTGAAGAAGCCGAACGTGCAGTCGCTCCACGAAAGGAACGACGTCCACCCGTTCGAGGACCCCACCCCACTCGAACAATTCGGTAGGAAGTTTAACGCCTCCCTGTTCGTGCTAGTGAATAACAATAAAAAGCGGCCGAATAATCTGATAATGGGCCGGCTCTTTGAGCACACTATAATGGACATTGTCGAATTCGGGGTAGAGGATTACCAGGGTCTGAGTAGCTTCAAGGTCGACAAGATATCCAGCGACATTAAGCCCATGCTGGTCTTCCAAGGGGAACTGTTCGAAAGCAATCACGAGTATAAAAGAATGAAGAACTTGTTAGTCGATATGTTCCAAAGGGAGCCGGCCGAGCAAATCAGGCTACAAGGACTGGAGCACGTCATAAGCTTCACGGCCCACGACAACAGCATACTCTTCAGAAGTTACAAGTCCGTTGAATTGAGAGATATACAATAACGACAAAGCACGCCGCAATTGCATTACTTTCTATTTGTAATTAGCTCGATTGGGTATGTTTCAGAGTAGCCCTGAAGAAGTCCGGCACGAAATTACCAAGAATCGAATTGGTAGAAATAGGGCCTCGCGCAAATCTGAGAATCAGGAGGTCCAAACTAGCCACGGATGACCTCTTCAAACAAGCTTGCAAAAAGCCAAAGGAACTGAAGGTTACCTCTTACGCACTTTATTTATTTACTTTTCCTTTTCTCGTAAAGAACAATTTATTTAACGTTAATGGCCTTGATGACGATTCGTTTCAGGTCATTAAGAAGAAGAACATCAGCGAAGATAATCTGGGAACGACGCTGGGCAGGATACACATGGGTGCCCAGAAATTGAATACAATACAAACGAGGAAGATGAAAGGGTTGCGTAAGTCGTTGACGGAGAGAAAACTTGAGAGAAAACGTAAGGCCGAGGGCGCCGAGGCAGACGGGGCGACTAAAAAAATCAAAGATACCACACAGTAGCGGAATATAATAATTAATCGAGTCACTGGTTGAAATTTATATATTACACACTGGGGCAAAAAAATCATTTTATTTACATTACAACGGCAGAAGGGGTGTGGTCGGTTTTACTTTTACTTCAACGTCCAAGTGGACTCTCGACGATTATCCTGAAATAGACAAGAAGAAGAAAAAATAAATAAATAAATAAATAAATCAGCCAACGTTAGTTCGTTGTCTTGCGACGGAAGTAGTAAGGTTATTTTTTATTTAAATTTAAGTAAGATGGGAATGTAATGTCCTTACTCTTATATCGACTCCGCAATCCGATAGCTTTGTCCTGACTTCGTCGCAAAGCTTCAATAACTCCGTATCTTTGGCATCCGCTCTCAAGGACTTATTCCTAACGTTCTGTCGGAATTCTACAAGAGCGTCCAGTATCTGCGACACGCTGTTACTTGTGCCTTTGGATCCTTTGTCGCAGCATATACCTATCCTTGACAATACGGATTGTAGATAATTTGACACGGCGGCGACGCTTTCGGGACTTCTTGCCACAGTTGTTGTCTAAAAGCAACATCGAACCAATTGAGTTTCACAAAAATGCTTCAATGTAAATAAGTAAACAAATAAACAAGTAAATAAATAAATAGATATTTTACAACAATACAACAACCTTTTCCGTCTTCATCATTTTGTTTCCCACGGATATCAGCACCAGCATATCCTCTATGGCTTTCGCAGTATTGAAATCATTGGCAAAGGCAGCGTTGATGTTAATTTTCGTCTCCTCTAAGCGCTAAAAGCAACAAAATAAAGATTTACAATAACTCAACGTGTCAATAATGAATCCGTAATTGCGTGACTACTCGACGAATAATTACGCGAAGTAATTCCGGCGAGTCTATGCTCCTACGGTCATAGTTTCCAGAAACGTAAGCCTTGCAGTCGCTTATGAAGAATTCGATTTTATTTAAAACGGCGCTCGCCTTGGCGATCAGCTCTTGCGAAAATATTACGTCTGAAATACAATGGCCAGTCGTACAAATCATTATTGTCCTAAATATCTGATGGGATATTAGATTGCAATACGGTTTTTACAGGGCTTATTACTTTTCTTATAGTCACTAAGGAGGCACAGCATTCTGAACTGATTGGCCGTACAGGAGGTACTTAATAAACTAGGTATGCCGATGGTATTCCTCAAGCTTTTAGACATTTTCTGCTCCCCTTCCAAATGCAGGTGTCCGGAGTGCATCCAATAATTAACCCATTGCTTGGTATTATGGTAACAGCACGACTGTGCCTCTTCGTTTTCATGATGCGGGAAAGCCAGGTCCATGCCTCCACTGTGTATGTCAATGTTCTCGCCCAGTACAGCGCTTGTGTAAAATAATAATGATAAAGTAGCTTCAGCGATTATTCTGTATTCTGGTGGATATAAATGCAGTAAAACTTGAAGGGTGAATTGAGTTGGAATTTTTTTTTACCAAAGAGTCTCAAGGATTACCTGGCCATGGCACTGCATTCGATGTGCCAGCCGGGCCTCCCAGGCCCCCAAGGACTCTCCCAGAAGGGCTCGTTTGGCTTGGACGCCTTCCACAAAGCAAAGTCTAGGGTCGATTTCTTATTGGGATCGCTGGACTCCTCCGCTTGCGGGGCCTTCAATTTCCCATAATTATCATACTTGCATGTGTCGAAGTAGACGGAGCCTAACGGGGATTAAATGGATGCATGAGAATGCATATAAAATCTGGTGTCGATTGTGGTGGGTCTGGTTTAATGCAAGTACCGTCTGCGCCCACGTAGGCAAGATCTTTATGAACAATGTTCTGAACGAATGCCAGAATCTCTGGTATGTAATTGGTGACTTTGCAGGTGACAAATGGCCTCAGGACATTAAGGGAGTCCATGTCCTGGAAAAATTCATTCTCGTATTGGGTGGCAATGGTCCGCCAGCTACCGGCCGAGGGCCAATGATTTTGCAATGATCTTGTCGTCGATGTCGGTCATACCCATAACGTGCACGACATTCAGATTGAAGAACTCCGTCATTATTCTGCGAATAATGTCGAATCTGACGTAGGTACTGAAAAAACGGGAGACAAAAGAGGACGCAAAAATATTGGGACACATTAATAAATGGATAACGAATGATCTATGAGGGTGGTTAAGTGGCTATTCTGTAGGTAAATACCAAGCGTGACCGATGTGGCAGGAGTCGTAGACGGTCGGCCCGCACATGTACCAGCGGACGACGTTGTCGTCCCTCAGTACGAGAGGCGACTTGCCCTTCGTTTGTGGATTGTAGATGAGTAGGTCGGTGAGCCGGCCCCTCGGCCGTATCCACTCGTATTCGTGGGTCGGCTGGGCCCGGTCGCGATGCACCAGCCTCTTCCACGAGATGAACCTCTGCGCCTTGGCGGACATGGCCCGTCCACTCGTCCACCAGCCTCAAAAGCCCGTCCCCACGCAAATACGGGCGCTCCCCGAGGACGGCATTCTCCATCCCCTCTACCGCGGCTTCGTCTACACGGTCCCGGTCAGGGGATTCGTGGTGTCGAGGGGCGGTCGGCGGTCGGCGGGGGTCGGGGGTCGGGGGGGGGTCGGCCGGCTAAAACGTACACAAAAGAAGCACAGCTGTTGAGAGGTGGTGGTGGAGGAGGAGGTGGAGGTGGAGGTGACGGTGGAGGTGGCGGCGGGGGCGGGGTGGTAAGTTGTCGGCCCCGATTCGTCGAAATGCCAATATGGCGGAACTCGCCTACCAAACATGCAGTGTTTACGCACAGTCGCAATCGCGCTCCCATAACCTTCTTATAAGGGTGTGGAGGAAGAAAGAAAACACATCCGAATTGAGAGATCGCGTGCACGTCAAGCGGAAGGCCCAGCCAGCTCTTCTCCCCTGCCTTATTTTTCTCGCTGCGTCGTCCCGTTCGCCATCTCCTCCGCCAAATCACTACCGCGACTCGGCAATAATGGTTCTCTGTAATATAGAGTGCGTCCAGAGAATATCACAGTATCTCGACGTCTCGCCAGGAAAGCTCTACGTTTCGGAAAATAATGTGAGTCACAAGCTCCGGACGACCCGGCCCTTCCTACCACTACTACTACTACTACTACTATTACTATTACTATTGCTATTGCTATTGCTATTACTATTACTATTACTATTACTATTGCTATTACTATTGCTTGCTTGCTTATGACTTGGTGGTACTGCTACTGGTAGTGCTCTAGTACAAGTAGTAATAGTAGTAGTAGTAGTAGTAGTAGTAGTAGTAGTAATAGTACAAGCTGGAGGAACTCGAGAAGCAGGCCTGCTTAGCTGGCTTTCGTTACCTAACACCTCGTCTCTCGGTCGGGCAAGATCGCGCGGACGACTCTCTCGTCGACGCCCCGGGACATAAAATCGTCGCCCTCTTTATCATTTCTCGTTCCTCCAGCCCACCCGGGAGGGCGGAGGTGGAGGAGGGCTGGAGGAGGGAGGCAACGTTCTCTCTGCCGGACTTATTAATTAGCCGGGGTGACGACGAGGAGCTTGTATTCGATCCCCTCGAAGGATCATCCTCCTCCTCCTCCTCGTCCTCCTCGTCCTCCTTCTCCTCCGTTCCACGCGACCTTGTATTATAATATAATATTCTTATCGACGAGAGTTTTTGTCCCTCTGCCTTTGTCTCTCGTTGCCTCGTCCATCCGGTTTCGCGAAGCTGCCGTTAAAATTGTCCCCCTCGAGGAAAACTCGGGGGGGAAAAATCCCTTCGCGGGAGGGAGAATCATTCGCGTCGAGCTTTGTCCCAATGACCAGCCAGCCGTCTCATCAATGGCCCAGGGCCATTAATCTCGTTTATTTTCTCTGCAGACAATAGCCACGGACGACTTGGTGAAGAACCAAAGCACCGAAGGCTTCAGCACGATTGTCCAAGCTCTTGTGAAGAACTCCAAGTATCCTGCTATACTTGGCGACGATGCCGTGAAACAGGCTTTAACGCGACAATGGCTCGAGTATGCTGTGCTCTGCGTCAATTATGCAGATAATGCAATCAACGAGAAGAGGGTCCTCAAGGTACTGTACCCTGTACCCCCTCCCCCCCCTCCCCCGTTGCTCTAGGGCACGTTGTCATTATTGGGCTTAATAATAGTAATAAATTGGTAATCCCGTTGCAGGAGCTGAACAGCGTTTTGAAAATGAGCACCTACGTGTCTGGGACAAAAAAGACCATAGCCGACATTACTCTTTACTACGCTCTTCATGGGATAATGGTAAGGGAATAAATAATAGCCAAACTCCTGCCCTTAGACAGAGTATTTTTTTTTTTCTCTCTCTCAAGTTTACTAATGCATTATCCCGTTGGGTTGCAGCTGAGACTGACACCGCAAGAAAAGGCAGAGCATGTACACGTATCAAGATGGTTTGATAATATGCAACAAGATGACAAATTGCGACAAACAATGGATCTCATTAACTTTAATATGATGCACTTGTACTTGTAATGAATTTAACAATAGTTTCATTTGAGACCCGAGTAAGAAACGGATGAAAAGCAAAATCTCACTGAATTAGCCTTACGTTTCATTGCTAGTAAAGTAAAATTTGTTGAATACGTCTTTAAGATCAGAAAACTTTTGTAATCTTAAATTATTGCAGCCAATGTAATTTTCACGAATACATCCTTTATTAAATAGATTATGCATTATAATATGTAATACATGGTTTTCGTTATCCATAACCTTATCTGCGGCAGCCTCCCGTCCACATTGGCCAACCAGATGAGCGAGACTTGAGAAAGCAGTCCTGCCCCGTCATTACGTAATTACATTATGAATAATTTTATGTAATTGAAGGGCAGGTTCCTCCGTATTCATTAGCACGGGAATACGTAAAATTTCAGCGAGCAAAGACGCGTCCGTACGTTACTTACATGCCTGACGTTAATAATAATAATAATAATAATAATAAAAAAAAAAAAAAACAATAACATTTTTTTTTTAACGAGTATGGATAAGAAGGCGGGGGTGGGGGTGTTGTTGCGTTGCAATTCGAGAAGTACGACGGATGCAATGATACGAAGGAACGTTCGACGTAGATCGACGTAGATCGACGTAGATCTCTGCTGTAAAAGCGAGCCGTTGCGCGTTACATTGAAAGAGGTGGGGGGTGGGGGGGGTATTCAAATAGGCATTTCCAATGGAAGTCGATCAGGACGAAGTCAAGTGACGTTTGGATTTATAGTAAGGGATTACGGGGACAACGAGGCGATTGTTAACTCGGCCTTAGAAAATCTAACGTCGCAAGTCGCAAGTTGTTTTGTTTGGACGGAGGGAGAAGTTGGCACGGAGTGCGAACGAGGAAATTTCCTCGAAACGAACGCCAGAGCCAAGAGTTTGGGATGCTTCGACAGAGAGAGAGAGAGAGAGAGAGAGAGAGAGAGATGATGTTGATTGATGCACGTGTGCATCCGAGGAGCACTCGTCGCTACGATAGTTGAGAGTCAGAGTGAGTATGGAGAATAACGGGGCGTGGGCGAGGGCGAAGAGGTGGGGGGATGGTGTTGGTGGTGGTGGTGGTCGTGGTGGTGGTGGTCGTGGCATGTCCGCCATATAGGGACTCTGGCGCGGTTCTACGACTCGTGCGCGACGAGCAAAAAAAAAAAAAACACGACCGCGGAGGGTTGCGGAGGTCTCCCCCGCCCCCCCCACCCTCGCGGAAATGCACTCGAGGCCTCCTCGACTTATTGGCGCTCCTTCGCAGAGCCGCGCAATCATTACGTAATGCCTTTGTCGCGGGGTGCAAGTATCGCCAATTTTGACGGAACGTCGATCGAAACCGTCGCAGGGGTTATTGGGGTGGCGGTGACAGAAGTTAGAAGGCTGACAGGGAGGCAGGGAGGGTGAGAGGGTATGCTGGGACTGAATAGTCAAGGTCATCTAGACAGTTAACGACCCATGCGGGATTCGAAGCCACGAGGATTTTAAACGAGCGTCAACTACCCGGACGGTCCGACCCGTCCAGGTTACAAAGACACGGGTTAAATGAACGAGGTGCCTGCCACTGTACCCGTTGCCGATACTTTACTGCTCGAGCAACGTCGAATAACGAGGACAATAAGGCCCCGCTGATTATTCGCATGCGAGATCAAAAGCTCCCGAGGGCATCGCCGTCTCTGCCGCATATCGCTAGAGACATAGGCGGGGGGCTACGTCGGGCCTACGTCGGGGCTACGTCGGGGCTACTAATACACGGCGATAGAGAGGGTACGAGGGTACGAGGGGGGGTGAGGAAAAGGTCGACTAGAGTTTCGTAGGGACGAGGGTGGCGAGTGGGTAGAGCGACGGACGAGGAGCAACGAGCCAGAAGAATCCCCGTTGCTGCGCATGCGAGAAGAGAGAGAGAGGGAGGGAGGTGTCGGCAGCGCCCTCGCGGGACCGACGGCCGAACTAGCCGCCCCGCACTCCGTAGCCGGGACACTCCGTCACGTCCGGGCTGCAATGGAGCCACAGACGGGCCAGTGCGAACTGCGCCGAGCAGCGGAGCAGCAGCGGCTCGGGCTTCCCCCGTGATCCGTTCAGGCCGTGAGTCGTGAGTCGTGAGTCGTGAGTCGTGAGTCGTGAGTCGTGAGCCGTCAGTCGCCAACCGTCGTTCGTCGGTAGTCAATCGTCAGTCGTTAGTCGTCAGTCGTCAGTCGACGTTACCACTGGCCATCGGCGGCGGCGATGTCCGTTCGAATCCTTGCGCTCTGTTAACGAAGGGTAGCCTCTCCGGATCTTCAGGAGTCCGAGCTCGACGAGCACGAGCAGCGATGGCCGACGATTCCAGCGTGCGCGTCGCTGTCCGGTGAGTACGCAACCGCACTCCTATAATGCATACATACCCAGAGAGAGAGAGGGAGCGAGAGAGAGAGAGAGAGAGACGGTGTCCTACGCCGACGCCGACACCGACACCGACACCGACACCCACACCACACCCACACCCACACCCATTCCGACAGCGATAACAAATTCAAACTCTACTGGTGGTGGTGGTGGTGGTGGATGGCGGCCCCCATTAACCCGGCGACGCGACCTTTCCCACGAAAGCCTTTCGTCCTTTACGTTCCTTTGCCCCCGCGTCGCCGAGGCCAATCGCGCTCCATTGACTCCTCCGGCCTCCTTTTCAAGGTCCCCGACCGCGGCCCCCATCATCTTCCCGAGCTCACAGCATCATAGATTACGATCGATTCATCTCCCGACAGCCAGCTTCCCTCGAATCAAGGACTCACCCTCTCCCCCCCCACCCCCCACTCTCTCACCCTCCCACTCTCTCTCAGCTCTCTCTCTCTTGCTCTGCTGACGAGAGCGGCTTTGTATCTCCTTGCGTCTTTTCTTTCCCTTTATCTCGAGCGCTTGATGAAATTCGTAAAGCCAGACGAGCTAGATCTCCACCTCCCTTGGACATTATTTAAAGAGAGGGAGAGAGAGAGAGAGAGAGAGAGCGATGGAATTCAAATTCGCTCGGTACCATAAAGTGCTGCTCGATTGCGATGGCGTGGAACGCTCTCTCGATTACATATTCGAATTCGAACCGCTATTTATTACCTACGTTAACAACAATAACAACAACAACAACAACAACGACAACAACAACAACGACAACGACAACACTAATAATGATAATAATAATAATAATGGACGGAGCATTAGGCTTTTTATTTTTTTTTAATTTTTTTTTTTTTTTTTTGTTGTAACTGGTTGGATTGATTGGTCGTCAAAGGCAAGAGTTGGGTAGGTAAAGGAAAGGAGATAATAGAAGTGCAAAGGAGGCGCACGAGAGCTCCCAGCCCAGCTCTCGGATGCCTCGGGTCCCCCAATAACCTCCTTTCCTCTCCCACGCGGAAGGAACAACATTTTTAGAGGTCACACGTGCGTGGGTGTTGCGGACCTCGAGGAGGATCGAGGAGTAATCGTAATCGAGTCTGATATACCGCTCCCGCCAACGTCCACCCGCAGTCATCGCCTCCCCCCCCTTCCCCTCCATCGCAGCTCCGCTTCTCCTTCGGATTTGCAACTAACGATTCCACTTGCGATCTTTCCTCCTCTCGAGTGACGTTTTTTCCTAAAAGATATATATATATATATATGTATGTATGTATGTATGTATGTGTCTGTATATGTCGTCCGACCGGCAACTGATCGCCAACATTTCTGCCTTTCGTAATGCCGAGAAAGCGAACCCGAGCGCAAACTACTTCTCGCACTAGCTCTCCTTCCCGCCTTCGTCGTCTAATCCCCTCCCACCCCTCCCTCCCTACCTCCGTACCTCCCTACCTCCCTACCTCCAACGCGCTACAACCGTCAAACGAGTCGTCGACTGGTCTGCCCTAACCCTTTATTTCGAGAAATTACGTCGATCGTTACGCAGGATCATTTCCATTCGATTTCATATCTTCCCGATAACCCCACCCGCCCTCCTCCACCTCCTCGTCTACCGATCTATCTATGTCTACTACACATGATTACACATGCCAAAACTGATGTAATTAATGCACAAGAGCTTACTCGCCGTCGATTATCAGCCAGCGAATCCTTTTTTTTTAAAAAAACGCCGGAGTCCCCCCCCCCCCCCGCCACCCCGATCGCTCGAGATCGTTAATCGTCGACGATGAGCCTCTCAGCCGCATGAGCTGCTCCAGCAGGAGGATTTGAGAGAGAGAGAGAGGCTGCGTTCGACACACACACCTCGCGACGCGCGACGGGGCCACCGTCGGCGCGTGTAAATGCCTCGGGTCGCTGTTCCGAACCCTTGGACTAATCGCGCCCAATAATAATCGCCGCACGTCAGATCACTGGAAAACGGATGAAACAATGCCTAGAATGCAGTAGGGCGAGGCAGGGGCTTCCCAGCGTTCCGTATACTTACGGACGATCGCCGCGAATCGATTATTATTATTATTATTATTATTAGCTTACGAGTCCGTTGGGTGGTCCATTATAATTCCCTTTTTATTATCTATCGCAAAAAAAAAAAAAAGAAAAGAAAAGAAAAGAAAAGAAATTCCTCGTTATCGTTGAGGAGTACGCAGCCGCGAGGAGGAGTCGGTAATATTGCATGAAAATCATGCGAATAATCAATTCGACGTTAATTAATTGCATGGAAATGAGCGGTCGAGTGAATCTTTCCTCGTTGAAGAAAAAAAAAAAAAAAGAGAAGAGAGAGAAGAGAGAGAGAGAGAATAACATAACACAACACAACACAACGTAATAACAGAAGGAGAAAAAAAATGCTTCGCGGCGGAGTGAGTTCTTGACACAAATAACGATAGGTGACGGATTATTTCATTTCCTCGGATGCAGCACATGTATTGCGGAAGCGAGATCGTATAAGATTATAATATTGTGAGACGAAAAAAGCGTTGCCTCGGGCACTCGAGACCAAATTTGTACGTATCGAAGAGCTAACTTTTATGTATTCCGTTCTGTGTAGAGAGAGAGAGAGAGAGAGAGATAAGAAATAGTAACGGTCGGGCAGGCGGGCGGGACACGCACACACAACGCACACACCAACGGTTTCACATTTTCACGTGCGACGTGGTGAAGCACAAAGGCAGCCGTTAACCTTAAGAGGATCGTCGTAATCGTCGTATAATTAATGTTTTTTTGTCTTTTCTTCTCTCTCTTTTTTTTTTTTTTTTCTTTTGTTTTTATTATTATTCCATTTGTCGTTTTGCATTTGAGGCCGAGAGTCACGTAGCGAACGTCTCCTCTCGCCACGGAGGCGAGAGAGGGAGAGAGAGAGAGAGAGAGAGAGGGGCACACACACGCACACACAGACACACATCGATGAAAATTCGTTTACGAAACGATAAGAAAGAGGGCCTCGGGAGCCCGTTGCAATCCTCCGTTTTTCAATATAACCAAAATAACCCCCGTGTTTGGGGCCGCGGGTGGGTGTGGGCGTTCGGGGGAGCGTTCGGGGGGGGGGAGCGTCCTTGGCTTTCGGTGGTCAATCGAATTGCCGATCGAACGGAGTTGGCCGTGGCAGCCGACGGGAACGGGTTATTGGGGGTAGGAGCGTCCAACGCGACCCTCGCGCTTCCAACGGAAATGAAACGGTCGGTCGGGCGGATGGGGGGATGGGGGAGGGGGTGAGCGCAGCACGTTCGGTCGTTTGCAATTCCCTGCATCAAATAAAGAAAAAAAAAAAAAAAGAAGGGTGGGGGTGGAGGAGGCAGCAGCGACGGCGGTGTCGACGGCGGTGCGGCTCGGGACTCCCGGACACTCGGCCACGACGAGTCTCTCTCGCGAAAGCGCACCCGTTGCCGCGCAATAAAGGTAACGAATTCGTAAGAAAAGGGGGGGGGCGCCGCCTCGAGGTTATTGCCGTTTCCAAATTGCGGCATCGCCCTGGCCCGGCCGTCGGGGTCTCCCACTCCCCCGCCCCCTCCCCCCATTTGCACCGTTCTCCATTGTGACCTATGACGACGACACGGCCCTCGAAAGGAGAGCAGCCGCCTTAAGTGGAGCCAGTCCGTGGCACGTCGTTGCTCGTGGCCCGGTCATCGGCCCACCCCGCGAGATCGAGACCGCGGTGAAGTCTTTGTTCTCCTTGGATCGGAGATGAACCGCTGCCTTTGACATTGCTCGCTATCCCCTCCCCACCCCTCGTTTTTTAAAAGGCGGCGTTGGGCCTGCCACAGACAAGACAGACAGACAGAGAGAGAGCGGTGGCGCGGTGCTCCGCCGTTTGTCTCCGCCGTCCCTTCACCGTCCCACTACTCCACGTCTACGGGGAATCGGATCTCAGTCCTATGGCCAATACCGTAGGAACAAACAACAGCCCCTTCATCAAGCACATCGTGCAAAATCATTCCTTATGCGTTAAGGGATACTTACGGCCGCTCTCCTCTCTCTCCTCTCTCTCTCTCTCTCTCTTTACACGTGTCCCGAGAAAATGCGCGTCAACCGACTACATAAAAGAATAAAGAATCGGGTACGAGCGTAGGCGGTCAGTCGTTTTTATCATCGAGTACTCGTGGTAGCGGTGGTAGCGGTGGTAGCGGTGGTAGCGGTGGAGGTGGAGGTGGAGGTGGTGACGTCCGTCGGGGCCAATTTCACGATCGTAGCAATGAAATCGGCACTTTTCTCCTCGCAGCGATTTTAATTTTTGCCAATTATATCACTGGCCGTCCACTTGTCTTGTACGAAAGACCTTTTTTTTTTATTCATTAGCTTTTGCAACACGTGTCCCTGGAAAATGCATTTAATCCTCGAGGGCATGTAATGTTCTTGTCTCGGGTCGCCCGTAAGGCTAATGACTTTACGAGAGCGATGCTTTATAGGAAATAGGATAAAGGGACCGTTCGCCAAGTCCCATTGTTGTTATATTATTATATTATATTATATTATATTATATTTACAATTAGCTTACGTATTTCTATATGTTTTTATAAAATACTCGATTGTTGAATAATGATTATGCGTATCGGCCTTAGAAAGAAGGCCTTATCGTCGGGGAGCACCGTAATCGCCATTGTACGGCCCTTGACCTCCTTTATTTATGCTCCCCACCGGGGACCCTTCTTCTTTACCTTGCCGATACGGATACGAACGGCGTTTCCGGTCCCAATAACCCCTTTCGTGTTGCCCTTACCTTTGATTGGGACTCGATCGGTGCCTGCCTTTATTACAGGAAGAAGCTTTACGAAGGGATGGAAGAGGCCGATCGCGGAGTAAGAAATTTTGGAATTTCGCCATTTCAATAATCTCGAAGCCCTTCTTTCTTTCTAATTGTTTTTTTTTTTTTTTTTTAAATACGGAAATTATATACGGATAACGGCGATGACGAACGTTTAACCTACGATTCTAAGGATACGTGTGAAACAATATTATTGGAGCGACGGGAGGAATGCGTGGGTCGGCGATCGCCTCCAGAGAGGTAGACTGGTCAAGTCAATTAGTTAAACAACAACATGAACAACATGAACAACAACAACATGAACAACAACAATAATGCTCGCAAGATGAAAAGCGTTAGGATGGAAAGGTTATTGGGCTCAGTGGGACATTACTCGATGAGCCTTTGATTATGTGGACCCGCAGTTCCCCTTACGCGCCCGGGTTTCACGCTCTACGACTCCCTGGATCAAGTCCACCGGAAAGCCGGAAATTATTAGGACTCGGGAGATCGCTCGCTTCGGGAGACGCGATTCCAGATCTCGGCTCGGCTCACTTTCTCCCTAGGCTTTCGTTCTGCTCTCCCCCCCCCCCGCCTGCTGACGACGACAACGACGACAACGACGACCTCCCCATCCCGCACCCCGTCCCGCACCCGTTTCTCGCTCAACGAGGCGGTAGCCACGCAGTTCCCTTGTGAGCGGTACCCGGAGCTCGCGGAGTCGCGACGCATCACATTGTATCGAAATCACAATGGTCGCGGTGGCGTCAGTCCAGGAAGCTGCTCGACGCCTCTTATTCTCTGGCAATGGGGATAATTATAATTTAAGCGCCATTCCGGCCTTCGCCGTTTCTTTGTCCGTTCCTTCCTTCCTTCCTTCCTTCCTTCGTTCGTTCGTTTGTTTGTTTGTTTATTGTACGAGGCGAGTTTACGTAACGCTGGCGGGGCTCGGCCAAGGAAGGATTCACGGAGGCGGTGTCAGGATCTCGTAGTCGTCGTCGTCGTCGTCGTCGTCTCTTTGTACTCCGCCGGAGGATAAGGTGGTGGAGGTGGTGGAGGTGGGGTAACGGTAGCAGCAGCAGCAGCAGCAGCAGCAGCAGTATTTCTGGCGCAGCGAGCCGGAGGATCGGTGGACGGAGACGGTGTCTTCCACTTACTTCCTGAGAGCCCGACACAAGTCGCGCGAGGAGAGATTATTTTTAGCATTTACCGAGGCGCTTTCGGTGTTCCCGAGGCCGGTTCCGTGGAAGGGGCCCCTCGCGGAGGAGGAGGAGGAGGAGGGGGACGAGCAGCAGCAGTGAGTAAGCGGCCCGTTTAAGCGTGCGCGCGCGGAGATTCGCGGACTGCGGACTGCGGACTGCGCGAATCATCGCGAGCGAAGGCCGCGGATCGAGCGAGATCGGCCGGGTCGCCGTAGTGGCCTCCTTTATCCACGTAGAGGCGGATTGAAAGAGAGAGCGAGATCTCGTTTTCCCGAGCACCACACCCACGCGCGAGCGTGCCGGGCGGGCACCACCTCCCGCAGGACCGGTTCTCCGGCGCTCATTGATAACGCGGCCCGTTCTTTCATTCATCGGCAGTTACCCGGCCGACCCGAGACAGGGAGACAGGGACAGAGACAGAGAGAGAGAGAGGCGGGGAAGTCGAGGGCACGTGGTAACCCGTAGCCGCTGCAACGTCACCGGCCCCAATAACCTCACCCAAATCCTCGGCAAACGGGCTAATTACGCCTTGGCGGATGAACGGTACACCGAGCGGGGTACACCTCCGCTCCCCACGTCCCCACTTTATACCAACGTCCGCAGACTCTCTCTCTCTCTCTCTCTCTCTCACTCAGTCACTCCCATACTCTCTATCTATCTATCTATCTATCTATATGTCTCGGTTCATGCAATATGCTAATAATCCGAGCGTTAGCATATTTCCCCTTCCTCAGGTGCGATCGGCTGAAGCCGCCGGGGACGAGGGCGACGACGGCAACGACGACGACGACGCCTAGTCGATGCAGGTGCGATCGGCGCACGACGCCCGAAAGACTCCGCGGCGGGTTTATTGATATTCAGCGGAGCGGGACTTACGACGAATTTACGATGCCTTTGGTCCCGCGCCGCCCAATAACCCCGTACGTTTAAAATTAACGTCGAGCCGATACGCGGAAGATGCCCCAACCAACGGACATGGCCTTTTTTTTCTCCCCCCCCCGTCTCCCTCGTCACCCGTCACCCGTCACCCCGGCGACGATATCCTTCTAATAAGACCTGCTGGATCGTGGCTATTTTTTTTTTTTAAAGATCCCCCGGCGACCTCCGACCCTTGTCCGACGATCGAAGCACACATTCAATGCTCGTCCCAATAATCCCTCTCAATCAACGATCGACGATTCCGTCTATACGTTGCAAACTAATCCCCCTCCGATTCGATGATAACTTCGCGTCGTCTTCTGACTCATCTCAGCCCATTCATTATCTAACCGCTTATCTAACGATAAACATTACCTTCGCGGCGTACACAACTCTCATTATCGTCACGTACACTTGTTAAATTTTATTCTTACTAAGTAGCCGCGATCGTCTCTTATCGCGTTTCCTATACAACAGACCCCTTTCCTTTCTTTTTTTTTTCATTATTCGTGTTGGGTGGTGGGGTGGGGGCGGGGGTGCAGGAATCCATCTCAGCCCCCATGTTTTATTCGCGTCAGTTGCACGCGCAAACGTTCATACGCGTTGTTTTTTCTTCCCTTTCTCCTTGACAATTTTTATAAGCAGACCAATTGGTCCTTTTGCTTGTAATACGTAATAATAACCCCATAAATAATAAATAATGCTCGGCGGAATAATTATTCCCACTGAGCTTGGCCGGAGAGACGAGACGCGGCTGTGAGTGGGTAATACGGACCGAAACCGAACGAGCCAAATGCTGATTATGGCCTAACGGGTTTATTAATAACGACAGAGCATTTTTACATAAAAATTTACATTAATCGTCAATTATCGGTCTTTAATTACAGTAATTTTTAATTGGACTTTCGAGTTGTGGGATGCGCAGTGGTCGGATACAAGAGCTAAGGTCAATGCACCAATACAATTATAATGATACGCGCCCATAATTTTAATGTTCCAGTTATGGGTGCTTAAATGGAGTCGGCCAGACGTAATAAACAGTTAATGTCTAGTGCGTGTGTGGGTGTGGGTGTGGGTGTGTGTCCGCGTCTCCATCCGCGAGAGGCACGAGTGAGCTCGCGATGTCGCATTCCCAACGAATCGTTGTAGACTAATAACAAAGACGCGCTTATAGGCCGTGATTTTTATTATTATTAAATTCGGGGGGGGGGTGTACCAGGGTATACCAAGGGCAATTATTTATGTAAAGTATAATTGAGAATAATAGCATTGGAATCGGTGGATCGTTAATTTGCAAGAAATCGCGTACGAATTGCGCATTAATAGATCGCAATTAATAGATCGCAATTAATACAAAGCCAGCTTAAATTATTTATATACATACATACATATATATATAAATGAGACTTAAATTTGTCCCTCACCCCCCCCCCTCACCCTTACCGCCCCATCCGAGTTCGGTGTCAGAATCGCTGAAAGTTACGGAAGGAGAAAGACGGTTAAAATTAAATAAAGTTCTGGTATGGAATGAAAGAAAATGTGAGGTGCGGGGTGGGGGGGGGATGAATGCGTGTAAGGCGGCAGGCGCGCTCGATTCGTTATTGGATTCGACGGGTCTCGCTGGCAATGCGCTAAAGCGTAATATCGTGCACGAAAGTAACGATGCAGGTAGCCCGAGGAATTTCTTTGCCAATTAACATAAATTATACATTAACTTACACACACATATATACATATATACATATATACATATCTATACATATACGCGATTGCGGGTTATTTGGTGGGGAGGGGAGGGACAGCTGACCGCGTCAAGCGTCGAATAAGACCCCTCCGTAAGCACAATGATCAATTCCTAATCAATTTGTAAATGATTGGGCCAAATTGTTGGCGAGGGGCTTGACCTCGCGAGCCGCTAATACCGTTTACGCTCGGTAAGTGGTCGGTCGGTCGGCCGTTGCCGGGAACGAGCGGTCAAACGTAATTCCGATGATCCTGGCCAGACTTACCAAGTTGTTCATGCGACTGTTCCCCTTTTGAAAACTTTCAGGATCCGTCCGCAAGTGGCCCGAGAGGTGATCGACATGTGCCGGATCTGCACCCAAGTGCCGACGGGCGAGCCCCAGGTCTTCCTCGGGCCTGACAAGGCCTTCACCTACGACTACGTCTTCGACACGAGCTCGGACCAGTGCTCGATTTACGAGACCTGCGTGGCGAGGCTCGTCGAGGGCGCCCTCGACGGCTACAACGCGACCGTCCTCGCTTACGGGCAGACCGGCTCCGGGAAGACCTACACCATGGGCACGGGCTTCGACGTCGAGATCGACGACACCGTCGTCGGGATCATACCCAGGGCGATAAAGCACCTGTTCGACGGCATCGCTGAGAAGCAGGCCCGCGCCAGGGAACGGGCTCTAATGCCTCCCGAATTCAAGGTAAAGGATTTGGCGGTGGTGGTGGTGGTGGTGGTGGGGGGGGTAGGAGGGTAGGAGTAAGGAGAGTCGAATAATGAAAGCCCCCCCGAGCGCGATCAATCGATTCGGATCGCGATAATTCGAATAAAGGTTGCTACGAGACTCCGTAGCGAAGAATTAATTGATATATATATATATATATATCACGCGTATTCGTAATGAAAAAAGAAAAAGAAAAAGACAAGTGACGTTTCCGCTCGTCGTCCGACGGATATGGTCAATGGTACGCGAAATTTACATTTAAAATGCCTGGATGAAAATGGATGGCGCACCGGGGACAGAAGGATAGGACGGAGGCCGCGGCGCCGCTTCTGTTCCCCCCTCCCCCCCCCCCTCCAATGCAAAGCAACATAATTTTAGACATTACTCGCGCGGAGAAAAATGCGCCTCTCGCGGAACAGCATTGGCGATCGTCGCGATCGTCGCGATCGCTGACGCGGGTTCCGATTATTCAAGATCGGTCGAAATGGGCGAGGGGGGGGCGAGGGTGTGGGGGGGCGTATGAATTAATTCGAGGGCAGGCGAGCGAGGCGTTGAATTGATAATTCCGCGTTCGGGCGAATATGCGCGCAAAGGAAGTCAGTCGCCCACGCGGATAATAAATAATCGCAAGGCAACGGCTGCGACGGTCGGACGCGAGAAATCACTTGTCCAGCCTCCGTTCCCTAATTAGCAGCTCGGCAATGCGCAAGAACATCAAATTCCTATAGAGAAGCCGCGTTCGCATTTTTATTATTCGCGCGCGCGCGGAAATAAATAGAGACGAGCTGTGGTCGTATCACCGGGGTCGAGTCAATTGCTGCGAGTCCCGCGCGCAATCGAATGTTTATAAAAACGAGATCGATCTCGAGTTACGTTTCGCAAGAGCGGCGGCCCGACGTTTCCTCGATCCCTCGATCCCTCGATCGGAAACGGCGCGCGCGCGCGCTCGCAATATCCCATTTGACCGATTAACCGAGTCGCTTTTACATTCTGCGTAATTCGAAAGCGCCCGAGGAAGCGTGACAAGAGAAAAAGAGTGTCTTGTTGGGTGGGGGGAGGGGACGGAGAGGGGAACGAGCTGCCAGGGCGAGAGCTTCGACGCGACGATCTACGGCACCGCGTTACTCCCGGTCAATTGATCCGCGAACGTTACGAGACACCCGCGTCCCTGGGGTTATTGGGGTTATTGGGGTTATTCACGGTGACCGGGCGACCGACTCTACGACATGGACAATCGACAGGAATCCCCGTGACGCCCGGACCAACCGCCTCTCGCCTAGTCGAGGACGTTCCTGGGCACCGGGTGTACCCGTCGATTGTCATAGCTTAGCTTAGGGATGCCGTGATTACCCTTCGCCGTCCCGACGATGCTCCCTCTCACTTGCTCACTGGCCCCGCGTGTCTCCGATTAGCGTTGAGTGCGACCCCGAGGAGGACTCTGGCCATCGTGCATTATTAGAATTACTGTCTACGCACATTATCCGTAGAAAATCAACGAAGACGGTAGGCCTGGGGTAGGGTGGGGGTTATTGGGGTAGGCCTGGGGGGGGGTGTAAACACTTTCGTTGATATTAGCTGGTGCATCGCCGGGCTTGTCATGCGGGTGAGGTTGCCAATAACCCCCTCGGCCTCCTAGGCTATTCCCTCCGATTTTCAATCCCAGCGCGGAATTACGTAAGAATTACGTACGAAAATTCGAAAGCTCGACACCGTTATTTGTACATCGTCGCCCCCTATCCGATGCTTTCTTCGCCATTTGCACAATGTTGGCGGCGGTCGCCCGGGGCGGGGGCGGGGGGCATCGTCGGCTTATTACTCGCGAGGGGAAAGAAAGGTAACGCCCTCGGCCGTGCGTTATACGAAATTATAGAGAAGAGAGCGGCGGCGGCGGCGGGGGGGGGGGGGACGTTTTCGCGACATGGGCAGGTGAGCCGGTGCCGGTGCCGATGCCGGTGCAATTACCCCAATAACCAAATAAGCACCGGGGCCGGCTTTCAACGAGTTTAACGAGGATGGCCGTCGGTAAACAGGTGGCGGCCCAATTCCTCGAACTCTACAACGAGGACCTGAAGGATCTACTGGAGCCGGGGGTGTCGCGCGGTGGAGCCCGCATTCACGAGGACACGGCCGGCAACATCCACCTCGTCGGGGTCGAGTCGCGGATCGTGACCAGTCCCCAGGAGGCCCTCGAGTACCTCCGTCTCGGCGCCCTCTCCAGGACCACGGGCTCAACGCAGATGAACACCCAGTCGTCCCGGTCCCACGCGATATTTACCCTCTACGTGAAGCAGCAGCGGTGCATTAAGCTCGAGGACCCGGACGCGGACGTCGACACGAGCAACGCCATGGAGACGGCCAGTGAATTCGAGACCCTCACGGCCAAGTTTCACTTTGTCGACTTGGCCGGCTCGGAGAGGCTCAAGAGAACCGGGGCGACCGGGGATCGCGCCAAGGAAGGCATCTCCATCAATTGCGGACTGGTAAGTCTTTTTCTCCTTCTTCTTCTTCTTCTTCTTCTTCTTATTCTCCCCCCTTCTTCTTCTTTCGCGGGCCTCTCTAATGCCATTCAAAGCCGACAATTGGCCATAATGTCACTCGGTATCAATCGTTTTACATCCAATTTTGTCATTTACATCGACGACTATAATTCATCTCCATTTACTCGTGCGCGTGCGTCGTCTATACGCGTCGATATATACATGTATATATATGTATGTATATATACAGATGGCGTTCTTCCGTTGATGGATAAGTAACTTGTTACGATGCTGCAGCAATTAGCCTTAAAGCCATCGCTTATAGAACGACATTCTACGACTTGCATCGCCTTTGCGCTGCTCCTTACGATATACTATATACTTGCTAGAGAGAACGATGGCAGGATGGGACGGAGGACGGGGGGCGGGGGGCTACACACCGGGACGATTGTTACACTCGTTGTGGGAAAAAAAATGAAAAATTCATAAAGGATATTCTTTATTACGTGTGCCCCGGTCGAAAAGACCTGTTGGGAGAAAGACTTGTCGGGGTGGGGGGGGGTGTCCGCGAATATCGAATCATAAATTCGACGAGCACCGGTTGCTTTAGTGAATACGTATGCGTGCATGTACTTACATACACGTGGGGGTGGGGGGGGAGATGGGTACAGTGTCCGGCCCAAGTATCGTCCGCTTGGCATTTAAAAAGAGGCCCGCTTCCGGCATTAGCCGCTTCCCCTGCGCCCGACACGCCGGCAATTCTAATGGGGCCGTCCCCCCCTCCCACACCCACACCCCTCTCACCAATTCGTTTTTTTTTTAGCTGGCGTTGGGTAACGTTATCTCGGCCCTGGGCGACAAAGCGAAGAAGGCCCTGCACGTGCCTTATCGGGACTCGAAGCTGACGAGGCTGCTGCAGGACTCCCTCGGTGGCAACAGCCAGACGGTCATGATAGCCTGCGTCTCGCCGAGCGACCGGGACTTCATGGAGACCCTGAGCACCCTCAAGTACGCCAATCGGGCCCGGAACATCAAGAACAAAATAACGATCAATCAGGACAAGAGCTCGAGGACCATCAGCTCGCTGCGCCGTGAGATCCAGCAGCTTCAAATGGAGCTGCTCGAGTATCGGCAAGGTAAGGGGGGGGGCCCCTGCTTACCTGACCTCGCCTGACCTCACCTGACCTCACCCGACCTAACCTGACTCCTCCTCCTACTTGTCGCTAATCGTTAAGCTTTTATCCGGCATTCGCTGGTTTCCGTGCTCGCAAGTCAAGGGATCGCGAGCTTTGAGTTAAGAATGTAATGGACAAATGGATTGGTGGACGCATTGGACGTCCCTGACCTATAGAAATAAATACCCTCTCGTCGGTAAAATTGGGGTCATAATGGGTTCATAATGGGTTCATAATGGGTTCATTGGGGTTGTTTACGAAAAGGGACAAGGGATACAACAAGACGACGTTTTATTCCTCGTGCTCCGGGACTTTCGAGTCGAGGGCAATCGATTTAGCTAGCGAATGGGGGGGGGGGGGGCGGGCTGAGCGAGAACACGTTCGCTCGCGGGGGTTATTGGGGTTATTGGGAGTTATTGTTGGGTGTATGATCGGGTATCTGAATCGTCGTTTGTCGGCGCAGGGAAGCGCGTCGTCGGCGAGGACGGGGTGAACGACGCCTGGCACGAGAACCAGATGCTCAACAGCGAGCTGCAGAATCTCCGGACGCGGGTCAAGGCCCTCTCGGAGACGGTCGACGTGCTCACGGCCAAGAATTCCCTACTCCTGGCCGAGAAGGCGGCCGGCCAATGGGTGACCTCGGTCACGGGCACGGGCACGGGCTCGGGCACGGGCACGGGCGGGCCCAGCGGGCGCTGACGTCACCGGCCTCGTACAGGGCTACATCCAGGAGATCGAGGAGCTGAGGGCCCGGCTCCTGGAGGCCGAGGCGCTCTACCAGCAGCTGAAGAAGCGCCAGATCCGCGTAAGTAACTACTGTCCCGGGGTCAACCGAGACAGGACGCGACTCCCCTTACGTTGTATCGTAATTACGCGGGCGACACGCCTTACGCGCGATTTAGCCGCATGCACCAGCTACCTGCTGCTGCTGCCGCCGCCGCCCATGTGAAATCTATAAGGATATTCATCCCTGTGTTTTTATTGCAATAGCTTTCCTTTGGGATAATAGAGGCTGCTCGTCTCGAAAGTTCAGAGGTACGCTCACTTCAGTGGTTCACACGAGCCCACACGCACAACGCAGTAGTACGCCCTCTAATTACATTATGCATGGCATGCAATACTGCAGCCACGACCAAGTTTTCTTTTCATTCGCTTCTATTATTTTGTTATTTATTTAGTTATTTATAGTTATTTTTACAAGCAAAGCAGGCGATCGATGCATTTCTTTGTTACGTTGTTGCAATTTACTCCGAAGATCTATATAACGTTACGAGCCATCGCTGATAAACATCGTATGATTTTCTTTTTTATTATTATTATTATTATTATTGATTTATATGTTATTTACTTGTTCTCGGCTTGATTCGATGTTCGAGTAAACTGATAGTTTTCCTGGAAAAAAAAAAAATAAATAAATAAATATATACAAACGCGACTGGAGTCCAATGGAAGAATGTGGAAAAGCGGTTGTTGGGATTATTGGGACTCTTTTATAAAATTTCATATACCTTTTGCACAACGGTGTCAATTTGCGGCTGCCCGTTCTTACGGACTCTTTTTATTTCATACAAAGACGTTCTTCGTCCAGCCAAGGATCGTCATTAGTCGCTACGGCATAAGGCATTCTTTCCACACCCCACACCCCCCCCCCCCCCGAATTCCCAATTCAGCCGGTGAGACAAAAATTTCATAAATCCCAACGTTCACGTTACAATGTATAATAATATACATGGGCGCGCTCAGTTAACGTACGTAATTATTGCCATTTTTGGGCTGGTGGTGGGGGGGTTGATGCCATTAATTAGTGAGAAATAATTAGGGCAAGACCATCTGCTTCTCCGTTTTAGCATAATTATCTCATTATGCGTCAGAAGCTAATGATAATTACGTTAAGAGTAACGTTGAGAAGCGCGGGCTTCTCATATAAATAAAGAGAAACGAGCCGCTCGTCCGTTTAACCCGGATTTTTTTCCATTACGATGATTGTTTACGTACTTTTTTTTTGAGGATTAGGCCAAGTTATTAGGAGAGAACGTATATACATATATCCATATATATGTATACGTGTAGTAATTTATTGGCGGCGTGGTTAGCGCAAATACAACATGGCAGGTTCGAGACCGGAATAACCGCCCCATTACAATATTTCCGTCCGAGGTATTTCTTATCGGATCAGATCGCTATTTATCAGATCGCGGTCCGTCCTGACGCGTCGCTTTCGCTCTTTCTATCCGACCGACTCTGACTCCCTTCAGCCGGCCCTTCAAATTTAATCTTCAATACGTATATACGTACATATATACGTATATATATATACACAAGTAGTCCGTTATGTCATGTATGCTCGACTCGAGCGTACAGTTGGATATATGATCATGATCCGTGTAGACGTTGCTCGTTAAATAGCATGGATCCTTGTCCGGCACTGGCCACGACCCGTAGCCCTCGTCGCACCTCGCACTCGGCTCATCTTGTCCCACGAAGAAAAAAAAGAAGGACGGGCATTGATCAACGGCGAACCCGGCAACATAAGTTTTTGATGGTGGTGTTGGGGGAGGGGGGGAGAGTTCCACGGGGCAGTTCTCGTCAATCACGGCGAGGGAATGGCTTTCGTTTTTTCGTTTTTTTTTCGTTCTGTTTGCATTATTGTTTTGTATTGTTGGACGCGGAGCATGTCGAACGGTTGCGCGTAAAGTTAAAGAGAAAAATAAAGAAAGGAAAGAAAGGAAGGAAGGAAGGAAGGAAGGAAGGAAGACAAACGTGTTTCTCTTCCTTCGCGTACTTGTGTTGTGCATGCGCGGCCTTTACGAGGCTAAAGATCGGTAGGAGCGTCGATTGAAGCCCGCGGTACGATGTGCAGATGAACGCGGCCAACAACCCATACAGGGACATGACCCACGTGCTGCACGACGACTCCTCGTCCCTGATACTCGACGCCAAGAGGGAGCTCCAGAAGGAGAAGGCCCTCGTCGCCAGCTTAAAGAACCAACAGCAGGCCCAGAGCACGAACATGAACAGCAGGGAGGGGGAGGACGGCGGGGACATGGACGACACGGAGATCGTCCAGGAGTCAATGAGCGAGGACGACTCGGACGACGACTCCGTTCGTAAGGGTAAGCCCGGCGCATTCGGCAGTCATTGCCTACCCCAATAACCCTTACTTACATCCATATAACTCGATTACTCGGCTCGCTATCGAGCTTCGGATTCCTGTATTATTATTATTATAACAATAACAACAACAACAACAAACAACAACAACAACGAGAGCGAGAACGTTGAAAGAGAGGATGTAATTGCAGAAGAGGACGAGAAGGAAGAAGCCATAGGCCGGCAGCTGGACAGCCTGACCTCGGGTATCGACATGAAGCAGCGGCTGATCGAGCAGATCGAGCTCAGCCAGAAGCGCGTGCAGACGATGCGACAGCATTACGAGGAGAAGTTCGCCCAGCTGCAGCTACGCATGGGCGACATGGAGCGCGAGAGGGACAAGGTGCTCTCGTCCCTGCAGCAGCAGCCCTCCGCCCCGACGGAGAAGGTGAAGAAGCTCCAGGAGGAGTACCAGAAGAAGTTCTCGAACATGCAGCACGAGATAAAGGGGCTGCAGTACGCGAAGAAGGAGTACAACAGGCTGCTGAAGAGCCAGACGGAGAACGAGCTGAGGCTGCGTAGCCTGCGCACCGACCTCGCCGAGATGAAGAGGGCCAAGGTCAAGCTGCTGAACAAGATGCGGGAGGAGGCGCAGCGTCACAAGGAGAACGAGCTCAAGCGCAGCCGGGAGATCGCCCAGCTGCGTAAGGAGGGCCGGCGTAACGCCAATACCATCAGGAACCTCGAGGCTGACAAGCGCATGAAGGAGGTCGTGCTCAGGAGGAAGCAGGAGGAGGTCTCGGCCCTGAGGAAGAGGGACAGGGGCCTCAGCCAGAAGGTCGCTGGCAGATCGGCCGCCCAGAAGATCCTCAATCCGAAGGCCCTTAAGCAGCGCTGGCAAGCCTTCGAGAGGACGATCACGAAGCAGGCCCTGGCGAAGCAGGCGGCCGCCGAGACCGAGAGGGAGATGGAGAGGCTACTGCAGGAACGCGAGGACTTGGGCTGGGAGTCCGAGAGGCTAAAGAAGCACCGGCTAGTGGTAGCCTCGGCCAAGGGCGACACCTCCGACATCGACGAGGAGATCGACAACGTCGTCAGCAAAATCAGTTACTTACAGGTACGTCCTCGGATAAGATGTCCCCACCCCCCACCCCTACCCCGGTATCGCGCGCACGCGTAGCCGCGCGGCAAGCGCAGCCCCGGCTTGAACGCCTGTTAATTCGCTTGGTTGTGAGCCACTTTAGGACAGTATATCCGAGTGCCAAAGAGCGATGGTCGAAATGGGTGACGCCGAGGGCGAGGCGGAGGGTGATCCCGGCATCGAGGCTCTGGTAAACACGATCAAGGGCGTGGACGAGGCCCAGTACCTGATGCAGCGCATGCTGACCTTCACGATCGAGCAGAGCTACATAGCCGCGCAGAAGCAGGTGGAGGCCCGGGAAATGGAGACCCGGCTGAACCAGGTGGCCCAGGAGAGCGACGTGCAGCACCAGCTGCTGGAGCACGTACTGCGCGACAGGGACTTGCTGTCGCTCAACAGCAGCAACAACACCAACAACACGACAGCGGGTTACAGTCCACCGAGCTCGCGTAGCTCCTCGCCGGACAAGTAAGTAGTGGCCGTCGAGGACGCGTTGTTCTGTGTGACCATGGGTATGCCGTTAACGGCCGGTCGGCCTCTCTCTCTCTCTCTCTGGTGGCTTTTCAGCAGCGAGAGCCTCACGCAGAGCTTAGGGGGCGAGGACAAGCTGCGGAGCGTTAAGGTGAGACGGCGGACCGCTCAGCCCCAGGAGCTCCTCTACGGCATATCGACTCACAATTCGGAGAACCAGAAGAACGATGAGCAGAACCAGAACCAGAACCAGAACCAGAACCAGAACCAGAACGACAACGACATCGACATTCACAACCAGAACCAGAACCAGAACCTGAACCTGAATCAGAATCAGATTCAGACCCCGAATCAAAATCCGAATCAAAATCACAATCATCCGCTAATGAGAGTTCCCAGTGCACCGGGAAGCTTAAAGTTTGTTTTATTTTAAATAACCTTATGTATTATTCTAAGCCCAGCTCGACTCGGCAATACCAATCGCAAATCTGTGCTTGAGGGTCTATTCGCGCACGGCTTCGTATCAATAGTATCTATGGCTGGCTTAATTCATATCGCACTTGGCCTGCGGGGCCCGCGTACAATCCAATACAATCTCAACGAGTCGAACGCTTGCTCTTTTTATACATTCGTTTCTCTTTATCTTTTCTTTTCTTTTATTTTTCTTTTTTTTTTTTTTTTTTCTTTTTCATTTTTTTTTTGTTCTCTTTTATGGCCTGCGTTTTAGAACGAGAGGGTGGGAGAGAGGGTGGGAGAGAGAGTGAGAGAGTGAGTGAGCGAGTAGAGGGACTTGGATGGGAGGGGGAGGGAGGCTGGAATTAATTAATGGCGCTGGCTTTGATGCTATGTAAGCGATTATTAAGCGAAAGCCTCGTTCAAGGAATACGAGTAGGAGGACGAGGGAGGAGGAGGAGGTTGGGTAAGTGGCAAATGGCTAGCTATGGCTGCGGTATCGGCTCGAAGGATCCAATCACAGATTTGCGAGGGCGCTTCCGATAAGGCCGGTTGAGCTAGGTCCGCGAGTAGAGTAGCCCGCTACCGTTGTAATGACGGTGACGTTGTATGGATGACGACAATGAAGGCGATGGCGACGACGTCGACGACGACGCTGATGATGATGATGATGATGATGATGATGATAATATGAAAAAAAAAAAAAGTAAAACTTGCATGCTCTTAGGGGGTTGGTACTCGTGAGGAATCAGTACGGGAGTGGGTTGGTCGGCTCGCCGACGTTGAGCCGTCGCGACAGCACGTCACCACGACCCCTGCGACGAGCTCTCCACGCAGGTGGTGGTTCCATGTGAGTGACAATGCTCCTGATGGTTTTATTTCTATCTATCTCTCTCTCTCTCCCTCTCCCACCCCCCTCTCTCTCTATCTCTCTTCGTTTCTTTCATTTATTTTATTTATTTTTTCTTTATGACTATGTTTTGCATACACATTTTTTCATAGAGAGTGCACTCTGTATGTCTCTTGTTTACATTGACTCCCTCACTTCTAGTATATGTAGACGATGATCGTGAGCTGTAATTAGAATGTATATGTGTGACTGGGAAGGTGTACGATCCTTATAACGAAAGCGGGCTGGCTTAGAGGCTAAAGAAATTTGTTACTACAAACACAATCTAAACTCCACGGTATCGGACGGTTCTTTCCTTACGACACGACACGACACGACACGACACGACACGACACGAGACGAGACGTCGGGTTCGTCCCCCCGGACCGTAACCTCCGTTACCTTTTTGTCACGATACCTCATACGCAAAAAAGTATACTGACGATCTTATTGCGTGAAAGTGAAGGGACGCGAAAGTCTCGGGGGACGGGGGACCAAAACGACTCACGCATTCATTTCTGTCAATGTTACGACAATTACGTCAATTACGTATGTTACGATGTTACGTATGTTACGATGTTACGATGTTACGATAAGCTTAACCGAATGAACGTCCCGTTATTGACTGGATATTATTTCTTGTTTCGATAGGCTTGACACCCCGTAGTTTTTGCATGCGTAAGCACATAATCGCAATACGTAAACGGGCGCGAGCGGTGTGCGCGCGGGCCGAGACAAGGCCCAGAACGGCCTACGAGGGCACACGCTCGCGCGGCGTAATTTATTATTGTCGAATAAGCAGTATAAGAAGCACCGGGACATAAGCTTCCGTGCAAACTCTGTGTTGCGTAAGTTATTTATGAATAATCGAGCTGATACTGATTATTACTTATTATGTACCGCTTATTTGTATATACATATACATATATATAACGAAACTTGTGCACATGTACGGCTTTGAGATTTCTTTCTCTTTCTTTATGTTCTTTTCTTTGTGTTCTTTTCTTTCCTTCGTTCTTTCTTTGTTTCTTTCTTTTCAAATAAAAATTAACATTGAACTGAATTGTCATGAGACGTTGTCGAGTAATACTTATGAATCACTTACCACGAACGAGTCCTGAATTGTTTGCATTTGCACCAGTGTAACGCCAGTGTAACTAATAACGATTGCGTTATTGGTGCGGGCCAAGTCGCCCAGAGCCGGAGTGTCCTATGCCGAGGGATAGAATAACGATACCGTTGGTGTAATGGCCGACCCGACTTCCTTCCTTCCTCCCTTCCTTCCTTCCTTCCTTTATTCCCACCTTGCCTGTATTAATTAATCAACTCGCCGGCACGTTCGATCGAGCACACGCACGCACGCACGCACGCACACGTTATTTGTCGATGCATGCCTGTATCTTGTAGGCCGCTAACTCTATTGGCTCTGTTACGGCTACAAAAAATAACGTAGAGAAGCCAAAGCGAACGCATGCTCGCACTTGACATTTTCACGTGGATATTTTGTCTAAAACGCATAAGTAGTAACGCATCGGCACTGGCCCCGCTAACATTGCTAAACTAACAAACTGACGGCCTAACCAGGGAGCAGGTCGCCCACATGGACGTATCATCGCCGCCGGGCTCGCCCACGACCTACCGACGCTTCAACAGCCGCGAGGAGAACGTCTTCTCGAGGCTCACCGCCACCAGGCAGACCCTCCACGTCGAGCACCAGCCTACCAAGGGAGTCATCAGCAATTACCAAGGAAAGGTAAAATTTGCCATGCCAGAGAGCTACGTAATCCAATATCCATCCTACATTAATCAATGACATTTCTTCTTTGGAGGCGCATTATTTTTTTATTGTTTTTTTTTTTATTATTTCAGGTCGCGCCCAGAACAATTTTACAATGTACTCACGTAGCTGAAGGTCACAGTAAAGCCGTCTTGTCTATATGTGCGACCGATGATTTGCTCTTCAGCGGCTCCAAAGGTACAATAAACAATCTTAATTACTCCAGCCCCCCCTCTCTCTCTCTCTCTCTCTCTCTCATACGTTTACGTTTCGTAAATAACAATCGTAAATAATAAACGTGCGTGGATCTCTTCCGAGTAATTCCACGGCAAGGAATAAATATTAAAAAGAAGAAGAAGAAGAGGAAGAGGAATATTGACTGAATGTTATGTTTGGACAGATCGAACGGTCAAGGTGTGGGATCTGGGCACGGGAATCGAGAGCCAGACCCTGGGCGGTCACCCGAACAACGTCGTCGCCGTCAAGTACTCGTCGGTGCACCGGCTGCTCTTCAGCGTATCTGCGGCCTACGTGAAGGTCTGGGACCTGCGCTCGAGCAACACTTGCGTAAAGACCCTGTTCTCGTCGGGCCAGGCGCAGAGCGGACCCCTCAGCCTCTCGACGCCCTCGAGGACGCTCCAGGTGCCGGTCGGCGAGACGACGATTAACGACCTCGCCCTCGGGCTCGAGGACCGGGAGCTCTACACGGCCTCGAGCGACAAGGTGCGCATCTGGGAGCTCAGGAAGCTCGGCTACGTCGGCAAGCTGAGCACGCCGCACGCGGCCGCGGTCATGTGCCTCGGTGTCTCCGAGGACGGGAGGGTCATCACCGGGAGCAAGGACCACCTGATATCCCTCGTCGAGCCGAACATGTCCGGGCAGTCGCTCAGCCTCTCGCCGCCCCACTACGACGGCGTCCAATGCCTGACGACCTACGGGGGTGCCCTGTTCTCCGGTAAGGCTTTTTCTTTTTCCACGTCCCGGTTCGACCTGAGCGCCAAACGAGTACATCGTCCCCGTTTTTTTGACCAAGGCTCCAGGGACATGTGCATCAAGCGCTGGGACTTGGGCAGAATGGAGCTCGTCCAGTCCCTCAATAACGCCCACAAGGATTGGATCCTCGGTTTGTGCCTTATTAACAGCGGGTCTGTAATGATATCCGGGTGCCGGGGCGGCATCCTCAGGGCGTGGTCGGTACCGAGCTTCGGCGATCACTCCGGGGAGTGCTCGCTCCTGGGCGAGGTGAGGGCCCACACCTCGGCCATCAACGCGACCGTCACCAACCAGCAGCACATCTTCACGGCGAGCAAGTGAGTTGCCAACCGACCCTTCGCATTATCTACCCCCATTAAAAACCCCCATTAAAAAACCCCATTAAAAACCCTACGCCGATCTCTTACACGCCCAGCCACCCATCGACCGACACCCACCCACACACGCACAAGCAAACATACTGTTGTCGAGTTACCGTGCCGCGGTGTCCGCCGAGTCCTCTCTACGGCCTCTATCTTGTATAATAAAAAAAAAAAAAAAAAAAAAAAATACATCCGCCACCCATACTTTTTACATTACTTTACCTTCTTTAAGGGGATGGTTAGGGAAAGAAAAAAGAAAAAAGAAAAAAGAAGAAAATGAAAGAAAGAAAGAAAGAAAGCAGTACTCGATCGCTTATTGTTAGCTTAAAAAAGTTTATTTTACAACGTGCTCTCGATACTATTTGCGGACGATCTCGGTTATCATCGGGTTATTGGCCTGACGAATTTCTTTAGTTTAGATCTACCCCGTCACGTGCTCTTGATTAAGCCTTATACGTCGGGACACTGCTCGTCAATTACTTCCTAAGAATTTGGGGTTATTGGGGTTAAACTCTTTTCCTTTCCTTTTCTTTTCTTTTTTCTTCTTCTTCTTCTTCTTCTTCTTCTTCTTCTTCTTCTTCTTCTTCTTCTTCTTAACGGCAGTGGATAATGTACAGGGGAAATTTTCGGGCCAATGATACGCGATTGTACGTAGTTTGCATGTTTTTTTTTTATTATTATTAAAATAATAGGAGCTTATACGAGAGAAATGGAGAAATGGCGGGAAAGGGTTACGCGACGCGATAAAATAAAAAGAGAAAATTTCATTCGATTCGTTTGACTCGATAACGGGAGTTAGGGAGGAGAGCTAACGTTGAGCTAACGTTGAGATCACGTAGAGATCTCAGTAGATTGCACATCCCCTTAAGGCCGTTCCAATAAAATAGGATGGTCATATTAAAAGCTTGGAACATTGGTTACAGCTCTGGCGAAGTGAAGCTGTGGCGCATACCTGATTCTTCTTTGACCATGTCCACGTCCACAGTTTCTTTATAACTTGATCCGCTTGATCTCTATCTCTTGGTTGGTTTCTCCTTGGTCACCTGTATTCATTGTTTATCTATTTTAATAACTAGCTTAAGGTATTTGAGTGATCTATTACTGTCCACTGTACTATTATAATCCTTCTCGATCTTACGTCAAACTTGCTCGAGTAACGTCATTTATTTTGCCCGCTAAGGACGCCCGAGCGTATCCTCCGTGTCATCTCTGTCTCCCGTCTGTACCACGTCTGTACCACGTCTGTCTGCTGTAGGTGCGCGCGCCAACGATCTATGGATCGAGTGACGTAGCAGTGCTTCTTTGCTTTTTACTCGAGTCCTCGCTCGAGCGATTGAGTAAAAAAAGTACAAGGCAACGAATACTGCATTGACTCCTCTTATATATAAAAGAGAGAGAGAGAGAGAGAGCGCGCGCGCACGCACGCAAACGCAAGTTCAAAGAACAATGTTCGCGATTTAAAAAATGCTCGTGTGAATCTGAAGCAGAAAACAGAAGGGAAACAAAGGTGAAAGAGAAAAGAAAGAAAGAAAGAAAGAAAGTAAGAACGGTATTAAGTATTTATTACTGTTTGTTACTCGAGTGCAAAGATAATTTGCTTAATATTTCTCATCGCCACCGTCACCGCCATCATCATCATCGTCATCATCATCATCATCAACATCCACATCGCCATCACAAACTCCATAAGCTACATTAACAATGTTGTTGTTTTTTTTTTCACTTGACTTGTGTTTTCATATTTCTTGGCTAATGTCGAGCAAGTATATGCATATTATACTAAGTACGCACTTATGCTTGTTAGCTCATACGAATCATGAAATAATAACTTTTATTTCTTTGCGTATATTGGAAAGCTGCTGGCCAATAAACTGTCTCTTAACAGTCCTTTTGCATGACCAACAATAACGACGCGACTCTTCTGCTCATCTGCTATTAATCATACACACACACACGCTCAATCGTCTCTATTCTCACCTTTTCCACTATCATTACTCTTGTTTGTTATTATTACTTATTACTACTACTACTACTACTGCTGCTGCTACAGCTACCACTACCACTACTACCACTACCACTACTACTACTACTTATATTATAAATATTATCGGTTTGTTTTGTTTTGTTTTGTTGTGTTGTGTTGTGTTGTGTTGTGTTGATGTCTTATTTTAATTTTAATTTTATTTTAATTTTATTTTATTTAAACATTGTTGTGCTTTGGTATTATTATTATTATTATTATTATTATTATTATTCATTAATTTCGTGCATTGCATGGCTGCCATCTGCTCCCCCCCCCCATGAAGTGATGGGACAGTGAGGCTGTGGAGCTACAAGAGAGACAACCGGACCTTCCAAAGGAGCAACTCCCTAAAGTGCTAGCACGCAAAGTATTTCGTTTACCTAGCGATACTCGTCGCTTATTTTGTTTACGTTGTTGTTTGTACCGATCCGCGATAGGGATCCAGCCAGCGACATATCCGCGCTCGATGCTCGATGCGAGATGATACTAAGCGAGGATTGCATCGAACGATCCTGTGGGAACGATGTAATTATATGGGTGCGCAGTCTCGTGACATTTTTATTTAGACAAATTAATATTAGGCCCTTCGTTTCCAACAATTTTTGTCACCAGAACCAACACCTTACCCCCCCCCCTCCCTCCTTTAAATAAATATATACGCCCCTCCATCCCACCCATTCTCCCGCACCACCGCCACCCCCCCTCTTTTTTACGAAAAAAAAAAATAAATAAAAAATTTGTTTTATATATACATATATTATACATACGCATACGCATACAGATGTAAAAAAAAAAACGCGTGTAAGTAGGCTTATCTAAGTTAATTTTAAACTAAGTAGGACTTTTATTGAAATTTTTTTTTTTTTTTTTTTAAAGCGAGATTCTCTATTGTTGGATAACGGTAGTTGCGATCCCTTAACGTGATATTTTATAGATTTTTAAAAAGCGTTAGGCCTGTTTAATGTTACCAGTGAGTCACGACTACAAGGAGACGAACCTTCGTTTTTATACGCTTTTGTTTATTTATCCCTCACACCCGACCCCCAAGTGCATACATATACTTATACTTATACTTATATACATATATGTATATACATATATATACATATACACCGACACACACACCCACCCACACACACCGAAATGCCTGTGCCGATGCCTAGTAAAGCTGTGTGCGGTCGTCGTCGTCGTCGTCGTCGTCGTCGTCGTCGTCGTCGTCGTCGTCGTGGTGCAGCACGATTTCCGAAGGCGCCTAATTATAATATACATGTATACATAGTAGACATCGATATACGTAGATTATATATAAATAACTGAACAAATTTGGCATTATCTAGCATTTATTTTATTATGAGCGTAAAGGTGGTCATAATTATAATATTTAATCTTAGTACAAACAATAATTGTTGATTAATACTGTACAGTCTGAGGTCTCTGTAGGTCCCGTATATCTGGCATTGTCAGGGTTGACCATTGTTCAGTTTTCTTCTGAAAACATTAAACGGAAACACGAACTCCGATTAACTTTATACATACATGTGAAAAGAAAAATGAAAAGAAAAGCAAAGAAAAGCAAAGAAAATAAAAGAAAAGAAAAAAAATCATTATAACGAATAAAGTGATGGATTTTATTAGAAAGCCACAAAAAACTACTGCTGTCTCTTGTTATTGTTATTATTAATTTGTCCATTGACCCCTCTCCCCCCCCCTCCCATTCCGCAGTCTCACCTTTTCTTCTTCTTATGGGCGCTGAGGGACTCTTGGCCGCTGTCCTCAGCGCTCTCCTCCGATGGGCTGCTGCTCCCGCTGCTCGAGGAGCTGCTCGAGGAGCCGCTCGACGAGTCGCTGGCAACGCCCGTGTCCTCCTTAACGTCAATCGTGTCGGCGAGGCCGGCGAGCTCCGGCTCCTTTTCCCTCAGCACCTTCAGCCATTTCCTCGAGAGCTTCGGCCGTCCGCGTACCTGAAATTCCACGTCCCAAAAAAGCATGAGCCCCCTTCGTCGGCCTCCACCCCTCCTACCTTACCTACTACGCCTAAATTGCCAAACGCGGCCAAATATAACTCATTCCATACCTTTCATTAATGCGAAACGAGTCCAGCTATAAAGCAACATTTCAAAACGTTACCTTCGTATTACCTTAACTTAACTTAACTTAACTTAGCTTAACTTAAACTTAGCTTTAACTTAACTTAACTTTAACAACTGAAGCAACCAATTACTTTGGGTATTATTATTTACCTGACCGATTGGCCAAAGTCAAAATGAAGAAATAGCTTTGTCGGGGGTTATTGCGATACCGTTGCGATACCGTTGCGATACCGTTGCGATACTATTGCAATCTAGCGTCGAATGCTAATGATCCTGCAGCTGAGACGTTAGCTGGAATGTTAGTTCGAGGCCGTACTTAACGACAAGTTTCCAGAAGGAGCGGAAGCCGCGCTCGTATTACGAAAAACCATTTGACAACAATGAATCAAACAACGCTCTTTTTTTAAAAAAACTTATTTCTTCATCTTTACTCAACGTCGAGGCGCGCGCGCCCCAATAACCATTCCCCATTTTTCTCTTTCGCCGACTTTCGCATACGTGCAGTAGTGATCGGGTGTGCAAAACCACAACAAGAACAAGAACAAGAACAATAACAACCGGTCCCGTGGAACACGGTGCATTTGTGCAGTGGTAGCTCGGTCGGGTCGCCCTCGGTTTTATCAATCGGCGATCCGCCGATTACCGTACGTGAGGAATGTTATTGGGTGGCGCGCGTGGGCGTTACGGCCCTTACCGTTTTGTGCCAGACTACGGGGAAGTTGGTGCGGGAGCAAAAGTTTTGCGTGACCGCGATGGTGTCGTCGAGATTGAGGACCACGTGCCACCAGCCACCTGGTACGAAAACCGTCTCCCCGGGATTCTGTAAGATCTCGATGGGCAGGCAGTCCTGCGGCCAGCTCGGCAGCTTCGTACGCGGATAAATGACGGAGAACCACGTGATTGCCTCGTCCCGCTGCTTCCCTCCTTCCGAGCCCGTCACCTTCAACAGCTCCCTCGGCGTATGCGTGGGGAAGAGGCACCATCTCTTGTGTCCCGATATAAGGGCGTTCCATGCGCTCGTGCCCAACGGATCTATGTGTATCCCTGTACCTGCATTGATTAACGGGAAATTAACGGGAAATTAACGGGAAATTAAAGCATGGCGGGCAGGGCTATCGGCTATCGGCTGTCGGATTGTCTCGCGGTGCGGGTGAAAGGATAGGGCTACCTGAACGTTGCGGTCCCATAACGAACCAGCGATACGGCGGTCTCCTGTGCTCCCCTGCGTGCTGGAACAGATCGTCCCGGAAGTATTTTGGAATCGTGTAGTCCTCCAGGAGCTTCTTCCTCCGCGGATGCTCGCCAAAGGAACTATCAAAGATATACAATGGGGAGTCGTCTTCGTTATTTTGCATGTAACGAATGTAATACTTCATTTTCATTTTTACACTGTATCCCTCGTTGTCCTCCCCGCATTTGAACTTTTGATTCCGATATTTCTTTGCCAGTCTCTGTAAGTTGTCGGGATTAACCATTAAACGATTTGTAACTATCAATCAAGGCATTCCTGACCATTAACGACTAGCATAAGAATTACCTCGACCGTCCACTTATGCTGTGCCTTCCAGTCGCTCTGCACAGCTTTTATTATCACAGGTATGTAAGGTTTTTCGTATCTTCTAATAAACTCCTCCGATGGTATATCAGACTCAACGATTCTATCCACATTGTCCTTGAAGTCCCAGAACTGTTCAAACTTTTTACTGTAGTTGTGCTGGGACCAGGCTAATTTGTCGGCTAGCTCTGAAAATGTTAATTGTACGTTAATAAATGCAACTCGTCGAGTGCTTCGAAACCAGCCAGGAGCACTGACTCTCCGCTTTAGAGTTAATAACCATTCGCTGGCAAATATACTAATAACGAGGGCCAGGAGACGAGACACAAACGTGCACGGGATAGGTTAATGAAGGTAAGTTGATACCTGACAGGACGTGCAATTGCTTAAGTAAGGAATGTGCGAATGAAAATAAATGTTACGCTATCGGCTCGGTTAAAATATACATAAGCCAATACATGAGCCTTCGTCTGGACGAACGACAAGAGATGAGAAGCAAAGTAAAGCAAAGCAAAGCAAAGCAAAGGATTCGTGTTACCGGTACTCGTGACTGACTGTCCGATCTCAATAATTAATTAATTAATTAATTAATTAATTAATTAATGATAATAATAATAATGAGCTGGCGTTCGGCTTGGCTGGGTTCTCGGGATTTCGCGGAGGGCGAAATTTTGAGGAAAATTATACGGTAGAGTTACGGCATGGGGTTATTGGGGTCGGCCCGGGGCACGAGGGCCTCCCGTCGAGGAATCCAAGGACGATCAAGGCGATGCACGTCCGGGGACTACAGAAATATATAACCGCAATGCACGGGGAGACGGGCAGTCGGGCAGCAAGGGAGACGTGAAGGTTATGAAGGAGTCGAGTGCGGCGAACGGGCGCTTTTCGCAGGGGGCCGGGGCTCAGGGTACGGATAGGCTTACCTCGGCCAGGGTATCGAGCAACGACTCACCAGGTCTGGCCTTCTTCTTCACCTCCTTGATCCGCTTTCTCGCTCGATGATCAATCTTTATGTCCTCGGTCATTATAAATCGCGCCGACTCCCCCTCTCTGTCTCACTCGCTCTCACACTGTCTCACTCTCTCACTCACTCTCTCTCTCTCTGTCCCTCCCTCCCCCTCTCACACTCCGTCTGTAGATCACGCTCGCGCGGGCAAGAGCTTTACACGTATACGCGTACGAGCGTATGCACGTAGGCGCGTGCACGTACGAGGGGACGGGGGCTCTAGGGTGTGGGTGCGACGATAGGAGAAAACGGGGCTACGGGTGGTTGGAGGTGGTGGGAGGTGGTGGTGGATGGGGGAGGCGGTAGGCTGAGGCGGCCGGGGGTCGGTAAGGGCCGTTGTTAATTTACGGATGTATATAAACAATGTTAGTAGATAAGGCGTCCCGCGGTTGGAGCGATCGAGCGCGAGATAAAATGATCTCTCGTGGCGCCTCGACTGCCGTCCGACGAAAGTCTCTTTAGCACAGTGCCATGCGTACACGTCGCGTTTCCATCATACAAATGCAGGGACGGGCACTGGTAGCGGGCCGTCCGCCCTTCCCCTCGTTCCGACGTTCCCCGTGGCCGCTCCCCGCCCCCCCCCCCCCGGCGGCCAATATACGGCCGGCGCGTAATAATAAATAGGCGCTCGGGGCAGTTGCCGTCGCCTCCGCGAGGTGGCGGGCCCGTCGGCGGATACTTCGAAAATCCCCGACGACGAGGAATGCATCGTTATTATTCCCCCGAGCCAAGGGCATTCTCGTCCTCCTCTACACCCGTAACGTCCGTTTATTTCAAATAGTAACAATGTAACCCCAATAACCCCAATAACCCCAACAACAACAACAACAACAATACTAATAGTAATAGTAATACAGGTAATAATAATAATATTAACGTTCCGTGGGCCGGTCTCGGCCTCGACCTTCTCCGTCGGCTCGTCCGCTGTTGCTACAGCCGCTTCTTCTCTTCCACCTCCTCCACCTCCACCTCCTCCTCCACCGGCTACAAATCATCCTCAACATCGCGGTCCCTGTTCTTCATTCGTCATTATTATTATCATTAATTAATTATTATTAATTAATTATTATGGTTGTTGGTGTTGTTCGTTAGATATCGAGGGGCGTTAATAGTCGCGAGGGCAAGTAAATGTACGAAGATCGGTCGAAGGCGCGCGCGCGTTAAAGCGCCCTCGATCGTCTCTCACGTGCCTACGTGACAAACGGCCCGGCACTCATGTCCCGTTCTTTTTTAGAGGGAGAGAGAGAGAGAGCCGCTGTCGCTGCCCCCTACCCCCACCTCCACCCCTCGTCGTCGTCTTCGTCATCGTCGTCATCGACTCCACTGCTACTTTCTGTTATATTTGCAAGGCTGCCTTTCATTTTTTTTTTTCTTATTCTTTTTTTTATTTCCCTCTTCTTTTGTTGTTGCTAACCAATTCTCGCGGCTGTCGTCTTGGTCGTCGTCTTGGTCGTCGTCTTGGTCGTCGTCAACGGCTTCGAGGAATAAATAGCTTTGGACTGTTGGGGCCGAGTACGGCACCAATTCTCTCTCTCTCTCTCTCTCGCACGTCTCTCTCTCGTCCGGTATTCCCTCGTTGACGAAACGGTCACCGACGACGATAAGGATGCCGTTAATCGAGGCCGCTAATCGAGCCTCCCGCAATCGTAAAATTTCCAATCGATCGCTACCGCCCACTACGAAGAGGACATGCCCCTCGAGAGAGAGAGAGAGAGAGAGAGTGTGTGTGAGTCCCTTCAATTCAATCGAGTCCGCCGTCCCCTGCCGTCCATATAAGCGGGGCTGGACGGACGACGGGTCTCGATCGTCGCTGCGATCGTCGTCTCGATCGTCGTTGGCATTTAAGGGACGCGATCCGTATCCCTAGACCAGCCATGGAGAATATTATTGTCGACGAGTAGTCCCGTCCTATTCGCCCAAGGACTGACTCCTTACACAACGACAAGTCTCCTCCACGGCTGCCGTGAGCTTCTCGCCCTATATCATCACGTCAATCCCTTCAATCCCTGATCGTCGTCCACGGGAGCATCGACCGTCAAGCGACGAACGCGAGGGTCCACGATCCGCTCATTCATTTATTATTTAATTCCAATGAATTATCGAGAATTCGGTGGGTGAAAGGAAAGGGCAGAGCGCGAGTCGTGTTCCTTACCTTTTTATTTAAACGAATAATAAATGTCTCGAGATCGCACGATAGATAGATAGATAGATAGCTGGACACGATCCTACGATCGACGCGGAGTCGTAGTTACGTTGACTGTTATCCCCTTCTTACGGGAGCATCGCTACCGATAAAGAAGGACGCGCGAGCTGGTCGGTCGGCTTTAGCGGGGTGTTATGGGTGCGGGGTGCGGGGGGTCGTAGCTCGGTGAAAAAAAGGTTGTGATTGCGATGTGATAAGGAATGCAATGCGACTGACTGGTGGGTGGGTGACGGTATGGGGTCAGACCGCGTCGTACATTGCGTGTAAACAAGACGAATAGAGTGCAGCTCTGGCTTGCATAATTTTTACCGATGAACAGGATAAACGTAAAAAAAGTCATGCAGGTACCGTGCAATAACCCCCACCCCACCCCCGCTCTCCGCATATAGGCTCCGCACGTGCTCCGCTCGGTGCGCGTGAGGTGCGCGTGAGGTGCGCGTCAAGTGCGCGTCAAGTGCGCGTAAGGTGTATACGGCTAACGTAACGTAAGCCCAATGGTCTTTTCCGTCACGGTTATTCGCGCTTTTCCTTTCTTATGGTTTCCTATTTATTTATATATTTATTTTCTTCTTCTTCTTCTTCTTCTTCTTCTTCTTCTTCTTCATTCCGCTGATAGTCGAGAGGCCGCGGTGCTATTATTATTATTATTATTATTATTATTATTATTATTATTAGTAAAGGCATGGGTGAGCGCTCGGTGGGCCACGACGGATATAGGGTTAAAGCCCCTCTCGTCCCGCTGTTCTTACGATGGAATGACGACGACGACGACGACGACGACGACGACGATACTTGGCACCGCGAGAGTCCGGCTCCTCGTTGCTTCATCGATACGGGGACGCATCATAGGCGACCCTCGGCAAGTGCTCCGCGTCCCGGTGCACTTGCCCGGCCAGTGACGTTGCCTTTAATTTCTTTTCACTCCTCTCCTCTCCTCTCCTCTCCTCACCTACCCGACCGCCGCCAGCACCACCAACCAACCGACCAACCAATCACCCCGTCCCCCTCCACCTCTCGACCCCGCCGGCCCGCGCTCACCTACCCGGCAATCGGATTTCATTTTCCTCGCTGTCCATGGCCTAAAGTTCAATGGTTCGGTTGGGCGCATGCGCGAACGGCCGCGCCAGTGCTACGTGCAATTTCACGCGCTGCTGCTGGCCTTGCGTGTGTGTACTACGTACGTATGCGCTCCGCGATTCCACTCGGTAATCATAGAGAGAACCGGCTCTTCTCCTACTCCCTCCCCCTACCCACCTACCCGCCAACCCCCCTACGCACCTAACCACCTCGTAAGCCGCTCGCGTAACGATGCCGCCGCGCTCACTCGCTCACGGTTATCATCGGCACCGTAGGAGCACACGTATGCAAGCATGCACTCGTCGTCGTCGAGCCGTCTTAGCCCGAGGCGAGTGCGGGTCGGCCGTCGTTTTTACTTTCCTCCGGCGTAGAACGTCGTGCCTCGCACACCTTCGCTGCGGCGCTGCTTGGAGCACAAGGCCGAAACAAAGGTTATTCGGATTATCGTTGGTTATCGGTGGTTATCGGGGTTATCGGGGATGCTTCGAATAAGGGCATCGCCTCCACCTCCACCTCCACCACCACCTCCACCACCACCTCCTACACCACCTCCTACACCACCTCGAAGGCGAAAGGAGTCAAAACGAGCCGTTGAAACGGCAAGAGGCATTTAAATGCCGGCGCGGGATCGGCATCACAACGCCCGCTCCTCCGCGCCACGGAGGGACAAAAAAAATTCTACGCATTGACATCTGCCTGACACATCCTGCCCATCACGTCTCCGCGCCTCTCCCGACTCGCCCTCCTCCGGCCTTGAATTCGGCTCTCTCTCTCTCTCTCTCTCTCTCTCTCTGTGCGTCTATATGCAGCTGCATGCAGCTGCAGGTAAGGGGGGGAGGAGGAGGAGGAGGAGGTAGACGGGCATGCTTGACCGCGTGCGTGTACGCAGAGCCGACCATCCTGCCGCGGAGGGTTCGGAACGATGACCACGACGACGACGACGACGACGACGGTGATAATGACAATGATGATGACGATGATGATGATGAGAAGGAGGAGGAGGAGGAGGAGAAGGAAGCCGCATTCCACTACTACACTCCCTCTTCTCAATGTTTTTTATTTTCTTCCTCCCCGGCCCGCGACAGGATTACAAATAACAACGCCCCAATGTGACGACGAGGCCGTCCTCCGTCCTCACCGGTGGCCATTTAATGCTTATTGGCGATTATTATAATCGGCTCGTTGCCGTCCTCCCTACAGGTGCCAACCAACCTCACCGGTCCTCCTCCTCCTCCTCCGCGCCAACAACTCCTCGCCAACAACTCCTGCCTACCCACCCACCCAACCACCCATCTCGATAACGGTACCTCAACGTTCGCCTGTTCGAATACCTTGGGAATACCTCCCTCCAGCCGCCCCGGCCTCGGTCGCACGCTCGTCATTAGCCGATTCAACGGTAAGGGGAACGACGGGGACACGTTCTCCTATTGCAATCGCAATATCAACGAATTCGGAAATATCCCGACCCCGAGACGGGATGGCGTAACGGTGCAATAATATTTTGCAAACCATTGCGTAACGTGATACGACTCCTAGAGACAAAAATCAACCAGCTCGTGCGTATCGGGCGTCGTTAGCGGGTCGCCCGCACGATCATCGGAAACCGCTCCTACGGGATTCATTATATGAGTCCGGGGTGGCTGAGTGGGTGGGTGGTTGGGAGGTGGAGGGGAGCCATCGAACGCGAGGTACGTAAAGTCAATAAAGAAAAAGGAGGCAAATTGTCGGAGGCGTAGGTGACGGCGAAGGCCTCTTGAGACCGTTGCCGATAACGCGGATACGTGCCTACGTGCTCCCGGAGGAAGGCGCCTAACTTCCAAATCCGGCAACGCCGCCACTGCCGCCGTCTCCGCCGTGCAGGTACACATTTCGACTCCCCACCCCATGGCTTCTCTCTATTCCGATCGGATAATATCGAGAGGCAGAGAGAGAGAGAGAGAGAGAGAGTGAGAGTGAGAGAGAGAGGGAGACACGCGCGCCAACGCTCAAACCTTACAGGCTGTGGAGCCGCTCGCACGGACGGTGCACGCATACCGCTATGGAGTTGCATGGGGTGTCGAGGGGAGAAGGGACTCGCCGTCCGATCAGGTTGTCCCGACTTCCGAAGATTCACGTAGCACGAGAATGTGACGCCATGTTTTGATGTCGTCATAAACCCCCACTATCCGACGCTCGTCGTAATTCCAATCAAACGCCGCTGCAGCCGCCGCCGCCGCCGCCGCTCCCTCCGCCACGACAAACCAATACCACTGCTACGTCTAACGATTACCCCGCCGCATACTACTACCGCTACTACTACTACTACTACCGCTGCTGCTACTACCGCTGCTACTACTACCGCTGCTACTACTACCACCACTACTACCGCTACTATTCTTACTTACTCCTACCCGCGAGCTCCGATTAACAACATCGCCCCGTAATACCTCATGCATTGACATCTCCACTGCCCCCACCCCGCCCCCAAACCGGGAATCGTCGTTTCGCAGAGAAAGGGTCGTATACGCGCACCGTTCCTCTTCCACCCCGTGTACGTGTAGGAGCACGCGCGCCTGCGTCGCTCTCCCCCTCGTGTGTTCCTGCTGCTGCTATTGCTGCTGCTATTGCTGCTGCTGTTGATGTTGATGTTGCTGCTGCTGCTGCTGCTGCTGCTGCCACCGCCGTCGCCGCCGCTGCCATGAGAGGAGCGAGAAAGATAGCGAGATAGTAAAGCGCTGACGATCCGTCAGCGGCGCAGCGCTTCGTCGTCGCGGTCGCCGTCGTTGCCGTCGACGCCGTTGTCACCTAGGTCGCGGTTCCGCCGTCCTCGTCGGGCTCGAGGAACGGGGGCACGGCAAATAAACCCGAGCTAGTCGCTTGGGATAACGAAGCGTCCCCGCGCTCCCTCCCCGAGGTGAGATACGCGGAAAGAAGAACAAGAAGCAGCAGCAGCAGCAGCAGCGGAAGTATCGTTAGGAGAGGGAGGTGAGGAGGAGGAGGAGGAGGAGGTGAAGGTGAAGTCGGCGACGGACACTGGATCTCCCCGTTAATTGACTTTCGGGGAAGTTGCACAACTACTTCTCACACTACCCATTACCCACCTCTTTTACTCTGAATAACACCAGTGTAATAATAATAATAATAATAATAATAAGTGCGCGCTTAAACGACTGGCGAATTCACGTGCTCCGGCAGCGCCTTTTCTATTTATTTATTTATTTATTTTCTTTTTTTCTCTCTCTCTCTCTCTCTCTCTGTCTCATGTATGCGCGACTGCAGTGCGATACGTAGACCTGAGTGGCCTTCGTCCCTAATAATAAAACACCTGAGGCGTCCCCAAGGAAGAGCTCTAGCTGTGGAAGTGTCCGGAGTGTCTCTGTCCGAGTGCCCGTCACCGCAATATCTATTTATCGCTCGTCAATCCCCCCTCCGCCTTCCTCCCCCCTCTCTCTCTCTGACTCGCTCAATCACTCACCGCCGCCACTCACCCACCACCACCACCACCACCACGACTGCCACTCACCCACCACCACCACCACCACCACCACCACCACCACGGCAGTCGCCAATAATAGGTCTCTCTATGTCTTGGCCGTAAAGAGCCTCCCCCTTCGTCAGCAATCCACCACCCAGAGCGTCATCCTAATCGCCATCGGCAGCATTATAATCGACAGCCTAGCCATCCGCAGCCCACGGACCCAGTCTTGCGGTCTCGTGGGTAAGTACACGGGCCACGACGCGAGACGAGGGCTCATCATCATGCATACCTAGGGGCAAGCAACACAGGCGCACCTACGTCCCGCTATCTCCCTCCCCTCGCCGTCTTGGAAGTGCGCGCGTGCGCGCACTCTGTCTCCCCCCACCCGTGTCTCTCCCCACCCGTCTCTCTCTCTCTCTCTCTCTCTCTCTCACGCTCTCGTCGCTCTCGTCGCTCTCGTCGCTCTCGTCGCTCTCGTCGCTCACCCACTCATGTTGACGGGAGGCGAGGAGAGAAGGCGTTGAAGGCAGAGTCTGGCGGAGCTCGAGGGCATTGCTGCCGCAGGGGTGGACTTGTATTACACGAGGGGAGCTAGTGCTGTGTTCTTGATGCGCGCGAAAGTGCCTCGGTCGAGGAGACGGGCGGGCTCCGCTGCAGCGACGAGCTTCGGCCTCGTCTACGCGGCGGCGCTGTCCTAGTGCGTCCCGCTCTCTCTCTCTCTCTCTCTCTCTCGTCTCCGCGTATCGTTCCCTCCACCCCGTCTGGCTCGAGGACGCGAGCAAAGGGGGGCTTCTTGGCCCATCGTCCCAAAAGGCGTGGAGACGAAGAGAGAAGAAACATAGAAGATACGCGAGTGGGTGAGTGCGTGCTGCGTGTTTTTTTTTTTTTTTGAGGTAGGAGAGTGTCTGTGTGTGTGTGCGCGCGCGAGTTCGCCCGAGTGTGTTAACGAACGTGGGAGCGAGACGGAAGGAAAGCAGAAGGAAAAGGGGGGAAAGAGTAAGGGCGACCAAGTGGATAGATTTCGGAGCGGCGCTCCTGTGCTTCGGCGGCTCCTTCTGGCCGTATAATCGGCCACGGGCACAAGGGGAGTGAGAGGGGGAGGGAGAGAGAGAGTGAGAGAGAGGGCGAGGGAGCGAGTGAACTTTTTGGTTGCAGCGAGCAGCGGGGTGCGAGGGTGTACTAGATAGATGTAGCCCAATGTAACTAGCGCGTGCACCAGGGGCTCTTGGCCTCCCTGCCTGCCTCCCTCCCGCCCGCCCGCCCTCTCACGCCCGTCGAGCTCTCTCTCTCACTCTCTCTCTCTCACTCACTCGCTCGCTCGCTCGCTCTCTGTCGGAAGAAACGCACCCACGGAGAGAGACAGAGAAGACAGAGAGGCAGTGGAAACGACGACGACGACGACGACGACGACGACGACGTCAGGCACGTACCGTGAGCGAGAGAGCGAAACGGAGGAGGAGGAGGAGGAGGAGGTGGTGGAGGAGCGCGAGGCGAGTGCAGGGCGCGCGCACGAGCGCCAACACTCGGTACCGTCGTTACGTCACAGGAGGAGCGCGCGGTCGAGCAGCAGCAGCAGCAGCAGCAGCGGGAGCGGGAGCAGCAGCAGCAGCAGCTGTAGGCGAAAGGAAGAGGAGGAGGAGACCCGTGGTGAGTCGGCGCCGAGAGGTGTCCGACCAGCAGCGGGGGCTCCATTAGCAGCAGCAGCAGCAGCAGCAGCAGCAGCAGCAGAAACAGCAGCAGTGGAAGCCGCCTCGGAAGCCTCACGGTGATCCTCGTCGTCGCCATGGAGTTGCGGCTGCATTCCCCAGCCGGGGCCGATCCCATCGTCTACCAGTGGCCGCTGACCTCCGGCTCTGGAAACGTGAGAGAGCCTCCTTGTTATTCTAGTCGTACCTAAGCTAGCTAGCCCTCCCAATAACCCCCTCAGCCGCCACCTCACCGGTGAGAAGAGGAGCTTCCTCCCCGTCCGCCGTGTCCCCGTATCATCCATCCATCGACGTATCATCCATCCATCGACGTATCATCGTCCATCGACGTCGACGCAGCTACGGTTCGGTGTAGCTCTTAGGTTATGTTCGGCCTTCTTTAAATGGACGGCTCTCGGGGAGTCGTAGAGCGTATCCCCGACATTGCGATAGGCCGCGAGAGAGCCGATGCATATTTATATTTTGCCTGCTGGCCGTGAGCGGAGACGGCCGCGACAAGAAGCACGGATTCACGTATTAGTCGCGAATATCGAGTACGCGCAGTTCTCTCGTAAATAACATCGGAGATTGTAAACATTGCTCGCCTACTCCAACCCTCCCCCCACCTCCTCATCTATCTATCTCTCTCTCTCTCTCTCTATCCATGCATCCATCCATCCATCCATCCATCTTACTCGCTCTCACTGAGGTGGTAGGTGCGAGTGAAGCAATGCTGGATCGGTCGGTCGTGCAATTATTTGCCCAATAACGTTACTCCGTCTAATTATATAATTAACGATGCACGAGGAGGGTGGGCGAGAGGACGGGCGGGAGGGAGGTAGGTAGGTAGGGGACGGACGGGCTGCAGCAGGGAGGGAGGAGATCAGAGCGGATTTTAATTTTGTTTTTGACATGTCGCGGGGCTCGCGACTCGCGCCGTCCCTTTAAAAAGGGCCTCCACCTCGTTTGAGAGCCAAGCCAATATCTAGCTCGTTCGCTCGGCTCGTCCTGGGGACGGGGACGGGGGTGGACGACGACGACGACGACGACGAGGACGAATAGGGGTTCGCTCGTGGGGATCTGATATCGTAATAAATAACGGCGCACCTCTTGACTGACGACGACATGGACGACGCGTGGATTGTGCGGAACGATAAAATGGGAAAAAGGCGAGAAACCGCCTCCGATGCTGCTGCTGCTGCTGCTGCTGCTCGCGTCCCCTTGGCGCCCCCTCCCCCCTACCGTCTCCTTGCTGTTTTCGTTCCGCGGTCTCGAGCAGTAGCAGCAGCAGCAGCAGCAGAGCGAGCGCGGCGACGGCAGCGCGGCCGACGACACGAGGTCGCGGGGAGTTGCGCGCGCGCGGGCGGGGTGGCGGAGGGGCCGGAGGGCAGGTTACACACGTTCGCTCGTCACGGCGGAGGGATGAGGACAGAGCGAGGCGAGAGACTCGTGCGTATCCCTCTCTCGAGACCGTTCTCCCGTTCCCGCAGCCGCTTTCTATCGGCGCGCACCTCGTGAGAGCTTCGTGTTATGCTCGCGTGGCCATTCCTTCCTTCCTCCCTTCCTCCCTTCCTCCCTCCTTCCTCCCACCCTTCCTTACTTCCTTACTTCCTTACTTACTTAGTTAGTTATTTACTTCGTGACGTCCGACCGTCCCTGCAACCCAAACGCTCGACGGACCTTTTTTTTTTTCTTTCTTTCATTCTTTTTTCTTCCCTCGGCACTTTCGACCAGCATTCCAAGTACAGAGAGGAGCGGACCTCCTCGCCATTCAATTATCACGTTCACGTTTCCCTTTTCAATGTCATGTCGATATACTGCCTCTCCTTTTTTTTTTTTCTTTTTTTCTTTTTTTTCTTTGTGAACTCTCGCCCAACTCGCATTTCCTGCTGCTTCCCTCTTACCTTCTTTTGACACTCATCGCTTGTAAACAATTTCCAAGTTCTTTGTTTGCGGAACCCTTTTGCAATTGTTAATCACTACCCTTTCGATTGTCCAATAATTCCATTTCGCTTACTGTACCTCTCAACGTTATTATCATTTACAAAAAATAATAATAATATTGATGGTGATGATGATGATGATGATGATGATGATGATGACGTAAATGATCCAGCACAAATAATTTAAAAAATCCTGTAATCCCATGGATCTTCTTATAATGGACCTTAAGAAATTCTACCGTACATTTAAGTCACTTTGTTTATGTATTATCTGTTTTTCCTCATGATTTAAATGTAATGATTAAAAACCTATTCCACGAACGGTCTGTGCAATTACTTACAATTGTTATGAACTGCAGGATCGGCACGACGGAGCTCTGGACGTTGTGGAAACAATGAGGTGGGTTTGCGAAGACCTTCCGGACCTCAAGTTACCCTTAGAAAACAACATACTCTGCAATTACGACACGCGTGATTACGAAAGCATGAAAAACCTGTGCGACAGGTTTAATAGAGCCATTGACAGTTTAGTACAATTGGTAAGTCAAGTATGTTTTACTATACTACACAGCTCAATGGTAAAAAGTAACCTAACGCCAAACCAAAGAAACTCCATCCGTTAACATTACCTTGATATTTCTTAATATTAATAATGAAACTCTGAACTTTCCTGTTGTTTAGGAAAAAGGTACGAGCTTGCCAACGCAAAGATTAAATAAAAGGCCAAGTAGGGGACTGCTGAGACATATATTGCAGCAGACGTACAATCAAGCAGTTGTAGAGCCAGACAAGCTTAATCAATACGAACCCTTTTCACCCGAGGTATACGGCGAGACGAGTTACGAATTAGTTTGTCAAATGATCGATCAGATCGACGTGACGGAAGACGACGTTTTCGTAGACTTGGGCTCGGGCGTTGGCCAGGTGGTTCTTCAAATGGCCGCTGCTACTTTCTGTAAAATTTGCCTTGGCGTCGAAAGGGCCGACGTACCTTCAAAATACGCAGAGGTACGCTAGCTCCCGACTTGTAAACATTGCTCGAGTGAGAGAGCGTGTGCGCGCTATTTGTGCTAATACTATTGTATATTTCTTTCCTCGCGCCAGAGTATGGAGATTAATTTTAGAAAGTGGTTGAATTGGTACGGCAAACGTTGCGGCGAATATCGCTTAATTAAGGGGGACTTCCTTGCGGACGAGCACAGAGAAAGTATTACAGGAGCCACGATAGTATTTGTCAATAATTTTGCGTTCGGGCCTACGGTGGATCATCAGCTGAAGGAGCGCTTCGCGGATCTAAGGGACGGCGCTCGCATCGTGTCGTCCAAGTCCTTTTGCCCCTTAAATTTTAGGATAACCGACAGGAATCTTAGCGGTAAGCGTTCACTTTAATTTTATCCATAAATTCTATATCACCGTCGAGAATCTTGAGACCAAACTGGGATCAAGGACTGATAATAATAACAATGATAATAACAATAATAAAAAAAAAAGAAGAAGCAGTCACGTCGTCGAGTATATAAGATAAGAGATAAGAGATAAGAGATAAGAGATATAATGAGTCATTGTCATTCTTTCGCTGTACTAACACGAGCCTTGTTCTGTCCCCGCCCCCCCCTCGAACCCCCTCTGCCCCCATAGACATTGGCACGATAATGCACGTCTCGGAGATGTCGCCGCTGAAGGGTTCCGTCTCGTGGACGGGGAAGCCCGTCTCCTACTACCTGCACGTGATAGATCGGACAAAGCTCGAGCGTTACTTCAACCGGCTGAAGAACAACAAGCAGGGAGCCCCGGACAACGATAATTCTGATTCTGTGATAAATAACACTGCCAGCAATAATAATAGAATGTCGAGCAGGAGCGAGCGCGGTGAGCGCGCGAAGCGGGACCTGTCCCGCGTACTGGACAACAGCCCGAACAATTCGGAGCAGCAGAACACGAACAGCGACTCGGACGTCGACGAGGACCACTTGATGAAGTCGCGGCGACAGCCGAAAATACGACGGAAACTCAATAGGAAGGCGGCGAGCGGCAGCTCCCGGCCGGCGACCAGGGGCAGACAACGTGGTCGGGGAATAAAGAAGGCCAAGCCGAAAAAGGCCATCAATATATCCGGGCTGGATCTGCTCCACAGCCAGACGCTGCTCAGTACGTCGCCCCAGGCGATGGGCAAGAAGCCACCACCGGCACCGGGGACCGTCGATCAGCAGCTGTCCTCGCTCTCACTCACCCTACAGCCGAACGCTCCCTCGGTTCACGAGGAGCTGAGTATACCCGCCGCACCAGCCGATACACCATACGCGCTGCAAATACTTTTAGATTTATATAGGTACACGCTTCTACCTACCTACCTACCTACCTACCTACCACTCCGCTAATTCTCTTTTATCTTCTTTTCCTCTTCTTTTTATTTATTTTTTTTTTTTTTTTTTTTTTTGTTTTTGTTTGCCCTTACGTGTCGTCCCTTTAAATCCCCAGAGCTCTATACAACAGTTCATTCGCTCGCGGCAATTGTCGTTGGTGTTGTTGTTGTCGTTATTATTATTATTACCTCCACTACCACTACTGCTACCACTACTACTACTACTCCGTACTGCTACCACTACCACTACTACTACTACTACTACTACACCACCACCACTACTACTATTACTGTTATTATTATTTATTTATTTTTTCGCGTAAATCATGACTTTTATTACCGAGAGAACGTCGCGTATCCCGTGTTCGATTTATATCCTGTCCTATCCACCGCTCGCTTTATTATTTATTAACCAACACGTAAAGAGCGTCGTTGACGTTCCCAATAACGTAATCGCTTGTTTTAGGGATCAATTTATGGCAATGTTAGATTCAATGAAAACTCCAGCGTACAAGGTATCCGTGAACGCCGACATAGCGAAGGAGCGGGAAAGGAACTCGAAGCTTCAGTCGAGGGCTGCCCAATTAGAAAAGCAAATAAAAGTATTGATCGACGACAGCGTGGCTTTGTTGAAAGCGAGGATGACGGAGCTGGGCATCAACGCCACGTCGCCCGGTGATCTATTAGCCAAGGCCAAGGAAATCGTGCTGCGGCACAAGCAGCTGCAGGCCAAGGCAAGCAAACTGCAGGCTCAGGTGTCGATTATAGAGACTGAACAAAATAGATTAGCTACACTTAGGCACCAGGAGCTGCAAGAAAAGTTCCATCAGCCGGGTACGAGTATAGGGCAATCGCCACCCCAGCCCCTCACTCAGGAATACATACTGAAGGAAATATCCGCGACTCTCACGCAGCGCAAGCGGCTTCATTCCCAAGTATGTCTATTTCATTATCCTACGGCATTGAAAAGCTTTCGACAAGCGTCGTCGACAAAATACTCGAGCTACAGCCCAAGGGCTGTAACGTACTTATTAATCAACGCGCTGCGTTAAATTTAAAACGGGAAGAACGACGAACAATGCCGTTTCTCTTGTTTGCAAAAGTAACTTGCCGCTAAAAGATTATAAACTTTACAGGTATCTAAATTGGAACAGGAGTTAAATACGATAGAAAGATCGAATATCGAAAAACAAACGGCGAACAGTCAACAGCAGGTGCTTCAACATCAACATCGTGAAAGTAATGTTAAGCTCGTGGTGCAACAGCAACAGCAGCAGCAGCAGCAGCAACAGCAGCAGCAACATCACCATCACCATCATCATCAGCAACAGCAACAGTTGCAGCAACATCATCATCATCAACAGCAGCAGCAGCAGCAACAACAGCAACAACAGCAGCAGCAGCAGCAGCAACAACAACAACAACAACATAATCAGCACCCGTCGCTCTTACCGCATGTAGTTAAAAGTGGGGGGTCGCGTAAGAGTAGGGAGGGTCGATCGAGGTCGCAAGAGTGGCCGGATGTACCGGACGTCGGCAAAATCCAGGAAAAGAATCCGGAATTGCTGGCACAAAAGATTCTGGAAACCGGGCGGCAAATAGAAGCCGGAAGGTTGCCGAGTCGGGCAAGCGGGACGACGACGGCCACGGCGCCCATGGCGAGCGGTTCGCGGACTAGGCTGCCCCAGGCGACGCTGAGCTTCGCGGTCGCAGCGGCGCCCACGAGTCTGCCGTCCCAGCACATCGTGCGCGATGCCAGAGGAGCTTCAGCAGGGGTCCAGGAGCCACCTAGAGTCGCCAATTTCGAGGACAGGCTAAAGAGCATCATCACGAGCGTACTAAACGAAGACCAGCAGAACAGGAGTAAGCAGCAGCAGCAGCAACAACAGCAACAGCAGCAGCAGCAGCAACAACAGCAGCAACAACAGCAGCAGCAGCAGCTCCAGCAGCTCCAGCAGTTGCAACACGTGAAATCGGGATCCCTGGTATCCGGGGAGTCCGAGAGGAAGAGACACACGAAACTCCAAAGTGTCAATGCTCCGGATTATACCCAGGTAAAAATGCCTTTTCCTCAATTTTCAATATCCCGTCCATTCTATCTTTCTTTCTCCGTATTCTTTTCTCCCCCTCCCCACACTCCCACCCACCCCCCTCATCGGTCGCTTTGATGGCAAGTTGAAGGTAGTCCGAGAACCCGGTTGGTATCGTGATCGTCATGGTAATGATACGGTTCGTCGAAACAATCCAAAACGGACGAGGTTGCACAAGGAAAATGGAATATAAAAAAATTTGGGAGATAATTAATTTTAGTCGTTGTCGTTGTCGTTGACGTTGACGTTGACGTTGACGCTGACGTTGACGTTGTCGTTGACGTTGTCGTTGTCGTTGACGTTAACGTTGACGTCGTCGTCGTCGTCGGCGTCGCTGGATGGTGGGTGGGGGGGGGAATAAGCCTCGGACTGCCATGAGTTGATTTGATTTTCAAAGTAATGGACAAGAAATGAATGTTAAGACAAAGCTCTCCACACTCGCATACGCATACGCATACGCATACGCATACGCATACGCAAACAACAGTCAACCGCATGATGAAAGTTCTTAGCCGTTACTTTGGGAATGCCTTTAAAAAGTCAAAGCTCACATTTGCTTCAAAGGTATCGCCCGCTAAGATGGCTCTGCGTCGACATCTCTCTCAGGAACGACTGACGACCCCGCAGCAGACCTCGGTCCTCGAACAACACAACACCCCCGGGGACGGCAAGCTCCACCTACTCCAGCATCAGCAGCACCAACAGCATCAGCAGCACCAACAGCATCAGCAGCACCAGCACCAACAGCAACACCAGCACCAACAGCAACACCAGCACCAACAGCAACACCAGCACCAACAGCACCAGCACAACAGCACCAACATCAGCAGCATCAACAGCAACAGCAGCAGCAGCAACAGCATCAGCAACAGCAGCAGCAACAACAACAGCAACAGCAACAGCAACTTCACCAACAGCGACAGGCCTCGAGGCTCGAGAATTCAAGGCTAGTCGGGGTGGGGGCCGCAGCCTCGGGAACGGGATCCAGCTCGAGCTTGAGTTCCGTGAGCGTCGGCGTCGGAGCTGCAACTGGAGCTGGAGTTGGAACTGGAGCTGGAGCTGGAGCTGGAGCTGTAGCTGTAGCTGGAAGTGGAAGTGGAAGTGGAGCTGGAAGTGGAGCTGGAGCTGGAAGCGGAGCTGGAGCTGGAGCTGGAGCTGGAGCTGTGGTTAGCGGAGGAAGCGGCAACGGGGGCAACGGGGGCAGCGGTAACGGTGCCGGGATCCTCGGGACGAGGACGATCGGAGACCTGGTGAGCGGCGAGATCGAGCGAACTCTCGAGATATCCAATCAGACCATCATAAACGCGGCCGTGGACATGAGCGTCATAGCCAGGCCCGACAACCCCTACTCGCCCATAAGTCGACCAGCGAGCGCCGAGGGCGAGACGGGCCTCGCGACCCTGGCTCACGTAGCCAGTTACGCGCCCACGCCGTCAACGCCCCACGCAGCCAGTCCCTCGAGCGTCCCACCCACGAGGTCCTCGGTCCTCTATCCCCCTCAGCAGAGCCATCACCAGCAGAGTCATCACCAGCAGAGTCAGAGGTTAGTCGACGGAGGGGCGTGGTGAGGGAGACGAAGCCCCGTTGGGAGTTGGTAACGTGATTTTCGGCACGCAGGTACACGCCGGTGCAGCTCCCGCGAGCGGACATCAAACCCTACCACGAGTCCTACTTCGCGGACAATCCCTCGGCGACGATTGGCCAATCGCACGTCGGCACGGCCAGCGTCCAGTCCTCGCAGCCGAGCGCGGTCAACGGGGAGATCGTGCCCTTGGAGGGCCTGGCGGCCACCCTACACGCCCGGATGCTCAACAACCAGAACAGCAACAGTGCCATCAAGACCGAGCTCTCCACCTCCTCGTCGTCGTCCTCCTCCTCCTCATCCTCATCGAGCGGCAGAAGGTACGTAGGCTAGCTACACTTGTACGCGCATCGACCCACCCACGTATAACCCCAACAACCTCCAACACGATCATGCCTGTAATCGTTAAGACTCGTATGAAATTAAAAGCATTAAAGTGTAAAACTGAATAAAAATAAACATAAACGTAAAAATAAAAATAAAAATAAAAATAAAAATAAAAGGAAACGAAACGAAACAAAACAATAAGATCGTCTCGAGGACAGTAGGTTTCAGCCGTATCCGCGGTACTCGAATGGCGGGAGCATGAGCAACAACAGCACGAGGGCGGTGACGCCCCAGAGCCAGCCGACGGTGTCCGTGAAGACGGAGGCGATCGTCTCGACGGTGAGCACGAGCGGGGCGCCCCTCAGTCCCCTGATGGAGCCCCACTCGAACAGCTCGACGCCGGTGGTCGACGAGCCGCACCTGACGAACCCGCGGCAGCGCCTAGGCGACGACGGTACGTACACGCGCTCCCACGCGAGGACGGCGGCTACACCCGAGCGCCAACCGACCAATCACAACGCCGACAGTTACACCTACACACAGACGTATGGTGATAGACGGCCTCGATAGAAAGTCCCAATAGTCTCTTTTGATTCATTATTGTGACCGATAAACCTCTTTTATCCCGTACACCCACAACCACAGCCACACCCACACCACACGTACAGCCGCACCGACCTACTCGGACTGACGGAGAGTGTGTTATCATAATTTACTATTACCATTACGTTATTCTCATTACCGTTACTGTTCTTCTTGTTATTACGATTACTATTTTTACTACCACTACCGCTACTACCACTACTACCACTACTACTACCACTACTACTACTACTACCACTACTACTACTACCACTACCACTACTACTACCACTACCACTACTACTACCATCACCACTACCAGCACCACCACCACTACTACTACTACTACTATTATGATTACTATCATTACTATTATTATTGTTGTTACTATTATAATTGTTATTATTATTTACTATTGTTATATTATTATTATTATTGTTGTTGTTGTTGTTGTTGCTTCTGTTATTATTATTATTATTATTATTGATATTGATATTGTTATTATTGTTATTGTTATTATTATTATTGTTATTGTTATTATTATGGATGTGCGTGGGTAGTTATTATTGTAAAGCAGGCTGGGTCTGCTCCTATTACTTGCTGCTTCTTTGCCTCTGGAACTTTTGCTTGTATGCGTGTGCGTATGCCTTACGAGAAGCCGGTCAAGTTTTTGTACGTTTTGCAACGGGAGCTAGACTCCCGTTTTCACCAAAACGAAACTCTTCTCCTTCTTCACGCGCACCCGCACCTTCTTTTCTTTTTCTTTTTCTTTATCTTTTCTTCTTCTCTCGTTTTTGTTCTTTGCATTTTTCAACCCCAATAACCCCCACCCCCACACACCGCCCCCACCCCGTTAACGTTCGATATACGGTAATTTTTTATGGTTAACCGTCGTACATGAGAATTCGATTGTACTCTTGTAATTGTAGACCACTATTTGTATCTGTATTGACAATGCTCTACGTGACTCTTTATAATGTTTATAAGTTTTGTAGATAGTACTGTAGTTAGTCATTAATTATTCTTCGTACTTACGAACGTAGCCTCATTGTACTCCGTAGATCATGTAATGCTATTCTTATCGAACCAAAGCTTAAGTGATTCTATTATTTTATTTTCTTTTCTGAATAAAACTTTTCTCAATCCTCTGGCCTCTTTCTTATTTCTCACCGAAATAACCACTTTTTACATTTACTACCCCCCCACCCACCCCACCCCGCCACGTACACCGATGGGACCGTGCGAATGCATTAACCCGGTAGAGGAGCGCGCGAGTGTGCGCGTGCACCTGTTGTCTGGTCGTGGGCACGTGCGCAATGCAACGCGCGCGCATGTTGCCTATGCACCTGAGAACCGCGCTCCTGTCTCGCCCATCTCTCTCTCTCTCTCTCTCTCTCTCGCGTCCCTCTCTCTCTCTCGCTGTCTCACTGCGTGTATGCGTGCGTGTGCATTAGCGCGAGCGAGCCGCCACTGCGTTTACTTGCTCGCGCACGCACGCACGCACGCACGCACGCACGCACGCACGTATGCGAGTACTTGAAAATATAAATAGTCCATTGGTATGAAATTAGCGCGCCGATGACCTCTTGCTTTTAATTCGTTATTACCGTAATGATTTTACCTTTGTATCGCTTATCACGTCCCTCCACTCCCCCCCCCCAATAACCCCATGCCCGTAACATCCGTCGCGGCCCCGTGCATCTCGAGTTGCGTTATGCATACGACGGTGCCAAGGCAATTTTACTACCTTTCTTGTATTATGTGGAGTATGTTTCTTTACACCGCCACACTACCTCCGCCCGCCCCTCCCCGCCCCCGCCAGCTCCTACCGCCAGCTACTACCGCCAACGCCAACGCCGCCGCCGCAGCCGCAGCCGCTCTCCTCCTGCCTCACTGCCTCCTGCCCCCGCCCCCCTGCCCCCCGCAAACAGAGAGAGAGAGAGAGAGGGGGGGGGGGCGGGCTCTTCGCTCTCTATTAATCCATCAATCAATTCTTTGACTTTCACTAATGCATTTGGTTGTAATACGCAATACTTGTTGTTAACCCCAATAACCCGTTTTAATCGCCTCTGAAATGACTCTGCCGTTCGCTTTCTTATTTATTTCTTTATTTCTTTTTTTATTTTTTTTTTTATTTTCAATTACCATTGGAGCTGGACTCGAAATCTTTTATTTAAAAATTTTATTTTTGTTGTTGTTTAGTGTATTTGTTAGATGCACTGTAGCTGTATGTTGGTTAGCTCTCTGTGTCTGTCACGAAAGCTCAATCTCGATCGCAACCCGTGCAGCTTGTTTTTATATAGAAAGAGTGTGAGATTGAGAATTGAGAGCGGGCACAGACAGAACAGAGGCGGAATATACGGAAAAAAAAGTGTTTGGCCGACCTCGGGTTGATATTCGTAAGTCGTCGGGTGAGTTAGTTCGACAACCGCCACGGGTTGTCTTTATACAACATTCTCATGTCTTTTTTTTTTTTTTTTTTTTTTTTTTTTTTTTTTTTTTTTTTTTCTTCTTTTCCCCTTCCCCTTCTTTCCTTCCTTCTTTCCTTCCTTCCTTCCTTCCTTCCTCCCGCCCCCTCCCTCAAAAAAAAAAAAAAAAAAAAAAAAAAAAAGAAAAAAAAAAGAAAACGCAAACAGCTACTCGAAAGCTCATCATCTTCACGTACTACAATTAAACCCTCGCGGTGTATGTGCGTTCGTCTTTACGGAAACGTAAACGTAATAATTAGCAACCGTTGGTCGTTGGTCTCTCTCTCTCTCTCCCCCTCTCCCTCTCTCCCTCACGCTTTTTGTTTATGATTTTTTTTTTGTTTTTTTTATTCCCTTAACTTTTTGTCTTTTAACTGAATGCGGTTAGAACAAATCGGCGAGCAGCGCGAAGAACAACTTCTGGCTCAGACCTCGACAACTTTCCTCGTTTATATATATATACATATACATATACATATATATATATACGCACACGGACTTGCTTTTTAATTTACGGTTGAAAATTTCTCCTTTGGAACGGATTAAAGATCCGGGCGATATCGCGCGCGCGCTCGCGAGAGAGAGAGAGAGAGAGAGAGAGATTAACGTGAAAACGGAAAGTCGAGCAAGATTTGCAAGGAAGTGATTTTTTTTAAATTCCGACGCCAATGCGGCCTTGGCTCTTTCCTGATTGATTTCCCTCGGAATTTCCAAGCCTGCCGCGACAGCGCGTTGCCCTCGCGTCAGCAGAACGCAAACTTTCTCCTACTACGAACGTGGTTTTTTTTTTTTTTTTTTTTTATTCAAATAACCAATGACGAGCGCTCCGTTCCAGACTTCCTACCCTCCTCCCCCTTTCTCCCATTCTCCTTCCTTCCTTCTTTCTTTCTTTCTTTCCTTCTTCTTACATTTTTTCACTTTTTTTTTTCACTCTCTCTCTCTCTCTCTCTCTCTCTCTGTCTCTCTGTCTCTTTAACATTACTATGACGAAACGAAGCTGACGTGATACGATACGTCGATACTTTCATGAAAATAAGTCAAAGCAGCTTATGAACTTTTTGGGGCAAAAAAAATCTGTTTACCTACTCACCGAGTGTGACGTGACTACTAGTTGCATGTTGCATGCAAAAATAGAACATTATATTATAGCTTCTAGTTTACGTAGGTGAAGAATACTAAGGCAATTGTGCGTATGGCAATACATTCTTTTGTCTTCTACAACACACTACGTAGCTTCTGTTTTACTCTAAAACCGTTCCAATTTCATTCCACCCCTTTCTTTACTCTCTCCCCCCTCTCCCCCTCTCTCCCTCTCTTTTTTTTTGTTTTTTCGTTTGCTTCATCTCTTTTAGCATTACAAAGTGAATAAATAAATAAAAACGTATGCGTATACGTATATGCATATGTATACGCGTACAAGTATTTTTTATTTTTTTATTTACTTTGTTTATTTATTATATAGTCTTTTATGTTTACTACTACTTCATTGCTCCTCGATCTGCGTACACCCGCATATGTCTCTAATATTCTTCCGCAATGGCTTATTTTTGTGAGAATATCGTTTATAATGTATAATTAAGCTCCCTTTTCATGGTTAATCCCACAGGCGGACTTGGTGAGAATATTCTAGGGTAAATTGTATTATCTTCGGCCGCCTACACGCGTACTCGTTCTGCTCCAATTCCAGACAATTATTATTATTTACAACGCCCTCTTAATCATTCGCGGCTCAAACTCAATATTCATTTACCCTGTTTATTTATTTATTTATTTATTTTCGTTCGTTTATTCGTTCGTTCGTTTATTATCTGTTCCTTAAAAAATTACTTTCTACCTGATCGATATTTTCTTGCGTTACGTGCGTGTGTCCAAGTAGACAAGTTGTTCGGCGGGTCGATTATCCATCGGGTTCTCGACCCATTTACATAACAATGCAAAGACGTTGGTTTTTTGAGGTGTTATTGGGGCCGAAGCCCCGCGACGACCTTAACCCGCGGATCGACTCGGCGGATCGACTCGCTACGGCACGAATAAGCGAGAAACGCCAACGCGAACGCGAAGCCGAAGTTGATTGGCGCCCGGTCGGCAGACCAGTCGACCGACCCCTAGGAAGACTCTCTTGTCCAAGTCCGCTGTGGGATTTTTACTTTACCGGAATCGGAGGAGCTTAGGGGCGCGGGGACGACGAGCTCGGCTCGCCCGTACCCTGGCTGGCCCCCCCCCCCTCTACTCTACTCTACAACCCTCCGCCACAACCTCCTACAGACGCTCCGACCCCCCGCCCCCACCCACCCCCTGTAGAGGAGCACCACAACCCCGTCTAACAGTGGCGATCCTCGGCCCGGGGACTCTTGGGTATTTGTAGATGCGGAGGCAGACTGGCAGGACCGCATAAGCTCGGGCTTCGACCGGCTCGTGGCCTTCGCCTCGACGGAGCTCGACAAGCGGCGGCGATCGACCGAGGGCGTGAACACGAGCCCGGACAGCGGCCTCGGTTCGGACAGCGTCGTCCTCGGACCGCCCCCGATCGTCCCCTCCCCGGACGAGGCACTGGGCCCGCCCAGGACCCCCTCGCCGGGGAGTCCCCGGCCGGCGAGCACGAACGTCGGCCAGGGCCACCTCGTCCAGGGTCTAGGGGCCGCCGCCGCCGCAGCCTCCTGCTCCTCATCGGGGAGCTCGGTGCCGCTCAAGTACCAGCGCCAGGCAGATCCCGAGCGCCACCACTTCAAGAAGAAGTTTTTCCACCGGGACTGGGAGCCGATACAGCCGGCCGTGCCCGGTGCCAACGCGAGCAAGTTTCGGCCCAAGGGCAAAGATTGGGACTGGAACAATCACTCCGGGCACCAGCAGCAGCAGCAGCAGCAGCATCACCAACATCAGCACCAACATCAGCACCAACATCAGCAGCAGCATCAACAGCATCAGCAGCATCAGCAGCATCAACAGCATCAGCAGCATCAGCAGCAGCAGCAGCATCATCAACAGCAGCACCATCACCAACACCAGCACCATCATCACCATCACCATCACCAGTGGCCCGGGAGCGACGAGCAGTCCTAACCCGAGGACGACCGAATTTTCTAGAGACGCTTAAAACGCGAACAGCAGTGGTTCCTCACCCACCGAGCACTCGAGTGCTCGGTGGGTGGGAGGGAGGGAGAGCGTTGTAGGGTCTTCTGGCGTACCGGCGTGCGTATACCCCCCTCCTACTCCTCCTCCTCCTCCTTCTCCTCGTGTCCCCTCCTACTCCTCCTCCTCCTCCTCGTAGCCCCCTACGGCCATTGCCCAACTTGTACAAACGTGTTTACCTATTTAGCTGGACAACCCTCTCGCCCCTCCACGCCCCACGTGCGCGGGATAGAGGACTTTGGAAGGGAAGCCGCGTTAAGGCTCGCGCTAGTCCGACTTGTTTCCTTATGTTTTGTCTGTCCGGTAGGTGCGGAGAGACTCCCTCGCGACCGCCTCGAAGCAGACGCATTCTAATGGTTTTAGCCCGGATCGCTTTTTTACGTAGGCTGACTCGTCACTCGGTTCTCTTAATATCGTTGTTGTTCTGTCTCTCTCTCCCTCTCTCTCTCTCTCTCTCACTTCCTTTGTATAAAAGTTTCGTTTCAAGTCGTCGAGTGACTTGTGAGAAATGCATACCAGCAATCAGCACCTCCACCACCTCCACCACCTACAGCACCTCCGCCACCATCAGGAGCTTCGTTTACTCGAGCGAGGTAACGGTGGCCCCCTAATGGCTGGGGCCCAGGCGCCGCTGCTCGTAGACGAGTCTACGACTCTCGTACGTTTCCCTGTGCCCTTTATTTTCCGTCCCGGAGCTCTGGCGCGACTCCGCGAACGAACAAGAGCTCCAGCCTCCCCCAGCCTCCTCCAGCCTCCTCCAGTCTGCTCCACGGTCTCGTACGGGGCTCCTTCCCTCCACCCCTCCACCCCCTCTCTCCACCTCAAATAATCCCCCGCCCCACGCCCCCTCTAAGCGAAATCGCGCGATAGTCGCCAAGAGGATGGATGGATGGATGGATGGATGGTGGGATGGAGGGATGGAGGGATGGAGGGTGGATGGATGGATGGAGGGTGGGTGGGGAGCTCTCGGCACACGCGTAGACTATCATCGGTGCGACGATCCCGCAACCAATCAATTGTCGTTCGCATTCTCATCAAATCTTTCATTATTATTAATTATTATAAATTATAAATTATAAATTATTGTTGTTATGAGTTGTGAAGTATCGTGCTGCCCCCCCGGGGGAGACATTGAGCGGATCGATCGATGCGGCGGTCCGGGCGAAATGCCAGTGGCCAGGAAAGGCGCATTGATCGTTCACTATACATATTATCGTTTTATCTCTCCTTTTACTTAAATTTAACCCCAATAACCCCAATAACCCCAATAACCCGAATAACCTCGTGGAGCACACGAGTTCTTCGGCCGCAAAATGATAACCGACATTTTTATATTGCATGCGATGACTTGTTATTAGCGAAATTATCTTATGGAAATGCTCCGCAAAGAAAGAAAGTCGGAAACGTTCGATTACACTTGTACACGTAAGACGGGGGAGATTAAGGAAAACCACCCGTGCAAAAAAACGTCTGTCGAAAAAAAAAAAAGAGTGTCTGCTTCAAGGCGACCGGAGTCGTCGCTCGTATCCTGCTTTCTTTTCTTCGTATTATTTTTCGTATTATTCTTTAGCTAATGTATAAAAGTAAAATGAAACGACGCAGAAACGGGATAAATGAACGGGGGGCGGGGGGAGAGGGGCGAAGAAAAAAAAAAGAAAAAGAAGAAACGTTGTTTTTGTTTAATGCGCGACAGCGAAAGTGTCGTCGCACGATTGGCGGTTCAAATGGTATAGGTAAAAGTTATATAGTGTCGCTCAGGTATGATTATTGTCCCCAAGGTACAATCGTCGTCTCTTTAAAAAAAGCGAGTCGCATTATAATTCGCATATGATATTAGGAGAATTTTTTTGAAACTTTTGACGTTTGTAACGGCATAGCGTGTGGATAATATTTACTACGCTGGCTGGCTAATTTATTCGATCAACTCGCGTGTGTATGTGTGATGTCTTAAGCCGACATATGTGTATCCCACCGTCGTATAATAAAAAAAAAAAAAAAAAAAAAAAGCAAAACAAAACAAGAAAGACACAAGAGTAAATGAAATGAAATAAAAATAAAAAAATAAAATAAATAAATAAATAAAACGAATAAAAGTAAGAAAACGGATAGGAAAAAAACCCCCGTTAGGGAGGCGCGTTGTAAAAGTACGTAATCGAATTTTAAACGAAAAATAATAAGAAATCACGATTTTTTTTCACGAGCATGTGGGTACACGTGTATACGTGCGCGCGCGTATATGCGTATTGTGTGCAGGCGAACGCACGTACACGTCTATATACGCGTGCGCGGTTGCGGTTGCGGGTGCGGGTGCGGGTGCGGGTGTGAGTGAGCGAACGAGTGCGTGCGTGCGTGCGTGCGTGCGTGCGTGCGAGAGAGAGAGAAGGAATTATTGTAACCTTTGATTGTGACGGTTGCCGAAAAGATTTATACGTGTTAGAATGCGTGAGAAGAGGGGCAGGGGAGGCACTTATCGAGTGGAATCACGGCGCCGCGTAATCGTAATACGAAAATGTCAAAATGTCAAAATGTCAAAATGGCAAAGCTTGTGTACTTTTGTAACGTCGCCTCTCGAATGCCATTGAGATTAAGGTTCGGACACGCGTGAGGCGAGCCGTCGAGAACCATCTCCATCGCCGGGTCTTGTGATCTTTTTACTTGCTAAACAAAAGCGATTCCGGTTCAAAAAAGAGTAAAAAAAAAAAAAAATAGCAAGTGAGTGGGTGGGTGGGGTCTCGAATAATAGAAGAATAATATATACATTTAAAGCGGGGTGGGGGGGGGAGGGGGGTTGGGAAGCGTAAGCTGCTCCCACGCAGAGGCTCGCGCACCGTAGCCGAAGAAAATTGTGCATTAAATAATACGATTTATACTCGGGCGAGCAGATTAATAATAATTAGAATTACGATTAATCGAATAAAATAACAATCGGGCCTCCCGTGCGCTCATCCGGACACATTAGCATTTTAGGACTTTTTTTAAGCCGCAAAATATTTCATCTGGCCAATGGGATGTGTCTCTTTTTTTTTTTTTTTTTAACCAAAGTGTTCATCGCTGCCTCTGTTTTTCTTTTTCTAATCACAACGATGACGGAGACGACAGGGGGTTGACGGGGTTGACGGGGTTGACGGGGTTGACAGTGGTGTCGACAGCGACAGCCAAGACGATTTGGGCAGGTACAATGACAGGCAATCCTTTCTAATGAAAACAAGTGTACATGTAAGAGACGAGGAGGAGGAGGAGGAGGAGGAGGAGGAGGAGGTGGGAGCTTAGGAAGAGATACGTGCAAAAGGGACTGAGGGCGTGGCAATCCAAAGAGCTAGCGATCTTTGCGAGCGTTGAACATTTTTCAACTGGTGCATCGTAATCGATATAAAACAAATGAATTAATAATAATAAAAAAAAATAAAATAAAATAATAATAATAAGTAAATACAAATAATAAGGATATAAAGGTAATAGTAAGACGAGGAGTGATGTTAATACATAAAAATGAACGTATAGGGAGGTAGGGGGAGGTCCGGCGGGGCCTCCTCGATCATCACTCGAACCCGGGGAGCGCGGTTCTGTTACGTTTTTTTTTTTTTTGTTGTTTTGTTTTCCTTTTCTTTCTTTTTTTTTTCTTTCTTTTTTTCCCTCCTTATCTTCTTTTCTTTCTCTCATTTTTCCTGCATTTTTTTTTCATTCAATCTCCCACTTTCTCCCGCTCCCGCTCCCGCTCCCACTCTCCCACTCTCCCACTCTCCCACTCTCCCACTCTCCCACTCTCTCTCTCTCTCTCTCTCTTTAAACTATTACGTGGTATATCACCTCCGAAGCTCCGCGAAAGCAGATAAAACACAGGTTATTTACTAATCATGGCATTTCCGTAGAGGCGAGGGACACGCCTCGTCACTCATTAAGGGCGCCCATAATGTGTAAAAAGTTAATCGAATCGTACATTGTACAGAAGCAATCGGATTATTTATTATATCAAAGTACCCTTATACATAAGTCGGATAAAGGAAAGAAAGAGGAAAAAGAAAAAAAAAAAAAAAAAAAAAAAAAAAAAAAAAAAAAAAAAAAAAAAAAAGGAGGAGGAGGAGGAGGAGGGAAATGGAAAATGGAGGTAAAAAAAAAAAAGAAAGAAAAGAATGTAAAAGGAGGAGGAGGAGGAGGAGGAGGAGGAACGCGTAGATATCGTCAACGATGCAGGCGCCTGCAAAGTATAGCTGTTACATACACTGCCGAACCTTCTATTAGTTGTATTATTATTGACCATTATTATTTATTGTTTTTATTGGAATATTTTAATACTAAGATTTTTGTAACAAGCAGCAATGTCTCGTTTATTTAATCCACCCGCCCACCGTCATCGACGGCCGAGGAGGGGCGGGGGTGGGGGACGACAAGAGGACGAGCACCGACATTATTCCGGTGCCCCTCTGTCCACCCTCCCTCCCTCCCTCCCTCCCTTCGTTCCTACGTTCCTTCGTTGGACTCCTGGTGACTCCTGGTCCCCGGCCCGCGCAACCCCCGTCGTCCGTGCTTTCGCGTTTTCTCCCGACCAAGGTCAATGACTGCCTAAGGGTACCAGCATCATTATACTGCACTCCCATACTGGCGCGCGATCACTCCCCCACCCCACTCTCTGTACCTATCTATAAAAGCCGTAATTGCGCATTTCCTAAGCAAAGGGAGATAAATAAATAAATATAAAAAAAAGAAAAAAAAAGAAAGAAAAAAGTCGGCTATAAAAAGTAATGGGGCCTCCCGTGCAGGCATTGTCGTGCAGTCGCTGCGTGCAACGGAATTTAAGAATGAAGCCGAGCAATGTAGTACTCTGCCTCGCCGTCCTCGTCCTCGGCTACCGTCCCGGGGCAGCCGCACCGGGCCCGGATGACTTCGAGGTGATAAACCTGCCGAGGGGGCGACTACTCGCCGGGCACAACGGAACGGTACTCGCATGCCTCTGCGCACGCACCCTGCACACCCCCGATAACCACCCCCGATAACCCTCCCCGATAACCACCCCCGATAACCACCCCCAATAACCCTCCCCGATAACCGACCCCGTCACTCATTTTACCTGTATCTCTTTGCACCGTCCGTGTACGCGCGTACGTGGGCGGGGGTGTAGGTGCCGGTGACCTTCCGAGCCTTCGGCAGGAGGGTGGACCTGTTGCTGCGGCCGAACAAGAATCTCGTCGCCGGGAATTTCGAGGTCTGGAAGCGCGGCCCGGGCAACGAGTCCATAAAAATTGACGCTCCCACGGGCCCGGACACCCCGACCTGCCATTACATTCACGAGGACTCGATTAGCACTGCCGCGATGAACCTCTGCGAGCCCGGACTCATGGTAAGGATCCCGCCTCCTCCTCCTCCTCCTCCTCCGCCTCACCCCTCCTCCTACCAAGACGTCCAATTTTTAAGATTTACCGCGTGTCGGCCCACCCTACGCCGTATGCGATGTATCGGCTTACGACACCCCCGTCGCTCGTCCACGGTGCATTATTGTCGTTAGGGTCGTGGCGGGGGCGGGGGCGGGAGCGCGAGATCGTTATTAAGCGATGGCTTTCTCGAAATTCGTAGCGCGGCCTCGTGTTCTTCGGGACCGAGAGCTTCGAAATAGGACCGTTAGGTAGCGGCGAGGGTGGACCGAGGCTGCAGCGCATCCACCGGAGATCTTCTACGTCGTCCTCCTCCTCGGTGGTGCCCCACCTCCTCTACAGACGGACCGTACCCTCGATGGTTCATCGGTCCCGGCATCTCCCCGAGGAAGCCGCCTCGCGCCGAACCCTCCCCTCGGACATTCGAAACAAGGACAAGGATGCCGAGAACGAGCTGGCAACCCTAACCATCGAATTGGGTAAGCCGCTTACATCATCCCCGAGAACATTCAATAACAATCGTCCGGTACGTTCCTTTCGTTTTCGTGGCCCCCTTTCTTTCTTTCTTGCTTCCCTTCTCTTGTGTCGTTTGTTCGTCAAAGTACAAACGAGCTTTGCCATTCCGACCGAGAAGAGTAAGACAAGTAAGTATACGGTGAAGCGGCCTCGTCGGCTCACCGGGACGAGCCGACGAGGCCGATCCACCAGGAGGATAAAAAGTGAGCGGTATGCCGTACGTTTTTTGGTATGGCGGACACGTCAGCGGTGTTCTTGGACGCGGCGGCGTACGAGCTGCTGGTGCCCCGGGTGGTCGGCGACGAGGGCCGGCTCCTGGAGCTGCTTCTCGCCTACGTGAACAACATCCAGGCGCTGTACCATCACCGGAGCCTCGGACGTCCCATCGACCTCGGGCTCGTGCGGCTCGAGCTGCTCGAGCGCCAGCCCCCGGAGCTGATGCACCTCGACGGTGAGCGGGGCCAGCTCCTCGACACCTTTTGCGCATACGCCAAGTCGAGGAACCCGGCAGGCGACGAGGACCCCCGGCACTGGGACCTCGGCCTCTATCTCTCGGGCCTGGACTTTTACGCGCTCGAGTCGGGCAAGCGGAACCCCGTGACGATGGGCCTCGCGCCCGTCGGGGGTGTCTGCTGGCCCGAGTACTCGTGCGTCATCGTCGAGTTCGGGGTGAGCAATCGCTTCGGGAAGCCATATCCGTCGGCCGGATTCACCTCGATCTACATAGCCGCTCACGAGATCGCGCACAAGTACGCACATTTTCCGATTTTTCACCTCGCTCCCCTACCCCCGTACGTTCCCGCGCCGCTCCCCACCACCCTGCCAACCCGCAATCCAATAAGCCCCGAATAAGTAGCGGGGAGGGGGGCGAGAGGGGCTGGGCGGTAGGTAACAAGGGTGGGGGCGCGAGGTACAGCTCAGGGCCGTGCCGTGGGTTCCATCGTCCCGGTCTCGGGCACTCGATCCTCCCACGTGAAATCACCGCCAGTCCTTGGGAGCGACGGCGTCGTTCATTCGCCCGATCAAAAATATCATCTCTCGATCCTAATTTAACCGCGTACAGACTCAATTATCCTTATTTTTTTTTTTTGTTACTTTCTCTTTCTCCTTACCCCCGCACCCATTCTTTTCATCGTTTTCGCTTCTTAGGGGTTATTGGGGTTATTGGGGTTATTGGGGTCGGGCGGTAATGTAAACGGTATCGGTCCCCGGTATATTGCGGAACGAGTGGGTAAAGGATCGACGACGGGACAGGACGATCTATCGGGCAAATACGCTACGACGACGCGGCCACACGACTCGTGTACGTTAAACGACGCTTGTCCCGATGACAAGCCCGATACTTACTTACTTCCAAATAGAGAGCGTTATTGGGACTTATTGGGGCTTATTGGGGCTTATTGGGGCTTATTGGGGAGCTCGCCCGCTTACCCTGCTCGGTTTGTAAGAATATATAACGAGGAACGTCCGTGCCCGTGTAGTCTGGGTATGCACCACGACTCGACGGGCAACGACTGTCCCCGTGACGGCTTCATAATGTCGCCGAGCCGAGGTACGGAGGGCGAGACGCAGTGGTCGAGCTGCAGCCGTGACGTGGCCAGGAGCCTCGGCGGGGACAAGCCGTGCCTGCTGGATAGGGCCGGCGAGCTCGCCGATCCCCGGCTGGAGCACGGGCTCCGCTACGGCGGCAGACCGGGACGGAGCTTCGACGCCAAGCGCCAGTGCGAGCTACTGCTGCGCGACCGGGATGCCTACGCCGAGAGCCTCGAGGACGCCTGCCGGGCCCTGCGCTGTCGCAGCCCGTCGCGCGCGGGCTTCTACCTGGCGGGGCCAGCCCTCGACGGGACCAGCTGCGGACCGACCGGGGCCGAGTGCACGGCCGGCGAGTGCCTGCCAACGCCGAGCCAATGGTACGTGCCAGGGTTCCTTACGAGATAGGTAGATGATCGGCTGATGGTAGGGGGGGGGGGCGATGGGGGGGCGACGGAGTGGTATACCGGCTACGGTAGCGTCGTCGGCTTCCTAGAAGAGCCTGGGGCCGCGCTCGGGCGACCTTCCGGGCCTCGTCAACGAGGTCGCGCACCAAGATTGGCGAGTCTTTCTCCGCTACGGGGAAAAAGCTCCGACGCTAAGACGACGCCGAGCCTTATCCGTCCAGCCAAGTACGCTCCTCTCCTCTCCTCTCCTCTCACGTCACGTCACGTCTGGTCACGAATCGACGGCTATCCCCCCCCTCTCTCTCTCTCTGCTTAATCGGGCCGTCGATCCTCGGCATTCGTTTGTAAAATGCCGCGAGGCTGGACCTGCTTTTGTTCGAGTCCGGGCTCTGGGCCAGTCCCAGAGCTAAACTCCTATTCCGCTCGACTTTCTTTCTCCGGCACTTCCTTCTTACCCGTTAACCCCTCCAGCCCCACCAGCCCCGCGAGCCCCGCGATCCATCTCGGCAGCTCGCCAATCTATTTTCTCTTTATTCGCTTTCATTGATTTCCGAGTTATTTTGGGTCTGGCGCGGATACGACGATCGAGACGTGACGTCACACGCCAAACCCGACACCGATCACGCCGAATTCTCTCTCCGGCTCCTCCGGTTCCGTTAACGAGTAAGAGGAAGAGGACGGACAAAGGTGCTGAGGCAACGCGACACGATATCCGAGCAAAGTGCCGTCGACGTCGATTACTTTTTTTTAAGAGCACGACGAACGGGGCCCGAAGTCGATTTTTCACTCGACCATCGTATCCACGACATCGTTAATCAATGATTATCGTAGGCGAAGACCCCCCTCCCGCCCGCCCGCCACTCAGGATGAAAGGAGAGCAAAGGCCCGAATCTCAGCAAATAACCCCAATAACCCCAATGTATTTAGATGGGCTTGGATGCCACGGATATAGTGTCTTATCAGACGGTCTCGTCGACGACAGAGATACCGAGAGAACACGAGTGACTCGCTCGCTCGTCACACTATTTCGAGGGAATTCAATTTTACGTCCGCTCGATAATTCTCGCGTTTGAAAAGCGTGCGAGCGGACTCATCGCCGCCGACCTTGTTTCGTACGCCAACGAGATCGAGTGCATTAGGCGAGGACGCGTCTCGGGCGGATGCGACACGCGGCACCGGCGCCAACCAATCGATCCCATGTCGTGTTTGATCGATGGGCTCGATCGCGGGGTAAGGGGGGGGGAGGAGGAGGCCGACGAATCCTTCTTTCTCAATAATATAACCCCAATAATCCGTGCAACGAGGGGATATCCTTTGGGGCCCAGCCATCTGTCTCCCTCCCCCACCCCTCGTCCACGATCCTCGAGGCTGACGTTATTATCACTTTTAGGGGATAAAGAAATTTTAAGAGACTTTCTCGAGCGCTCATCAGCCTCGGCTGAATGAATCATCGCTACGTCTTTGTTACGCGCGCCTTACTCCCTATCGATCCGAGCACGGCGTTCGAGATACCCGCGATCGCGATATATATCGTCCCGTGGGGTGGGGGGGGGGGGGCTCGCCAAGAGAGATTACTTGAATCCGAGTCGTAGAGCCGTGGCGGGGCGGGGGGTAGGCGAAGGGAGAGAGGGAGACATACAGAGGGATACGGAGTGAGAGAGTGAGAGAGAGTGGGAGAGGAAAGACCGTTAGGAAGAGGGAGCACCTTGCGGGATAAGGCCCGCGGCCGGACTCTGGCCGAATTTCTCACGTGACCCGTATACGCGTAGGTGATTGGAAGCGATCGAAAGTCGAAAGACGACTGCTGCTGACGCAAGATGATCGATGATTGCCTCGCTTAGTCATCCTGCGATGCACGCGACGAGGCGCGGCGGACCAAGGCTCTGCCGATACGGTTAAAGGGTCGTAGTAGGGGAAAGCGGGGGGGCGGAGGGGGAGGGAGGTGGAGACGAGAGAGAGAGAGAGAGAGAGAGCTCGTATGACGGTAGATCGGTGGCTTTGCAGGTCGGAGAGCACTGAGGGCCCACCCACGTCAACGACGACGACGTCAACGACGACGACGACGGCTACGACGACGACGACGACTAGGACGACGACGGGGTTGGAGGGGGCACGGGGTTGGAGCCAGTGGTCGGAGGGCAAATGCGAGAGCGGCTGCATACGGGGCTCGGTCGGCTATCTGGCGCGTACCCGGATCTGCGCTGGCCGGGAGGAGGGCTGCCCCGGCCTTGGGACGGACGTCGATCTCTGCAAGGACGTTGAGCTGTGCGAGGGGAGCCAGAGGAAGCGACTGAGCGCGGAGGAGCACGCGGGCAAGCGCTGCCTCGATTACTCGGGCCGGTACGAGGAGATCGACGGGACCGCGGGCGGACTCCAGGCCGGCCACGAGGAGGCCAGGCCCTGGGTCGCCTGCGCCGTGTTCTGCAAGATGCGCGGGGCCGCCTCGTACTACTCGCCGAGGCTCGAGCTCAACGGCCTGGGCCTCGACCCCTACTTCCCGGACGGCACCTGGTGCCACAAGGACGACCGGGGAGAGAATTACTTCTGCAGGCGACATCACTGTCTCCCCGAGAGCTTTAGGTTCGTTGTCCCCCTCCCGCCACCAATGACCCGCGGCTCGCCGTCACCTCCTCCCTTCGATTCGATTCGATTCACGCCAATTTGTTTGCTTGTTTATTTGACGGCTCGGTCTCCCCCCCCCCCGGAGAGTCCTCCCATCACCTCCCATCCCTTCCATTGCTTTTTTATTCTTTGTTGGCCCTGTTGGGCTGCCGCTCGGCTCGTGCGCCGCTCTCTTTAAATGGACAAGATTGCTCTTTGAGTAGATTTACAAGAGTCGCTGCTATACCTCTTCTTCTTCTTCTTCTTCTTCTTCTTCTTCTTCTTCTTCTACTTCTTCTTCTTCTACTTCTTCTTTTACTTCTTGTACTACTGCTTCCCCGAAGGAGATTTAAAACGGCTTTAAATTTATCGCGTAGCTGATGCCTGTCGGGAGAGCGAAATAACTCACGAATGAACTCGCGATCCCTTCCCTCCCTCCCCCCCACCTGCCTTGTTGTTTTTTACAAAAGCTCTTTCCGATCGTTAAGTAATTGCCGTTTCAATAACGACGACGTCGAGGACGAGGGCGGCCCTGTCAAACAATACTCTCGATACTTCACATTCCCTTTCGGTTCCTATTACAACTTCTTCGTCGGTTATTGGGTTGGGGGGGCGAGGGGGATGGGAGGTCCTGCCTTAATCAGTCCCACCGATCTCGAATCCGATAGTGATGACCGCTCCGAAGGTTATTGGGGACGAGGGTGGGGGGTTATATTGGGGCGGGGCGGGGGCGGGGCGGGGGCGAGAAGAGCGAGATAAATAGGGAAATAAATTCTGCATAGGTTCTCGACAATTAGTTCGCTTAGCCGATAAATCAGTCCCGCGACACGTCGAGCGAATAATATCGAGCCGCATATTTCGTTGTTCTCGTTACCGAGGAGACGGGGACCGATGGGCCTAGGAAAGAGATGTAATAAAATTGTTATACGTTGCTCTCTAAAGGACGGTTCACGAACCTTTTCAAGGATTATTCGCGTTGATGATTATAAATAAGAATGAGCCGATAGTAAAGGTCGCGGGCACGTATGGTAAAGGCACCGCCTTCGCGACGGGCTAAGAGACGGTCGAGGGGGGAGGGGGAGAGCGTGGTGGTGAGAGAGAGAGTGAGCGGGGGGAGGTTTAACTCGGTAAACGCAGTTTTAACGAGCGCAAGTGCAGGTACGAGAAACGAATGGGCATCATTGATCGATCGATGTTCGTAGGCGTTCAAGAGACAGAGAGAGAGAGAGAGAGAGGGGGGGGGAAGGTCGACTTTGGATGTAACAATGACGAGCTCGTCTAACGTTCTCTGTTGCAGTTTCGGGGAGAGTGTGCCGGCCGAGGAGGAGGAGGAGGAGGAGGAGGAGGAGGAGGGTCGACTCGGGCCCATGAACGCGGGCCCGGGCGCGTGGAGGCCAGACCCCGAGCTTCGGCGATACTTCGGCCTCGACTTGGAGGGGAAGCCCTTGCTGACGAGCCTCCGACCGGGTCTGCTCGAGGAGGCCACCGCCCCGCCGAGGGACGGCGAGTCCTGGCTCGACTCGGAGGACTACGTCGAGATCCCCCTCGACTTCCTACGTCGACGGACCCTCGCCCCCTCCGCCACCTAAGCTCCAACTCCACTCCACCTTCGCCATCCCCTACCCCATCACCCCGTCGCATTCACCCCTTGCCGCCGTTATTACGTATAAACAGACAAGAACGAGGAAAGGCCTCGCCTTGGCCGTCATGGAAACCCATTCTCCAGCCGGCTAGACGATTAAAAGGTTTCCCTCCCTCCCCCACCCCCCCTGCCCGCGTGCCGCGACATATTTAGATATTTAGATTGCGCGAGCCAGAGCTTCCCTCTCTCTCTCTCTCACTCACTCACTCATTCGCTCTATTATTACTCCATCCGGACGGATTCAGTCAGATTCGGGAGGATCGCGGGCAATAAAAATCGGAAGAAATGCGAAAGACGCCGAGCGACGACGACGACGACGACGACTACGACACGGGACACTGCGAGTCGTTCATCACCTGGCCCTCCTCCCCCGCACCCGCCCCCTTTCCCTAACGGGCTGTATCGCGCAACTGGAAGATCACGGGCACTCGGGACTGGCTGCCGAGCATCCGTCGAGGCTCGGCTTACTACACCGGCGACCCGATCGGCCGGTGCTCGATATATAAAGAAAAAAAAAAAAAAAAAAATAAATAAATTGGCGACGACTGGCGACGACTGGCGATTCGCGAGTGAACGAGATAAGGGCGATCCCGCGGGACGAGCGGGACGATGCGATTAAATGGCGGCGAGAAGAGACTCCCCTTTGTTGAATTAGTCTCCCGTGACTAATTCACACGCAAATAACCGAACGAAGGCCTACGTATAAATACATCGCGTGTACATGTGCATGGGCGAGCGTAGGTAGGCATTCTTTCCTATTGCGAACGGGCGAAGGTCGTCGTTGCTTACGGATGGTCGGTGGAGGAGGGTCGGAGGAGGGTCGGAGGAGGAGGGTCGGGCCACAGTCCCCGACTGTGACTACTTACTTACCCACGTATCCAAGCAGATCATGGAACTCGGCGAAGACCAAGACCAAGACGACAAGATCGGCAAGGGCTGCTGATGAGGGGGCGGAGGTGGGGGGTGGGGGGTCAGTCGGTCCCGTTGTTGGCCCGAATGATTAAATAAAGCGATTATCAAGAGTTATTGAGTCCAGTGTTTCTTCATTTGCCCCCAAATAACCCCGTCAACGGCATATCCTGGCGCATCTCCTGGCGCATCTCCTGGCGCAAATCCTGACGGAGCCGACTGTCCGACGAGCGAGTCCCGCCCCCGTCCTTCCTCCCTCTTCTAAGAGACGCGAGGGATACAGAGCCATTTAAGAGCAGTCGGTTTTTTTTTTTTTTTTTTTAAAACTTCGCAGCTCTTGGACGCGACGACGTGGGGGGAGCTGATAAATCGGCTAGCGCGCTTACTCGGATCCTTTAAAGGTTTGTGTTCGCGAGGTGTACGTTGGAGGGCGCGGAGCGGAGGGTGGGGAGGGGGTAACAATGGAGAGCAGAGTATTGGCCGGTCGTGGAAAATGTTATATATTACGGGATAAATCTTGGACGATAGGAGAGGCGCCGGACGGCTCCCCCCCTCCCTCCTCGGACTTCTCTCTTTATTTAACGAGGGCTTGAGTAATAAGCCTTTTTCGTGCTTTGATAAATATGAGCTCGGCCGCGACCTCATCGATCCCAGGCAGGACGGAATTTTTACCAAAAGCTTCCCTCGCTAAATCATCATCCCCCCCCCCCGATTAACTTCGATTTACTACTGTTGCGGCACCGCTGAAACCGCTGACGGCGGGCGGTGGTGGGGTTATTGGGGTGGGGTAGGTGGGTTAGGTGGGTTGGGGGGAGGAAACGATATAGCGAGTACGAAGAAAAAGAAAAAGAAAAAGAAAAAGAAAGAGAAGAAGAAGAAGAAGATGTAAATGCAAACGGGCTTTTCTTTCTGTTAATAATAAAGTATGAAGTTTATCGACGAAACCGGGAATTTCGCTTGTCCCGTGGGCGAATTCCTTTGCGAAATTCCAACATTAATTCTCTCCGAAAACTATAATAATACTTTCTATTGTCGTCGTCGTCTTGTTGTTGTTGTTGCTGTTGTTGCTGTTGTTGCTAGTCGGTTGCTATTGACAAGTGGGTAGGCGCTTTTGCTGGCCGGCGGCTTCCTTATCGGAGCTCCAGTCCCTCGCGCTTTCACCTTCGCCCCGGAATATCATCATTATCCCGCATACGGATTTCTGCCAGAACGACGAGATGACGTTCCAGATATAATTTTATATCATTAAAAATAAATATTGATATTCATTTGCATGATAATAATAATAATAATAATTACGAGGACGGGGGCGAGGACGACGACAACAACCCGTGTATAATATACGATACAGTACAATACAATACAGTACAATACAATACAGTACAATGTAATATAATATATGTAATTTATGCGATATCGCTGGCTCGACGGATACGACGTCGACGTCAAGAAAGGGAGGGACTTTGATTTTTATGAAACGAAAATCACGGTCTAAGGAGTACTTTTTTTTTTTTTTAATAGCTTCCCCCGTCCCGGCGTAAATAATACAATAATTATTCATGAGACGCTTCCATGTATTCGTCTTCTTGCCGCTGCATGTTTCCTTTGTCACAGCTTATTTATATCGATTCCAAAACCACAGAGTGACGTCGTTATACATATATTTATATACATACGCGTGTAGGACAGAGACGAGCCCCGCGACGAGAAGACGGGCACGATTCTCCCTCTCACTCACCCCCCCCCATCCCGCCCCCGCGTGCGTTTCGCGAGCCGCCACACTCTCCATCGCTCCATCACTCCCTCACGCACGCGCACGCGCACGCCGATGTATATTAATTTTAGTCACAATTTTTCACCGGCCCTTTTCGGTTTCACAGCCAAACCGAGAGAGAGGGGGGGGAGCAAGAGAGGGGGAGAGAGAACACGTATCAAGTCACGCATTGTGCACTATCGCGCGTACATACTTATTTATTTATTTATTTGTTTCCACCCATCCCCCCCCCCCCCCCCCACGACTCATGCGTCAGAGAGACGCGGGTCCGATGTACAAAAAAAAAAAAAAAAAAAAAAAAAAAGATGCATCTGCACAGATTATAAATAGATTGTTGGTTGATATTGGCTTGTGTGGATCGCGAGTCGCGAGTCGCGAGGCGTGTTTTTAGAGTGATTAGAAAATAATGCATCCCCGTCCCTCGTTGAGCGATGATTGCGTAACGTAACGCGTTGCCGTTCACCGTAGCCGGTGACGGAGATCTTCCGTACTGTCACGTATTCCCTTTACTCTGCCCTTTGCTCTTCACATACGAGTTTAAACGTAAAGAGAGAAGCAAAGGGCGGTTGGGTATGGTTTACGTAAGTAAGCAGCGCGCGTCTGGAGGGGTTATTGGGGGGGGGGGATCCGCGTCGATATACTTCTCGTCGGCCCTTGTTGTCTGTCCTTGTTCGGGGCATTCGGTGCTTACAGCAGCCGATACAGCAGCAGAGCTCGAATAAATCTCGGCGACAGGTTATTATTCGCGGCAAATGGCTGGGGTTATTGTTTAAATTGTTCGATGAAGCAGGGTCCTCTCTCCTGGGATGGTAAAGTCGGATAAAACTGGCCGCCCCCGTCTACCTACCACTCGGTCCGTCCTTACGTACGTCCATACGGAGACAGAGGTAAGCAGAACGTAGATATAAATATTCTATTCGGCAATCTAAAATTAAGCCGTCGGCTTTGTTTTTGTCGGCCATAGCTCGTCGAGAGATAGAGAGAGAGAGAGAGCTTCTATCGATCCCGGCATTGATCGCTCCGAGCCGTAGAGGCGGCAGAGGCGGCGAGGCGACGGTGACGATGACGATGACGAGAGTGAACAAGTGACTCGCTCCACCTCGCCACGAGTCGCCGATTAATGCGTGTATAAAAACGAAGAAAACATACTCGATGTATAATAAGAAGCGATTAGATAAGGGATAGTCCGTTGACGACGGGCTAGATCATCTATCTCGGCATCTTCTCTTGCTTTTACAACGGCAGCAGCAGCAGCATCAGCATCAGCAGCAGCAGTTCCATGTAGCAGCGACGTGACCTTGATAGGCGGCAAAGCGGACGAGAAGAAGTGCCGCTCGATTAACAAAGACAGCAAAGTCAGAGCAATAGAGGGTTATTGGGGTTATTGGGGGCGTTCTCTCGCTCGGTGGGGGTCGGTGAGGGGTCGGGGGGAGGAAAGACGAAGAGAAAAAAAAAGGGGTGGGGTGGCGCGAGCGCGACCCGTTCGTAGAAAGCTTTCCCGGATTATTTAAAGTAGTCGACCCGTTGCGAGCGCGAGAGAGGATCGAGGCCGGGGGGCAGCTGACCCTCCCGCTGCCCCCACCCGCTACCCGAACGGAGAGACCCAGCCGACGAGCTTATTGCGCGCGCTACTCCCGAGGCTCGCGAGATAGGCCGCTGACGTCACCAGACCCGCTGACTATTTTAGGAGTGTCTTGGCTGTGTCCCCCCGTCTTCGTCGTCGTCGTGTCGTCGTCGTCGTCGTCGTCGTGGCGATCACTCTCCCCGCGTATATCCGGGAACAGGGGCGGGGGGGTGGGGGCCGATTGTCGAGACCGGATGGATGCTCTGCCGCCTATGACCCGCTGATCTCTTGCGAGTAGCGTGTATAGTAACGGGTGACAAGGGAGTAAGAGGGGAGTGGGAGTACGAGTACTTTCATTCAAGGGTATTCGTGCCGATAAATAAATAGATCAGTAAATCTTCATTTTTTTTTTTTTTTTTTTTTTTTTTTTATCATTTTCAATTCATTTTTTACTCCTTCTTCGTGTATTTTTCTTTCAGCTTTTGCCTTCCTTTCTTGCTTCACTTTCCCATGCATACAGAATATGTCAAATAATTTAATGCGTCTCCTACATCGATCGAATCATAACAAGTTCTAATCAATTATAATAAGAATAATAGCAGTAGTAGTGGTGGTGGTAGTAGTGGTAGTGTAATAGTTGTTGTTGTTGTTGTTGTTGTTGTTGTTGTATTAGTAGCAATAGTAGTAGGTGGTGCATCAGTGTCATAACAACGACGACAGCATCGACAACGGCAACAACGACAACAATAATAATAATAATAATTATTATTATTATTCTCGTTATTATTGTTGCTGTCTCTTAGTATCAATCACCACCCTTGCCGCCTCAATAATCGCAACAATCTTAATAATAAAGTGTATAAGTACATAAATACAGAGTAGTTTTGACAATTTATTGAGAGAATGATCTTTTGCGTTTTCGAGTGATGCAAGAAGAAATGTGGAGACGCACACGCACACACGCACACGCACACACGCACACCCTTGATTCGCGCATTTCTCACCTTTCAAAATCCATAGTAATAATAATTAATAATAATTAATAATTAATAATTAATAATTAATAATAATAAACTTTATTTTTATCGATCTTTGATCATCGACGATCCGGTGAAAAGGGTCACTGACTCCTCCCCACTGATAAAAAAAAAAAAAACGAAGCTAGTAAGGTATTTTAGTATTTTAGTAGAATAAGAAGCCCAGTAGAGGCTTTGGTTTTCCCAGTCAGTCTATAAACTGAGCCACTCGTTAACGCCATCAGTTTATGACTAGCTCATCATAAGAGTTTTAAAATAAAAAAAAAAAAATTGGACGATGATCCGTGACCTTTTTCACTGTCTTGTCTTTTCACTGTACATATATGCGCGCGCGCACATGCATGTGCACGGGCAACACGCACACGGTCGGCACCTGCGTGTCAACGCGTGAACCACAGTATTTGTGTTGTGCCAGGTCTGGTGAACCAGCGCCTGGCCTATACCCCCCCCCCCACCCCACCCCCGCTCACAATAACCCGTTCGCATATCGCTCTCACTCTCGCTCTCACTCTCTCTTTCACGCACACTTTCTCTTTCACGCATACACGCAAACGCGCGCGGAATATGCAGATGCGAGCACGTGCATACGTTTCATCTCGTATCGTATCGTATCGTATCGTATCCATCCATCCATCCATCCATCCATCCATCCATCCATCCATCCATCCACCGACCAATCGTAATGTATATATGTATATAAAATACGTGTATATGCACGACGCATGCACGGATCGTACGTGCGCGTACACTTTGCACATCCCGCGGTGCCACCGAGGCACAACGAGCGCGTACACGATGCTCTTGCACACACACGCGCACACACGATGCACACACGCGCACTCGCGATGCCCCAACAAAAAAATATTATCTCACATGCACTCACACGCGCTTTACGTATCCACCTACCACGGCCTATATCAGTATGACAAACACAAATGTTCAGAAACTCGTCAAAACTGTTCAAATTTGCCAACGGTTACCTTATCATCCTTATCATCCTTATCATAAACTCACTTCTCGCTTCCTTAATCGGGCCCACCTGCTTCCGCCAACTGGTACGCACACCACCACCATCAAAGCTCCCGGGGCCCGCGCAATCTGTACAAGAAAGGGGTTGCGAGAACGAAAGGGTTGGTGGCTGCGGACGACTGGCAGCCGAGCGTGTGGGAGGGTGAGGGAGGGCACACGCCTCATCCGACCGACCGACCCACAACAACCACCCTCAATCCATCAATTTAACATGCACGTAAAAAAATATGAATAAAAATAGAGAGATAAATATATATATACGTATATATGTATATATATATATATATATATTTAAGATCCGAGGGATCGTGTTTGTTCGGCCGAAGCCGCTGCTGCCTGCTCCACGTCACCTCTGACCGTCGTCCCTCCCCCTCTCGCACGTCCTCCCATTACCGTTCGACCATTCACGCATTTATTATTATTATTATTATTATTATAGCTCAACCATGACAAGTTCAATTTTTATATTCTAGAGAGTGTGTACGAACACCGGTCTATCCGCGAAGATCTCGTCCGACGCAGCTTCCCTGCCCTCCCCCCCATCTCCCCACGACCTATCGCGCCCCCCCTTCGCCCATCCATCCGCCCCTCGCCCGGCAATACGAAGCGATGGAGCATTGAATGGGGAGCCCCAACCTCGCCCCTCCCCCCACTGTCCCGCTCTCAAACTCCGTATCATCTAACCGTTGTTTGTATATATATATCTCTCTTTCTCTCTCTCTCTCTCTCGCTTTCTCACTTTCGTTATCTGCGCGCGCGTGCCTCTGTTGCAGTTGTTGTAGTTGCTGCGACTGCGGCTGCGGCTGCTGCGCTGCTGTCCTTGACGCGGGAGGATCGGAGGAAGGTCGTAGTAGTAGGACGGAGCGGCCAGGCGCCGTGGGGCCGTGTCGAGCCCCCATCCTGGCCCTCCGGGCTTCTCAGGCTCGCGCTGCCACGGCTCGGGGCCCGACGACTCCCCTTCAATTCGGCAGCATGTCGAAGAGTACGTCCTTGACATCCTGCTTGAGCTTCTCCGGGAACTTGATGTCGAAGTTGACGATGAGGTCGCCCTTCCGCGAGAGCTCCTTCGGGAAGGGCAGCCCGTAGCCCTGGATCCTCCTGACCGTCGTCGGCTTGACGATCTCGCGGGTCAGGTTGAGTACGGCCTTCTCGCCGAGGAGGGTCGGCACCTCGACCATCGTCCCGCAGAGCGCCTGCTTCAGGCTCAGCTTGCACGTGTACTTGATGTCGCTGCCCTCCCGCCTGAACAGCGGATGCGGCTTGTCCCGTATTATGAAGACGATGTCGGCGGGCACCTTGCCGCGGCCCTGGTCGCCCTCCTTCTGGAACGTGATCTTCGTCCCGGCCTTCCAGCCGGGCTTCACGTTTATCGTAAGGACCTTGTCCTCCTTCTTCACCGTGCCGTCCAACTGCACGACGCGCTTCGATATCTTCATCTTCTTCGTGCAGCCCTTGAGTATGTCCTCGAGGCTCACGTAAAGGTCGTGCTCGATGGCCGGGTCCTGGGCCCGTTCCTTACCGGCCACGCGGCCCGTCGGGCCTGCAAAGTTAAAGGAATGTGAGCGGAAGGCGCCGCCGGGCCCGACCGAGCCCTGCCTCATGCCTTGGCTGAAGCCAAACGGGTCGTCCGTCTCCATGTCCTCGTCGCAGAAGAACATCGGCCGGTTGCCGCCCGCCCCGGGCGCCCCGAACTCGAAGAACGTCTGGAAGGGCGAGGTGGTCCCGAAGAACTGGGCGAACGTCGCCCTCGGGTCCCCGTGGAAGGTGTACGTGCCGCCGCTACCGACGCCCCCGGCGCCACCCGATCCACCGGCACCGCCCTTCAGACCCTCCTCGCCGAAGTTGTCGTAGACCTCGCGCTTCTTCGTGTCCGAGAGCACCTCGTAAGCCTCGGCGATCTCCTTGAACTTCTCCTCGGCCCCGGCCGTCCGGTTCTTGTCCGGATGGTACTTGAGGGCCAGCTTGCGGTAGGCCTTCTTTATCTCGTCGTCGCTCGCGCCCTTGGCGATCCCGAGGATCTTGTAGTAGTCCTTGCCCATGGCCTTTATCGCTGTAACGCAAAGAGAACGGGCGAATTCGCCGTGAGATTGGCCATTAACACGTGGCCGCAGGGCCGACGACGGTCGATCGATCATTATTATCATTATCATAACCTCTCTTAAGCGCCGCCACCCCCCCCCGCTCTGCCTCTCCCTCACTCTCTCTCTCACTGTCTCTCTCTCTCGCGCGCGGGCGGGCGCGCGCGCCCCAATAACCCTCGACGACAGTCCTTGTACCCTCATTGGAGATGAGGGGTAGGGGGGTAGGGGGTAGGCGGTGGTAGTCGATGGTGTTTACCTCGCGAGATTATCGGGCGCGCGAGCACGCGACTCGCCAAGGGAGGACGAGTTGGCAGAGCGTTATATCTAATCCCTAGGATTCGCGTGAGCGCGCGTCCACGTGACCGCGAATGGGAGGGCAGAGTGGGACGACGTACAAAGACAATCGGGCTCTGCTCGCCATTATATAATACCCGGCCGTAATAGTCGGCGAGGGAGGGATGGGGATGCACGACGACGACGACGACGACGACTCCTCGAGACACCCTCTTCGTTGGGCTCGGGTACAGTATTGATTCGTTTACGAGGACCTTGGTAAAGCGGTGGCGGGTGAGGGTTATTGGTGGTGAGGGGGGTGAGGAGGGGTGGTAAGAGCGCAGCGAGAGATATTGTAATTCTTGCGTTGTCGTGCGTTGTCGTGCGTTGTCGTGCGTTGTCGTGCCGTATCGTAATGCCTTTTAGGATTAAGGAACGTCGGCCGTCTCTCTCGACCCGCCGATTGCGTTAATAATTAAAACGGCTCGTTACAATATCGGCGCCGATTGCGAAACAATTATTAATCCGATTGAACGTCTTTTGGCAAGGAATCGGCATTGCCGTTTTGTAAATTGAGCCACGACCGACGACGGGCCGCTCCCGCTCCCGCTCCCGCTCCCGCTGCTCCAAATCATTAATACGCGACCGTTGTTGCGATTTCTTCTTCTTCTTCTTCTTCTTCATCTACTTTTTACCATCTCAACTTTGCCGTCAATGGCAATCCCGTTTAATATTTAAGCGAGCGACAATAAAGCGGCCTAATTTATTAATAACGATTTGTAAACGCTCCCGTTTGAGCGTAAACAAATCGCGGGCCGTTACTTTGTACCGTTCGCCTAAGGTTATTGGGGGGCGGTGGGGTGGGGTGGGTGTGGTGGAGGGGAAGCTTTAAGAGGCGCTCAGGCGCTTTATTTAATGGCATTGGAAAAGACAATAATATTTCTTACGAAGGAATAATAAAATAATAAGGAGGAAACGTGCAAACTAACGGCAGATCTAACAACGACAACGACAACGACAACGACAATGACAATGACAATGGCAGCAGCAGCAGCAGCAACAACAACAACAACAACAGTAATTAGAATACAAGAAGAAATGTAGAGCTCCGCCTCCTACTCCTCCTACTCCTCCACCTCCACCTTCTCCTTATAGGTTGCGAGAGAGTAAGCAGTAGTGGTAGTAAAAGGTAGTAGAGTGGTCGGTCGATCGCCGGGCATTTACAAGTTTACAAAATAAAATAAAAAAATAAATAAATAAATAAAATAACAGAGGAAAATTCCGCGGGATTCTTTAAAAGGCAAAGGCAACGCGAGCCGAGCAATGAAAGTAAGGTAAGGTAAGGTAAGGTAAGGTAAGGTAAGGTAAGGTAAGAACGCGAACGACAAGAAAAACAACGGCGAGCGAGGGAACGCTGCCCCGCAACTCTTTTTTTCCTTTCTTTGCCCCGTCCCGGTCAGGTAATCAATCAGGGTAATCAGGCAGGCAGGCAGTCAGGTAGTCAGGCAGGCGAGGGCGGCGCAATCGGGTTAAGTATTCTAACGGATGTTTTCCGCAATATTATTTAACTCGCTCTCTTGACCGGCGCGATTCTCTCGTATCGTATCGCGTGTCCTCGACTCATCCGCTGCAGCCACCGCCACCGCCGTCGTCACCGTCGTCTCCGTCGGCTATAATAATGCCGCTGCTTCTGCTTCTGCTGCCGCTGCTGCTTTCAAGCGCTTGGCCAATGGAGCGCAATCGAAGCGCAACGATGCCACGACCCTCATCGAGGAGGTGTTCGGAGGTGTTCGGAGGTGTTCAGGGGAGCAGAGAGAGAGGGATGGCGGAAGGAAACTATTGACTTCTGCTCCGTAGGTGTCGTCGTGAGATGGCCTTAAATTAATTCTTTTGTTATAGAGAAGGAGTGAGTGAGTCGTGTTATTATTTCGCAGAGCCGGAAGTGCCGATAAATCGCAATGCGCGGCTCTCGATGACGCGCGCGCGGCCAGCAATACCAATACCACTACTACCACTACCACTACTCCTCCTCCACCTCCTCCTCCACCTCCTACACCGTCGCGGCCTCCATCCTCATCCCTCCCCCCCCCGCAACCACAGCCGACGTCGTGAATCAATCGCAGCTGCGATTTATCGGGAATAGGACCAAAAACGTAGAGCGGTGGTCTTGTGCCACCTTCGGCGCACCAAAGACGAGCGACATCGCCAAGAGTATCGGTACCGCCGTCCCCTCCGCCGTCCCCCCCACCGGTTACCGCGTTGCCTCGGGAGCCTCTAGTCAGTCAGCGCGGCCCCGTCCACTGCCGACGGTACGCTCGCTCGGTCGGGGGAGGCGGAAGGTGGCGGGGGCGGAGGTTTCCAACGCCGACGAAGAGACAGAGCGGCAACGAACGAATGCTGTGCTGCTCCCCCTTTTTTATTTATTTATTTATTTATTTATTTTATTTATTTTTCCAGCACTGAATCACGTATACGTGTCAATTGGCCGCGCTCCCCGCGACCGCCGCTTTCCAAGAAACTCAACGGGTACGAAGGCCGTGGCGCAAAGGTGCGGCAGGTGGGGGGGAGGGGCAGGAGGTAGGTAGGTCGGAGATAGAGGCCCAGTATGACTATCGGCTCGATTCGCCAATTATTATTAATTGTCGACGTAAGTAATGACGGCGGTACCCCGCCGAGGAGGAGGGGGGGGGCAGTCGAACGAAAAAGAAAGTCGTCGCATGCCACTCTGCCTCGTACTCACTCGCTCTCTCTCTCTCTCTCTCTGCTCTACGACTCTTAAATATTACGTACTGCTCTGTTAAAGGTGAGATTGAGGAAAATCGAGGCGAACGACGTACTTGTTTTCATTTGGTGCGTAAAGGGCAAAGAGGAATAACGGCAACATACGATAAGATACGCTACGATCTCGCTCGCTTCCCATTCCGATCCTCCTGCTGCGTATCTTCGTCCATTGGGGTAGAGGGGCGGGTGAGGGGGCGATGGTCGGATAACGGAGGGGAAAAAAAAATCATAAGGATCAAGAGGTCGTACGTTTTGATCGTACGTTCGTTCGTTGCGTTTCGTCGCTCAGTCAGTCGGTCGGCTCGATAGTAGTAGTATACGGGGCAGGGGGCAGGGGGCCAGAGTGGCGGGGGGGTGGGGTCGGGGTACAAGGGGGACAAGGAGGAAAGCGGTTCGGAACGCCGAGCATGTCGGTCGTGCGTGGAAGGGGCAACGCGGCAAGTGAGTAGGGGAGAGGGGCGGGGAGGGGGGGTGATGACGGGCACGGAATAGCGGAGCTTGCTTGTGCGGCGTGGCGGGACGGACGGACGGGCTGAATACGGTCGGGGGGAGGGGAGGGATAGTCACAAGGCTGCGGCTTGGCTTGAGCTGCTGACTTTGGGACGAAGAACAGAGATAGAGTCATCAAGAGAGAGAGAGAGAGAGAGAGAGAGAGAGCAGAACAGAACAGAACAGAGCAGAGCAGAGCAGAGCAGAGCAGAGACAAGTGGCGCGCACTACAACTACGTGAATATTCGATATGGCAGAGGAGTCACGTACCCTGTGCAACAGCTACAGCGACGGAGACGCCGACGGAGACGAGGACGACGACGGCGGTGACGACGAGGACGCGTTCCATTTGCTCATATACGCACTTTGGCCAGCTAAACGGCTCCAAGTGCGCATTTGGGCTATCCGCTCAACTTCCCTCCTCCCAGCGCCACCACCCCCCCTCTCTCTCTCACGCGCTCTATCTCTCTCTCTCTCTCTCTGTCTCTCTATGACTCGTATCCCTCTATCACTCTCGCTCAGCAGGCACACGGACGCACGCACGCACGCACGCAGCGAGCACGCACGGACTCTTCCGACCTCTCTTACTTACGTCCGCATGTGAGCGCGCGCATACGCACGTTCCTCGCACCCTTGCTCACCTTATCCCTCAATCGCCGTCACGAATAATCGGTTCTCGAGGACGGCGCGAAATTTTACTGCGGTGCGCTACGCACGCACGCACGCACGCACGTACGGATGGATCGGATGGATGGATCGGATGGATGGTTTTGTATGGACCGACGGAGAGAGAGAAAGAGAGAGAGAGAGAGAGAGGCATACCAGTGCTGAATAATAGCCACCCACGCGCCTTATTTTCGCCGCTATTTCGGGAAATGATGATAGGTCGCTGATGGCGACGGCGACGACTACTACGACGACGACTACTACGACGACGACGGTCTCGGGCGTTGAATTGGATAAGAGGGCGTAGCGAGGTGGGGCGGGGACAGGAAACGCTACGTATTGGATATTATCCTGCAGTGCTTGGTAAAGGTTATTGGGGGGTTCCAGCAGCAGAGTAGGTCTTGTTGGGTAAGGCGGTGAGGGGGGGGGGACGACGACGAGAGACGTGATCCTCGCCGTTATCGTTATTGGGGCTGGGGTGGGGTGGGCGAGGAAAGGATAGCCGTTACAAGGGGGGTCCCCTCCCCTCGAGGAGCATACGGATCTGCTCCACTATTTCCTTGACCGAACCGCGAGCAGCTACAGCAGCAGCTACAGGAGCAGCTACAGCAGCCGAGGTACTCTCGGGGTACCCTCGAGGAACCGACCCCGCAACAACTCCCGCGCGCGCACACCGCCTCCACGTCGTCCTTTCCGCCCTTAGGTGCGTCCCACTTACTTTGTCAGCTGGCTCGGCTCCACCACTAAAGCTCCTCCTCCGCTGATCAAATGCGATCGGACAGGAGGAGACTGGAATGAAGCCCGTCCGTCCTTCCGTCCGTTTATCTCTCACTCACTCTCTCTCTTTCTCACTCACAGTCTGTCTCTTCTTCTCGGTATTATCTCTCGGAGATATAATTAATTCGTCAGTCTCGGCTGGATGCGAGGGGCGCGCGAACCTCGGAGACCCGCGTCTTCTTGCGTACTAAGAGGCCGCGTAGGTCGGGCTGCCCATATATACAAACGTCGACTCTCGCGCTTTCCGGAAGCTTCGAGAAGTGGCTCGAAGCCGACCGCAGCGACGGCCGCGGCGCCGACATCAGTCGCTACGACGTCGTTCCGCGTTGCGCGGCACTGCCACCACCACCACCAGCAGCAGCACCAGCAGCACCAGTAGCTGCGCTCTACGTCTGATTAGTTCCGGCAGTGACACACCGGCGCTACTAGCGCTACTAGCGGTTCATCCAATACCGTTGACGGCGGGCGATGGTGGTGGCGATGCTGCTGCTGCTGCTGGTGCTGGTCCGATACTCTTCTTACCACCACCAACACCACCAGCGCCCGTCGTTGGATACGCTTTAATGGATGTAATGCCGAGGAACGGTCTTTAGCTCATCCCCCGCCTCGCCTCCCTCCCCAAGAGCTAGGACGGCTCGCTCCGACGAGCCTACGTCACGGGCAGCGATGAAGCTCGAAGGGACCGGAAGGATGTCGTTTCCGGCCCTCGTCGATATTTCCTCGATCTCAACGACTGTCTCGCCACTGTCGCCGTCGTCGTCGGATCGCCATCGCACCAACTCGACTCTGTACGCTACTTTCCACGGCTCTCTCTCTCTCTCTCTCGCTCCTCCTCCGCCCCAATAACCCCCCCATCGGCCGACGACCGCACCAATTGCGACTTATCTTTATGCTCGGTGCGCGTTATTATAACGAAGCTCCCTAATTCAATGCCAGACCGAATCTTTAATTGAGCCGTCGACATCATCATCATTATTATTATTACTATTGGAGGCGCGCCTTTTCGAACCATCGCTCTGTTGTGCGACTGTTTACTCTCTCTCTCTCTCTCTCTCTCTCTCTGCGCGATCTCAGTAAAACGATAAATCCGCGTATTTATTATGTGGGTTCACGAGAAGAACGTGATGCACAGTTGCTTAATTTTTATTCTTTCTTTCTTTCTTTCTTTTTCTTTTTCTTTCTCTCATTCCTCATTTCTTATAAAAAAATAATGATAATAAATTAGGAGCAGGAGTGGGTGAGTACGGGGTGGGGGTGGGGGGGTCGTCGGCTGTCTTCATCAACTTGTTCTTATTCTTCTTCAACTTCAACTTCAACTTCTTCAACTTCTTCGTATCAATATCTTATCTGCCCAGTCGTAAAAAGAGGGCGTGCTTGCTCTCGTTGGAGGAGGGGGGTATGTACTTGTCGTAAAAGTCCTGGACGAACTCCTCCTGCTTGAAGCCGAACTTCTGATAGAGTATTAGGGCGGGATTGGTCGCGGATACGTGGAGCGTTATGTCCTTGCCCATGCACGTCTGGACCAAGTGGTAGAGCATGAAGGTGCCGATGCCGGCCTTCTGCCACTCGGGGCGCACCAGCAGGAACGATATGTAGGCCTCGTTGTAGCCGACGTCCGGCACCATAATCGCGAAGCCGATCACGAGCTTCCTGTAGAGGACGACGCACGTGAAGTCCGGATACTGCAGGCACTCGGTCACTGGAAAACGTTAACGATGCAGTTTTTTGGGGCGGGGGGCGGGAGCGAGGTGTGATCTGTTCGCCAATCACTGTTCTGCCGGAAATCCTTTACTCTTACGGGCGAGACTTACGATCGATTCCCGGCCAGAAGAAGTGACGGCACAGGCAGTTTATCGCCGGTATGTGCTGGGGCCTGATGTACGAGTAGTCTATGGGTGCGACGGGCCGTGGCCGCCATCCCGGCTTGTTCTTGTTGACCCTGGCGAGCAGCTCGGCCATTACGTTGATCCACAGGGGCCGGCTCGACGTGTCCCTCCTTATGAAGGGCTTGAGCAGCCTGTTCGTGTAAGGGCTGTGGACGGAGGTCGGCTCGCAATGGCCCTGGAGCCTCTGCTCGAAGAAGACGCTCATGTCCTCGGATATGAAACGATCGAGGACGGAGTTGCCCTTCCTCCTGACCCTCGAGCCACCGCTACCAACGCCACCAACGCCACCGCCACCACCGCCACCGCCACCGCCACCACCGCTCCCGTAGTTGCCGTCCTTGCCGAGGTCGTCGATGTTGAGCAGCGGCAGGCCGTATTGCCGCTTGAGCTTGCGACAGGCGAGCTTACGGTAGAGCCTTCGGACGCTGGGCGGCGCCGTGTCCAGCAGGTGCTTGTACTGCTCGATCTTTTGCAGGAGGAACTCCTCCTCGCGCTCGCTCATCAGCGGCCTGACCTTATCTGAAAACCCGCACTGGCTCTAGTTGGCTCTGGTTAGCCGGGGCCGGCCTACTATCGACCCGTTCGTCCGGGCGCTGCTTTACCTGGATCGAGCTTTATGGATTCGTCCCAGGGCCAGGGTCTCGGGACCTTTTGCGTGAATAGGGAGGGCACCGGGGGCGGAAGCTCGTTCCTCGCGTCGATGCACTCGTCGCGGTACTTGGGCCGCTCGTCGTCCCCTTTGTCCTCGTCGCAGTCTACCCGCAGTAGCACCTTATCCTCCTCGTCCGCCTCCGCCTCCCCCTCCCCGTCGTCATCGTCCTCCTCGTGGTCCTCGGGCGCCACCGCAGCCACCGCAGCCACCGCCGCCACCTCCATCTCTTGGACGTCGTTGCCGGAGATCGTTACCTCGGAGACGTCGATGTCCTCCTCGGGCTCGTACATGAAATCCGGCATGCCGTCGAAGCAGTCCGACACCAGGCTCTCTTGCAGCTGGTCGCAGGCCTCGAAGGGTAATTCCTCGACGATCGCGCTCTCCGTCAGATTGAAGGCCGGGAAGTCGTCCTCGATGTTTGGTATATCGATGTCCAGATCTAAAATATCTGCCATTTCACTTGGTTTAGCAGGTGCATCGATGCAGTCGGGAGCACTGGCTAGCACCGAGCATGCTCGCGACGACGTCCCTTACCTCCGAATTCCTCGCAGCCGGGCATACTTTCGGGTAACAAAGTACTCGAGCCCGTTTGTTGGTACTCCGTACTCTGGGCGGGCTTCGCCTCTTCGCTATAAACGCGATCCACGGCGAGTCTCGCGCTGCTCTGATCTTGGCAGTGCGTGTCAGACAGCAATCTCACGATGTCAGAGGATTTTGTTTTAAGCTTTGCCTGCTGCTGTTTCTTCAGCTCTAGTACCTTGTAATCTGAGGAGGAGAGCCATTCGAGCAAAGACATTAATTAATGAACGCATGAAACTACCAGCTTGGCTTGTGCTAGGCTGCGAGTAAAACATTGATTTTATTCTACATTTATTTACTAGGACTTGAGGTGGGTCGTTGTCAATTAGCTTCCACCATCCCTGGTCGCCGAGCTCAGTCGTCCCTGACTTAAAGAATATCCCATTGTAATGGGACAGGGTGCCGGATATCGTACCTATCCAATTCTTCTTGCGCTTGCTGTAAAATCAAGGCTGGCAATTATTAGTATTGGCGAGGGGCACGTGATTCTTTCTTTTAAAAAATAATAATCGCTGCCCAACTCACACGTTCTTGGTGAACAGCTGGTCCCAGTTGTTGCTTATGAAGACGCTTATGTCGGACTTCCAGTGGAAGTAGCCCCGTCTACTTATGCCGCGAGATTTCTCTCGCAGATTGTAGAGGGTCAGTATGACGGCCGCGAGCCACGAGAGCTTCTGCCGGGTGACGACTTCCTCGTTCGATTCCGAGCAGGAGCTGCAGCAGAGATCGAAAAATACATCCCCGATGAGATTGGTCGGCAAGGCGCCTCTGCTCAGGCACCTCACGTGCACCTTCTGTTGACAGTCGCCCTCGCAGCACACGGCCGCGTTCTCGTAATCGTCGCAGACCCTGAGGCAGAGCTTGCAGTGGTCGGGCGCGGGCGGCTCGGGCTCCATTATCGCTACTTTGGACGGGGGCGAGTCGCACGGACAGCCGCCAGGATAACGTACGTGGGTTCGCTCGGCCGTTTAAGGTTATGTCACGCGATTCGGTTCAGAAGGCAGTCGGGGCATTATTTGGCTATCTTAAGCGCACGGTCTTGAAGATGAACAGAAACCTTTTGATATTCTTGTAATTTACGCGGGAGTAATTCGTAAAGCACATTGATGAATGAGAGGTCGATAAACAGAGCGGTGGTGTGAAAAGTGCGCTGGCTCGTCACTCACGTGTTGTCGCGCGTACGTACAATATAAGCCCCGTGGCTCTGTGTGCGTGCGGAGGAGCGGCGATCGTTCAAACTACGGTGGGTAACGGGCGAAAGCGCAGTGTTCGGGGCTTTAACGATTCGAATCGTTCGACGTTTCTCCTCGCGATGCATTTACCGGCATTTCCCGGCATTTACCGGCATTTCCCTCGTACAGTCGAAACGGTATCATCTCCTCGGTGGGCTCGGTGGGCGCGGGCGAGGAACGTCTCGACCATTGAGTACCTTGGTTGCCAAGGAAATGCGGATAACAAGAGTCTCCTCCCCCGTCTAATAATCATATCATTTAATTCCTCCGTTCTTTCGTTCTTTTTTTTTCCCCTCCCCTCTCGCACCTCTTCCTCGGTAAGTTTGCGATCGTTCGTCGGGGACCGGGATATACCGGACTCGCGTAGGATAACAGCCGATAAGGATGCGGCGGGTGCAGACCGCCGCCTTCTACGGGCTGCGTACCGATATCATCGGCAACGCGTACTTCCTCGCCGACGATCAAGTTGTCTACGTCGTCGGCAATGTCCTCGCTGTCCATGACTTTTCCCAAGAGCGGCAGAGGCTCAATCGACTGTCCGAGAAGCATCGAATCAACCTCATGGTCATTTCTCCCAACAAGTACGTACATCGGCACACAAAATAGCCCCAAATAACGGCTTTTCTTGTATCAGCAACGAACGCCTTTGGATTTACGATGATTATACGCAAATATGTATAAATCGCGATAAATCACCTTGTGCTTGGGCTTAAAAGTTACGTAAAAAACACGTTACCTTCCAATTAAATAACGTACATTGGGTGGGTTATTGGGGTTATTGGGGTTATTGGGGTGTACTATCAATACCATTGTTATTAATCGTTGCCGTTGTTGTTGTTGTTGTTGTTGCTGTTGCTGCTGCTGCTGCTGCTGCTGCTGCTGGGTACGTTCGGTTTAGAAAGATCGCTGCACTCTGCGAGACGTCGGAGAAGCCGCTGATCTCGATTTACGACATGCAGTCGTTGAAAAGGAAAAGGTCCTTCGGCCTCCCGGCCGACTCCATCGGGGTCACGAGCTTCACGGGCTTGTCCTTCACGTGCGACAGCAAGCTGTTGGCCGCGGTGACGAACGCGGAGACCCAGACGATGCTCATTTACAATTTCGAGAAGGGCAAGGTCGTAACGAGCCTCGAGGTCGGCAATCCGCAAATAAGCAACTCGAACGTCAACCTGATCTGCTGCAACCCGAGCGACACCGGGGTCATAGCCCTCGGTGGCACCTACGTCTTCAAGTTCCTGACCATGTCGGAGCGTGTCTGGCGGCCGTACGGCTTCTCCAAGGCCGACAATTTCGTCCTGACGTCGATGGCCTGGCTGAACAGCGACCGGCTGCTCGCCGGCACGATCAACGGCAAGATCCTCTTCCTCGAGAACGGCGACCTCAAGTACGTGTTCAACGTAGCCGAGATTACGGTCATGAATCTCAAGATCAAGGAAGAGTACGCGATGCAGCGCACCAATTCCCAGGCGAATCTGTTCGAGACGAGGAAGTTCAACCTCGAGATACGTAGCATCGTATCGTTTTACAAGGGCTTCGCTTACGGCATCGGTTACGGCGAGGTCGTTATCTTCGAGAAGCAGGAGCAGTTGAAGTACGTGAAGCGCACCGTCTTCACCATACCCTCGAAGATCCTGAACGACAACGAGTTCCGGCTGTTTCGCATCAATACGATAAGCGCGAATCCCAGCGCGGACACGCTCGTCATAACGACCGGCTGGTCCCAGCTGTATTACGTGAAGATCTGGGAGGGCGTGGAGTACACGAGCGAATCCGAGGTACAGTACGCCAATGTACTCGGTAACGACCTGCATCACGGGCCGATCAGGGGCGTCTCGGTCTGCAGCTGGAAATCGTACGTGTTGACGTTCGGCGAGAGGGACCGTAGCATCCGCATATGGGACTTCGAGACGAAAAACTTGATTATGATGAAGCAATATTTGCAGGACATAACCTGCGCGATACTCCACCCGTCCGGATTCTTATGCCTAATTGGGTTTAGCGATAAGTTACGGCTAATGAGCATACAGATCGATGACTTTACGCTGATAGCCGAATTCCCGATAAGGAAGTGCAAGATCGCCGCGTTCAGCTTCGGCGGGCACTTCTTCGCGGCCGTGAACGGGAACATCATACAGGTCTACTCGAGCATCGACTTTAGCATACGCTTCCTCCTCAAAGGTTATTATATACTTTTACCTTAATCTCTGACGACGGGCGACGACGAGCGATCGAGTCCGGATCAAGCCTTACTCAGCCACGTGCTATTAATTACCTTTGTCATTCAAGGCCACGTAGAAATCATACAAGGCATAACCTGGTCGCAGGACGACACGAAGCTCATAAGCATCGGTCTCGAGGGGGCCATCTACTACTGGAACATGAGCGACGGGGAGAGATTCACCGAGATCGTCCTCAAGGGTATAACGCTCTACGGGTTCAAGCTGTCGGCCGACGGCCTCGTCGGCTACTGCATATCCAGCGACAACAAAATCCACGAAATCAAGGACGGCGCGGTATACAACAACAACAACAACAACAACAACAATAACAATAACAATAACAATAACAATTGTAATACTAGTACATAGATAGATAGATAGATAGATGGATAGATGGATAGATGGATAGATGGATAGATAGTAATTAATTTAATGACAGCGATAGCAATAGTAAGAATGTAAATGAATGAATGAATGAATGCTAATGAATGCTAATGATGAATTAACGAACGGGGCTCTCGTCCACCAGGTGATTCGCTCCTTCAGCATACCCGGCATCGAGCCCAGGTGCCTCGTAACCGGGAAAAACGACAACGTCATATTCGTGGCGTATCCCGGCGGATTCGTCGCCTCCTTGAAGTATCCCCTACAGGAGACGATCGAGTACTACGAGTACCAGTTTCACTGCTCGGACATTAATCAGGTTATTGGGGTTATTGGGGTTATTGGGGTCAGGACGGGTCAGTCCCGGGGCGAGGAGGGCGCGTTTGACGGGCATAACGGAGAGCTAAGAGCGGCGATATCGTTTCGCAGATGGCCTTGTCCTTCGACGACCAGATGCTGATAACGTCCGGCGAGGACGGGACCATCTGCTTCTGGAAGGTCGTGTATCCCGAGGGCAAGATAGTCGCTGTCCACGGTACCTTCACCTACCTCGACCAGATCCTTATAAGCCGTGAGGAGCTCGAGAAGAAGGTCCAGAACATCAAGGACCTCAACACCCGGCTGAAGGAGCTCGAGAGGGAGCACGAGTACAAGATGCGCCAGGACTCGATCGAGCACAACGAGAAGATCCTCGAGATCCACCAGAGCTACTGCGAGGCGATCGAGGAGCTGCGCGACAGGATCGTCAGCCTCGAGCAGGACCACACCAACGAGATCAACAACATGAACGTCGAGATCGACAAGACGAGTATAAGCCACAACGCGGAGATGCGAAAGATGGAGATCAGCTACAACGCCAAGCTCATCTTCGAGTACGACAAGTACGACAATCTGAGGAAGGAGTGCAACGACGTCTCCCAGGAGTACGAGGACAAGATCGACAGGCTCGTTAAGAGCAGCAAAGCCGAATTAGGTTATTGTTGTTGTTGTTGTTGTTGTTGTTGTTATTATTATTATTATTATTATTATTATTAATCAATCAATCCGATACTCACCCACCCACCAATAACCACAATAATCACAATAATTTAAGTCCGGTAAACCGAGTGCACGAGGTCGAAGGTCGAAGGTCGAAAATGGGGACGTTGTCCGAAGCGCCTCGGTCGCTCGGTGTGCACTCTCGGTTTACCGGTGAGTCGACTCGGCACGGCCAAGGCCATATTTGCAACAATAATAATAATAATAACAATAATAATAATAATAATAAGAAGAAAAGACGTATTGTACCCGGTGGCACGTATCGTTATGCGTGGATAACGTCCGTAGAGGAAACGATAACCAAGTACGAGAGCCGCATGCAGGAGAAGGAGCTGCAGCTGCAGGAGTCGCACGAGGAGATGTTCCAGAAGGTCCAGGTGCACGAGATAATAAAGACCCAGATCGAGGAGGACATGGACCGGGAGATCGTCGACCTGCGGACGAGCTACGAGACGAAGCTCTACGAGGAGCGCCAGCTTATACTCAAGTACAAGGGGGAGGCGGGCATGCTCAGGAACAAGCAGAAGAACTGCGAGAAGGAGGTCGAGGACGTCAAGTGGCAGCTGGGCAGCCTGCGCGACGAGTACAACCAGCAGACGTCGAGGAAGGAGGAGCTCGAGAAGACCCTGGCGAACCTGCGTGAGGAGCTCGTGGAGAAGAGCACGGCCGTCCTCGACAAGGAGAAGGACATTAAGAAGCTCGAGCGCAGCAACGCCGAGCTGGAGAAGTACAGGTTCGTGCTTAACGAGCGCATACAGGAGCTGATGGCGGAGATCGACCCGCGCGACAAGAGAATAGCCGAGCTGAAGGAGAAGGTCGCCGACATGGAGACGGAGCTCGTCGGCCTCAACAAGACCCGCGAGGACCTGGACCTCAAGCAGTACGAGTTGAAGGGGAAGATCAGGGCATTGGGCAAGGAGCTCGAGCGGGAGGAGCTGCGCCGCAAGCGTTACCAGAGACTGCTCAGGAAGATCCGGGTCGACCTGGTCGAGGCCGTGGGCCTCATTAAGGACCCGACGGCCCTCAAGAATTGCGTGATACGGCTGTACCGGCGCTACAGCGACGTCGAGCAGTTCCTGCGCAGCCACCGGGCCGACATGGACACCCAGTGCGAGTTCATGAAGCAGAGGGGCCACTTCGAGAGGACCATCGCCATACTGAAGAAGCAGCTGAGCATGGGCAAGCCGGACCTCGAGGCCCAGTTCAACAAGCTCCTCGACGACAACGTCATGCTTCTCGAGGAGCTGCACACCCTGAAGAAGGAGCTCAAGTGCTCCCGGGAGCAAATAGCCGACGTCGAGGTCATACTCGAGCCCTCGGGCAGCCAGAATAAGGAGAGCCGGAAGCCCGGCTCGCCGCCCGCCCCGAAGCCAAGTAGTCCCGACAAGGACATCGACTGACCCGGCCGACTGACTCCCTCTAGACGGGCCCCCCGAAAATATCCTTAAACAACAACAACAACAACAACCACCCCCCCTTGGACATTCCACGGATACCCACGGAGCTTCGGCTCACCTTCGTCGGCACAAAGGGCGTTATTTACGCGCAAGCAAGCGTACACGCATTCATTTGTAACATATTTTTATTATTTTTTTTTTTATTATTTATTATTTTCTATTTACCTTCAAGACGCATTTTTTTTTTTTTTTTTTTTTTTATTGTATTGTAAAGATATTGTAAAACAAAACAGAACGAAATACAAAACACCTTATTTATATTATATATTACAATATATATATATGTATTCTTATATACGCACGCATCCGTGCATGAGCGCGTACATGAGCGGGTGCGTGCGTCTATAAAAATGTCGATAGTCTCCTTGCTCGTTGGGAACTGCTTGAGATGATCCTTCGATCACAGAATGAAAGGAATGATGGCCTTGCGACACTTGGGATAGTCAGAGAACTCCTTCTTGTACAGCTTATGCTTCCCCAAAGCCCAGACGGCCATCTGATAGGCACCGGCTAAGGCGAATATACCAGCTGAAAACAAACAGACGGCAAACGATTTATTTAACCGAGCTCATTCGATTTGAGAGCTCGGTAAGGTACGCCGGGCCCCATGCACAATAACAATGAACTCGTTAATCACGTTTCACTAAAGCCACGCAAAGCTTCTTTTGCTTTAAAAAAAAAAAAAAAACTGCCTCTCATAACCTAATAATTAACAATTTCATCTTACGTATGATAAATATAATAATGAGGCAGGGGCAGGCGGGGGGGAGTACCAGCTGTAGGGTAGAGAAGTAGGCTTTACCTGGAAGACACTGGGTCATGATGGTAAAGCCAATCCAGCTTCCAATTTCGTAGGTGTAATTAGGACAGGATACGAGATTGAAGAGTAGAGTGAAGGGGTTGCCGTTGGCGTTTGGTATTTTTCTTATCGTAGTGCCAGGCGGTCTTAGGTTTCTGAGCGCCAAGTGAATGCTGAGGTTGCCCAATTCGCAGACGAAGAATATACATTGTCCGATGAGGAATCTTATTGAACTTGGCGGCGTGTAAAGCGGATGGTTGACATGATAGGCTACGTACATGGCAAAGAGCCAGTAATAGGCACAGTTTTTGAATAGGTTCCTCAGTGGCATTGTGGAATGGCTGAAGCGATGAACAAACACGGTCTCCAAGAGTCGCTTGATGTAGTGAACCGACCAGCACACCAGTCCCCAACTGCAAAAACCATCCACGGTCATGGCAATATAATGAACGAATCAACAATGACGGACAGAGAGAGAGAGAGATAGAGAGAGAGAGAGAGAGAGAGAGAGATAGAGAGGGTAATTATGGACTACCTAGCAGCGGAACTAAATGGTGCATGGGTGACGCTGCCGTAGAAAATCCATGGCCTCTGATAGAGCCAGAGGTACGCGGCCAAGGGGCCGGCGTACTCCGCAAGGAAAACGGTCTTCCAGCCGATTTGTGGCCCGAGGTCCTTGTAGTACAGCTTGTCGCCGTCCTTCAACCCGAGGCTCTGTACGGTCTCGGAGTCGGAGAGGGCCTTGCCCTTGGCCGCGAGCCGCAAGCACTGACGCTCCTGGTAGGCCGCCTTCCTCAGCTTGTGCAGCTCCTTCTTTATCTCGGCGACGCTCGTGCTCGGCTGGGCCTGTCGTTCGAAATACGCGCAATACAATATTTAATAACGGGCCATTGAGTCTCGTTAGGCTCGTTAGCAGCACACGAAGATTTACTGCTTACTCACCGTGATGGTTGCGAGGTTCTTGGAGCCGCTCGCGGTCACTACTTCGATCTGAAATCAAAGAGAGAGAGAGATAGAGATAGAGATAGAGAATGGGGTTATTGGGGATCAGCGTGTATAAGTGAGTCAGTCAGCTGTCCGGGCCTACTTACCTCCATGGCTACGGCCCCGTGCAGCGATCGTCGATTAAGCCGCTTCGACGAGGCTTCCACGGAGGAGCAGGAGCCTCTTCTGCCTTGGGGGGCGGGCGAGCGAGGGCTCGCAGGTCGATCGCGGCTGATCGCGTGGCTCGACTGGGGCGCCACCGCGGGGCCGCACCGGCTACGTTCGAATACTTTGAAAAATTCCAAAGCCCCGACGTGGGACGGGGGACGGGTGACGGGTGACGGGGGACGGGGTTATCGGGGACCGAGTTTTCAGCATAAGGAAAAGCTTGGCGATTATCCGGGAGCACGGTCACGTCGTATATCATGTTCCTTTACCTCGTTCATAATCGAGTCGACGTCGATTATTTGTGGCGGCTCAAGGCCACCTGGACATTCTCCGCCGCGGCCGAGCTTCCTCGGACGTGTTTACCAATAACCCCGACGGCGACAACGACAACGACAACAACGACAAGGACGACAACGACAAGGACGACAACGACAACGACGACAAGAGGGACAAGAGGAGCGGTGTCAGCAGCGGTTGTTGTTGTTGTTGTTGTTGTAGTAGTAGTAGTAGTAATGAGAAGCGGTAATCGGGCAACGGCTAAGCGCATTCCAAATCCGGTCGAGCATACAACGATAGAACTGGTTTACTAATGGGATTCTCCTCCATTCTAATGGCAATCGTGCGTGCGTTCACCTTATTTTCTCTTTTTTTTTCTTTTTTTTTCTTTTTTTTTTTTTTTTTTTACCTATTTGTCCTATTTCTGTATTCGAAGAAAGGGAAGAACGAGCGTCAGAGCCGACGAATATCGTTACGCGGGCTTATAAATACGACGGACGTCGTGGCCCGGAATCGGTCAAGTTCCTTTGCTTTTACAATATTTGTATATAATAAGCCCCCCGTCCTCCCGTCGTCCCCTCCTCCCGTCGTCGCTAATGCCCTCCCCGCTTCTTTTTCGTTTCCTTAAACTTTTTTTCCTTCATTCGTTACGTGCGTGTCTCTCTCCCTATCTCCCTCCCTCTCTCCCCCTCAACCTATCGACAACTGCGCGGTGACCTAGACACTTAATTCATGCAACAGGAAATTTCGATCTTTGACCCCCGCCTGCCCTCCCCCCCCGCCCTCGACCCCTCGCCATCGCCTCTTGCCGACCGACGCTTCTTTTATTTATTTATTTATTTATGTTATTTATTTTCATTTCCAGCTCGGACTTTAGGAAGGAAATTCACATCGTTCAAGGTTAACGGGTTCCTCCTCCTCCATTTGGCTCGTTCTCCTGTCGAGGCCTCGTGGCAATGGGCTAGTTAGCGACCAAGGGGGACGACCTCCTCCTTCCCTCCCAATAATTATATAATTATAATCCCGGTCGTCTAGCTCACGATCCGCCGACCACCACTCCCGAAAGCTCCTCCCGATCATCTTCACCGTAAGACCCTCCTACTCCTCCTCCTCCTCCTCCGCCTCCCCCCCTCATCGAGCAATCCTCGTCATCGCAATAGATCTTGGCTTCGATTCCTCCCTCCTCCCCCTCCCAACCCTTCCCCGACCTGCTCAAACTTTATCAAATATAACAGAGAGAGAGAGAGAGAGAGAGAGAGGCTTTAGGAATCGGAATCGGAGGATTTTGCCTGCCTGCCCTGCCTGCTTATGAATTTAGTAGTCGCTCGATCGATCGGTAGACCGACCTCGGGGGCCGGGAGCCGGGAGCCGGGGTCAGGAGCCAAATAGCTCCCGAACGAAGGTGGAGCAGCATCTCTATGCCGTCAAAGTCATCGACAATTCATATAATTGTTTAAAGCATCGATCGATCGATCAAGGGATATCGAGCTTTAAACCACTTTACAATACGTATACGCATACGTATATACGTATTTATTTATTTATTAACTTATTTCATTGTTATTATTATTACGATATTAATAATGCCGAAAGATTTCGTCCTTGAAGTAAACGTGCAATCGGTAACGATACTCTTTAAATAAACGCAATATTAAGAAATCGAGAAGCAAATGAAAGCGAGTGTGTGTGCGCCTGTCTCTGCGCGCACCTATATATACATATATATATATATATACACTCGTGCATAAAATAGCGTAATTACAAAGAGGTGCGTAAGCGTATCGTTGCTTTGCTTTTCACAAATAGAACGAACAAACGAACGAACATAGGACGTTGATATACGATATATGATTATATATATATATATATCTCATAATTATTAAAGTTAAGGATGTTCTTCTGTTGGACTCGGATGTCCTATCGAAGCCCAATGACCTTCATTGTCATTTAAATATCATTCGTTAGACGATAGATACACGAACAGCACATAAATATTACCGATTTCGAAATAGCACGAATAGTGAAATCAAAAAATACCAATACAAATTCTCAAAGTCGACATAAGTTATTGTTACCGTTATTGTTATTATTATTATTATTGTTATTAATCCTAATTAATGAACAATTAATGTAGGAATGAAGTAACGATTACGTTTTTAAATCATCGCTTGCCGAATCGGACGAACTGTACTTCTAATATAATTCCAATACGTGAATTCATCACGTATATATAAATAAATAAATAAATAGAAATAAATAAATAAATAACCCCAATAAGAGAAGTCGAGCGGTCGACAATGAGTTGCGATATCGTTGACGAATGAACCAGTGAAGGAAATTAATTAGTTGTCGCTATTGCTGATGCGAATCATTATGAAACACAACAAATTGTCCTGCTCTTTTATAAAATCCTGCAACAATTACTAATAATTACTAATAACCACAATAACCCCCTCCCCAACCCCCCTAGACTCGATTTATACAAATTCTTAAAGCTCCTGCAATATATATGTCTCTTGAGGAATGATTACAATAAATTACTAATACCTACGTAATTAAACGTAAACCATCCCATGCCTGTCAATTAACATTCATATTACGTTTCCGCTAAAAGTGGACTTACAATGAATATTTATATAATAATATTATCAGCACAATGATAAAAATAACATTATACAAAATTATATTATTTTTTTTCTTCAAAATTTCTTCAAATTTATTTTTGTTCAATATTTCTTCAAATTTATTTTTGTTCAATATTTCTTCAAATTTATTTTTGTTCAATTTTCTTCAATTATTTTATTTCTTCAATTTTTTTCATCAATATTTCTTCAATTTTTTTCTTCAATTTTTATCTTCAATTTTTTTTTATTTCTTCATTTTTTTTTCTTCAATTTTCTTCAATTTTTATCTTCAATTTTCGTCAAAATTTCTTCAATTTTTTCCTTCAATATTTCTTCAATTTTTTCTTCAATATTTCTTCAATTATTTTCTTGGAAATTTTTTTCTTCAAAATTTCTTCAATTTTCTTCAATTTTCTTCAATTTTTTTCTTCAATTTTTATCTTCAATTTTTTTTTATTTCTTCATTTTTTTTTCTTCAATTTTCTTCAATTTTTATCTTCAATTTTCGTCAAAATTTCTTCAATTTTTTCCTTCAATATTTCTTCAATTTTTTTCTTCAATATTTCTTCAATTTTTTTCTTCAATATTTCTTCAATTTTTTTCAATATTTCTTCAATTTTTTCTTCAATATTTCTTCAATTTTTTTCTTCAATATTTCTTCAATTTTTTTCTTCAAAATTTCTTCAATTTTTTTCTTCAATTTTCTTCAATTTTTTTCTTCAATTTTTATCTTCAATTTTTTTTTATTTCTTCATTTTTTTTTCTTCAATTTTCTTCAATTTTTATCTTCAATTTTCGTCAAAATTTCTTCAATTTTTTCTTCAATATCTTCAATTTTTTTTTATTTCTTCAATTTTTTCATCAATATTTCTTCAATTTTTTTTAATTTCAATATTTCTTCAATTTTTTTCTTCAATATTTCTTCAATTATTTTCTTCAAAATTTCTTCAATTTTTTTCTTCAATTTTCTTCAATTTTTTTCTTCAATTTTTATCTTCAATTTTTTTTTATTTCTTCATTTTTTTTTCTTCAATTTTCTTCAATTTTTATCTTCAATTTTCGTCAAAATTTCTTCAATTTTTTTCTTCAATATTTCTTCAATTATTTTCATCAATATTTCTTCATTTTTTTTCTTTAATTTTTTCAATTATTTTCTTCAAAATTTCTTCAATTTTTTTTTTTCTTCAATTTTTTTCTTCAATTTTTATCTTCAATTTTTTTATTTTTTTTTTTTTCTTCATTTTTTTTTTTCTTCAATTTTCTTCAATTTTTATCTTCAATTTTCGTCAAAATTTCCTTC